>QLTV01004389.1:2597573-2656872 GCA_003457575.1 Thermophis baileyi
TGGGAGGGGGAAGGGAGAGGGAGGGAGGGGGAGGGAGGGAGGGGGAGAGAGAGAATGTGTGTATACACACACACACAAACACACACCGGTTATTATGTATGTATGTATGTATGTATGTATGTATGTATGTATGTATGTATGTATGTATGTATGTATGTAAAAACACCCATAACAATTTAAGGGTAATATAAATATTTGAACAATAATGTTTCCTTTTGAATGTATAAAATTGGATTTATAATATAGTGAACAAATTATGAAATTGTAACTATTTCTTTTTCTCATGAAAAGTAATTTAATGTCTGCTGATACTTTTTTCCTTTCTTCCACTTTCTAATATAAGAAACATTTATCTTTACTTGATGTTTAACAGTAATTTCTCTATTAGATACAGAGGAACAGGGACTGGCAAAACTTTAAATATTTGTTTAAATAATATATTGCATTATTAACTTTATATCAGCCTTCCCTGTCTTGGTACCCTCAAATCCTGGCTGCAGTTTTAATATTTGCCAGTCAGCATGGCTAAATGGTGGCTGGGTGCACAGTTATTCCCCCCCCCAAATTTATATTTAATTTTTCCATTATCAACATTTATTGGGACATAACATACAATTATCACTATGTATTTCTACTTCCATATGCATCCACTACAACCTAGATGACACCAGTCATAATCAATATGTATACCCATACATTTAAAAAAATGTACATTTATCATTATAACTTTTCATGAAATCAATTCCATTCCACAAGATCAAACCACTTTCATTTAAATCTATTACATTTTTCCTTTATTTAATTTCAGTCATGCATCATATACATATTTTTTCTTTCTTTTCATCCATTTATTTGTGGTTTTATTTTATCACTGGCTCCTTTTACAAAGCAAATTGCAGTCTTCCATATGCTATGGTCATCAATAAATGAGAGTAGAGATTGACTTCTACACTGCCCATCATGACTTTCATCAATGAAAGGCTTTCATATAACTCAATTTAGTAAGACAAAAGATAGACTAGGCACCATACTTAGGGCTGATCTGCATGGCCAGGTTGCTCCAGTGAGAACACTGACTATGAAACATTTCTGAAAGGCAGAAACGCACATTGACCTCTATCCATCCTTCCTAGCCCATTGGAAAGGCAACCTTGGCCCATTTTTTTTCTGCCACACATCAAAAGTTGTGTTTTTTGGCTTGCACTGGCTCAGGTCATGTTGTCTAGTCCGCCTGCTGTACTTCCTTTTATACCTATTGTACACGAACTCTGTATTTTTATATGGCCTATGAGTTAATCTATTCTACACATCCTCCTCCTCTCCTATCATTGGTCATTGCCCTCCCTGGCTGTTTTGTCCTGGGCTAACTGGGATGCCTTCCCATGTTAGAAAACAGCTGGACCAGTGGGCCTTTCTGGTTGTTTTTACAAGTCCATGGCACAGTGAAGGGTTTTTTCTTTCTCCTCCTCCTCCAAATTCTTTGACAGGATGGCAAAACTGTGAATCTTTCTAAAAAGAAAAAAGAAATCAGGGGGAAATTAGCAAGATTTATGCCAGTCTCACCCAAGTGAGAGGAAGAATGGTAAAGGTGTTTTCTTATTTTGTTTCTATGACATTACTTATGGCCGGGCAGCGATTCGGATCCGGTTTTGAGCACACTTTTGAGATGCTCATATTACTGGTTGGGAATATCTTAAATCAAAAGTGGGGATTGGGGTTGGTGGGGGGAGAGAGTGTGTGCCAGTTACTGTGGAAAGAAGCCGCAGGATCCCAGAAAAAGACTTCACTGTTTTATGTTCTTCCCAACAGGTCTTACAGCCAACTTCAATGCATATACAGTATGATCCGCAGCAGCAGCAATTGATACGTAGGCTTTCCATATATAGTCGGGCAAGCGCGTTTCCTGTAGAGAAACCATCGCCTGGCCCTTTAAGGCGGCACTCCCCCTGACGAGGGGAAAAAACAAAAACATTTTCTTTTTCAATAGCGGGACCGGGTGGAACGGCGGCCGCCAGTACGCATGCGCGCCGAATTCATCTACGCAAGAGGAAATCTGTGTGGTGGACTTTAGGTGATACGTCAAGACGCGGAGCACGTACCAGGGGGGCGGGGTTCCCGGGGTAGAGCAGGGTCCGCGCGGAGCCTCCCGGGCAGCGGGGAGGGGGAGACCCCCGCGCCCCGCCAACCATGTTCCGCTACCAGGTGAGAAGGTGACGGCAGTGCGCGGCGGGAGCTGCCGGTCTCCCGCGCAGGCGGGGCCTCCTCCGTCGGGAGGGGGAAGCGGCCAGGGACCACCCTTGCGGTGACCTTTGACCCGCTGCGGGAGCTCCCCGGCATTTGCGGAGCAGAGGCTCGATCTACTAGCGGAAGGTTCCCCCCCCCTCTGCCCGCTTGGGGTGGGGGCGATTTAGCCCGGCCTGGCCAAGCGGAGCAGATCTCGGGGGTGGCGGTGGGGGGTGGCGGAATCGGGCTCCTCTTGGTCTTTTCTTCGCTTCATCCAAGTTCCGGCCGGCGGTCTCATCTCTGCGCACCAAGGTGGCAAAGGCAGAGCTGACTTGTAGGGCAGCCGATGCTTGCGGAAAAAGCCTGGCCGCTTCCACCGACTCTCGGCAGCTGGTTTGCCGCACCAAAAAAAAATTTTTTTTTAGCTTTGCCGGAGCTTCTTTGGCTGGCCGGGGCCTTTTTTTAAGGATCGCCCCGCTTTCCTGTATTTCCAGAGGCTGATAACTTTGAAAACACGTGGAGCTGAATTAGAGACCCCGGCGTGAATTACAGCGTAGAGTTATATTCCTTTTCTCAGTTAAGGAAATTGTTGAAAGGGAAACATAGCTAGATGTAATCCACCTACATTAATATGTCGGTGACATAGTGCTGCAGGATTGGAAGGCAAGGAAACAAGGAGGTTTGGTTTGCGGGAGTCAAATCTAGGGATTGGGAAATTTGGAGGTAAGGAGTAACTCTTATAAGTGAATGTGTGCAACTGGCCGATGACTTGGGAAGTTCAATAATCAAAATTATAAATGTTGCTTAAGAATGATGCTTTTACAGCGGTGTGCAAGTAATCATTTGTCTGCAGAGATGAGTATGAAAATGGAACTTTTTAGAAGAAATGGACATTAGTTGATAGTTCCATTATTGTTTTGATCTCCGTTTACATTTGGATGTTGCCTATGGAGGACAGGATTGATTTTGAGACAATAGAATATGTTCCTCTTATTCTGAGCATTTAACTTAATGATGTTTATAAGATTCAGACCTGCAGAAAAATATTATAAGTGCAATAAGCTTTTCCAACCTGATGACCTCCACATGAACCTATAGCCATCAGAGTTTCTAGTCAGCATCGCCAATACTAGCTGAAAAGACTAGGAGTTGCAATCCAAACACTATAGGACATAGGCATAATGGATTAACTTTAAGTGACAACTTGGATGATAGAATTTTGTTTGGTGGTTCAAGCATGACTGTTGAGGATGCAAATGTATTATATGAAGCTCTTTTCTCTGGGCAATTTAATGCGCTAAGCTCCATGTAACTCAATCTCCATTTTACTTCAACTTTAGTCTTCCCCATAACCAACTCTACGCCTGGGATCATATACCAACTCATGTTTGAAGATCTGATGAACAGAAGGCTGTTTAGCACAATGTACTAAACCAGGGATCCTCACCCCTGGTCTGTGGACCGGCACCAGTCCGCGGCATGCCAGAAACCCATCCGCACAAACAAGCGAAGCCCCATCTGTGGCATGCAGGCAGCACACGCAACCACACCCCCTCTGGTCCGTGGAAAAACCTCTCTCCACGGAACCGGTCCCTAGTACCCAAAAGGTTAGGGGCCGCTGTACTAAACTATAAGATGGAAAAGATAACATTTATGAGAGACAGCAGTCACAGTAGATTCAGCATTTTCATTGTTACCTATACATTTGGAGAGGATGGCTTTCCCCCATGGTTGTGTGTGTGTGCCTATGAAAGGCTTATCCTATGCTTTAGAGATTTCCAAACTTTCTCATTTACACACTCTTAGTATCTCTAATTTTTTTCACCCCTAGGCCAAAAGACCATCCAAAAATCCAGCTTTGGAAATGTATGTTGCAAAAATTCAAAGTGTCCTGTGGCACCCCAAAGTGCCATGCCACTAGTTTTGGAATCATGGCTACAGTTATTGTGTGCTTACTATTTTAAAATTATGAGAAATGACTAGTTTTTGGCAATGTAGTGTGGATGTGCCCATATGTGACTCTGGCTTCAGTCTGTTCACTGTAAATGTATGGCTGGGTTCATATAATTCACTAAATCATAGTAAATCAAATCTGTATTTCTAGAATTACTAAAATGGCTCAAGCTTTTAGGTGGTTCAGGTACAATTTTCCCAGATCAGTCTAAGAACATGAAGTCATGATCCCTTAACTTATAATTATGCTTAAAATTCAATTAAGCATTTTGTATTTGTAACAATGACTGTAAAAACAAGGAGATGAGTGTGTGTAATCACACTCTTGTTTTTACACTTTCACTCTTTTATCTCTCTGTGTGTGTAGTTGAAGAAATAGTTACTGTAAGGAGTAGTTGAAGGTACTCTAGATTGGTGCCATTAATAAAATCCATCCATTTCTCTTTAAATAAGAAAATGAAAGTTGCATTCTTTCCCCCATTCCATCATTACTTCCTTCTCCTCCCTAGCTTCTCTGCAATAGAACATTACTGTTTATATACATATGAGAAATGAAGGGGTTACATTTAAGTCCAAAGATCCAGACATGTTTTGGTAGATAATGTAAGGAAAACTTGCAGAATAAATAATCAAATATTGCCAATGTGGTAAATAACTACTTTTATTTGAAGAAAGACAAAATTTTGCAGATTATCTTTATTCTGCTTTTAAAGCAGACTTTTTACATAAATGCTTTTATAGTACTACACACACATGCACACACACACACACACACTTAATTTCATTATTGTGCTCTGTCCTGCAATCATAGGCTGATTCTGGTATCCAGGATAAAAGCAAAAGAAGAACTGCTTGTTGTGTATAGCATGCAAGCTATATTTAACTCCTTCAAGATATAATAGTTTAGGATTTAATAGGACAGTTAATTGAGTTGAGAACATAAAGTACATATGAGGTAATTGCTTCCTTCATGATTTGTTCCTTGTCATAATTTAAATTTGTGTATGCACTGTGGATTTTGGAACAGGTGGTATCCAACCATCAAGTTAGTTATTCAGAATTAGTTTAATTGATGCATTGTGCTGAAATATAATTTATTTAATAATGGCTTGAAGAAGCCATAGCTGACAGAGTTTGCACATTGTGCTAAATTATATATAATGAATAGTAAACCATAATTGTTTTGGGTCATACACAGTGTTAATTCAAACCCAAACAAACAACATTGTGGCTAGTAAAATATGTGAATCCAGTTTGTTACTTAGCATGATATATGAATTTAATGTTCAGTACAGCATGGTAGTTAAGATACTGTTCTTGGGCCAGAAAAACCCATATTCACAATCACAGCATGAGTTTGGGCCAATCATTGTTCTTCAGCCCTATTTATCCTACAGGGTTGTTGTGTCAGAAATTGGAGAAAGGAATGCTATGTATGGCATCATGAGTTTCTGAAAAGAAAAGGAGCAAGAGATTTAACATCAGAAGGAAGAGGCTTGGGTTGTAATGCAGTATCTGGGTTCATGCATCATGCTAAGCCATAATATGGTTTCTTTGATTTTAGCTTTGTTGGATGAACTTGTAATGTCCTTTTTGAGTTATGGTTAACAATGTTTTTGTGTGAATCCAACCAATTATGCCTTAGCATAACATGTGAACCTAGTCAGTTTTCCAGAACTATCATTATTTAGGAACTGGGGATCTGTCCAAGTGTTGTTGATTGATAGCTCCCAATATATCTGACCATTGACTTTGCTGTGCAGGGCTGCTGGGAGATGTAGTTCAGCTACCCTGTCATATACTCTTCTAAATTCTGATATAAGACCAAATTATTTTCCAAGCAGGAAAAGCTATGAAGTTTCTCTGCACAGTGTTTGCCATTATTGTTCTAGAACCGTGATGGCGAACCTATGGCACGTGTGCCACAGGTGGCATGCAGCACCCTCTCTGTGGGCACGTGAGCCATCGGCCCAGTTCAGCTCCGCCGCGCATGCACGTGCGCCTCCCGCCAGACAGCCGGTCGTCTGGTCTCTGCCGCACATGCGTGGGGGGTCACGCACGCATGCATGGGGTGGGGCGCGTGCGGGGGTCGCTGGCATGTGCAGGGGTCATGCGCGCATGCGCGGTGTCGCTGTGCATGCATGTGGGGGTGGGGCGCATGCAGGGGTTGTGTGCATGTGCGGGAGCGAGCGTGCATTGCATTTTGGGGGTTCGCACGCACACTTTGGGCACTCCATCCGGAAAAGGTTATCCATCATTGTTCTAGAAGATGTGCTCCATGCATATATACGTATGCAGAAACACATATACATACATGCTAACTTCATGGTACTCACCAAGATTTTATTTCTGTATGCATATTAGGAATTGATGATGCAATATTATAGCATAGGAAGGAGTGAAATATACTTGGTAAAGTTGCAGTTCTGTAGATATAATGAAATTAAAAGGGATAAAACAGTGATAGGGCCCATATGTCATGCAATGCCTTAATGTGTCTTGTTTTGACCTAATATGGTATGTGAATCAGTATCTTGGCAAAATATTTTACCCAAGGAACCCCAAATCATTCACCTCTTGTGAAATGACATTTTTTCCTAATCTGCAAAATAAGGCAGCCTTCCCCAATAACAGATCCTACAATCTCAACCCTGTAAGGTTTGCTATGCTGGCTGGGGATGGTGGAGCTATAGCTCAACACATGGAAAGTACCAGGTTGGAAAAGGCTGCCAGGAAGTAGCTGTGGAGGTAAAGGCAGTATGGATTTAGATATTTGTTTCACTAGGTTCATTCCTAGTTATTCTTGATTATAATTATCCGGCGATAGCTGCATATTCTTTGGAAGTGCAGAGATAAGCTCTCAACTTGTGAAATTATAGATATTGGGGTTCTAGTTTTGTTTTGGGGGAAAAACAGATTTCTAGACTTTCTTCTAGAATAATATTTTTGTATTACTGTAGAAGTAGGCTAAAATCGCTAAGATTTTCTTTTATTTTAAGTCCCTTGAGGACTGCCCTTTAGATGAAGATGAAGAAGCCTTTCATAATTTGACTGAGGAAGATGAGGATATCGATCAATTCAACGATGACACATTTGGAGCTGGTGCAATTGGTGAGTTCATATAGCTAATATACCCTGACTTTCTATTTATGTGACTGAGGTTCTCTAATACCTTCTGCCTATACATGTAATATCATAATTAAGGTAATCAGTCTCATGGAGTAACTTTTAAATTGGTTCTATGTTGACTGGTGAATGTAGAGGTTCTGGGGAAGCCCCTTTCTATTCCAAGGAGAGGATCTTCTGCCTGGGAGATAAAGGCATAACATGGGGAGTGAGGGAATACTGCATGGGAGAAATGTGAGGGAAATGCTGTTTGAGTCATTCCTTTGTAGACGATGACTGGCAGCAAGCGCACGAAAGATTGGCTGAGCTGGAAGAAAAGCCTGCATCCTCAACAGAGCAAGTGGATCACAGAGTTACCGATGAGATGGACCTGTTGGGTGATCATGAGGAAAACCTGGCAGAGAGGCTTAGCAAAATGGTGATTGATAATGAATTGGAAGATCCAGCCATTATGCAGGCTGTGCAGACTCGGCCTCTGATACAGGTATTTAGCGAGTGATGAAAATGGTGGTGGTGGTGGGAATAGGATCTAATGTTTACTGGTTCACATAGTACCAGTAAAGTCATTTCCCTAATTTTGTGTTCCCTTCTTTGCAGCAATCGGGTGGCCTCAATTCAAGCATCTGGGATGGGCCCTCAGTTTTGAGGCGCATTAGAGGACCACTCCTCACTCAGGTTCAGTGCTCTTTTTATTGTGTTTCTGAACCATCAAGGATATTAGTTTTTCCTGTCAGGTGTCTGTCTTTCCCTATTATTTCCATTACGTAATGTTCAAGGAGCTATGTAGGAGCATCATGTAGCTGATAAAGGAGCCGAGGTGGCGCAGTGGTTAGAGTGCAGCACTGCAGGCTACTTCAGCTGACTGCTAGCTGCAGTTCGGCGGTTCAAATCTCACCGGCTCAAGGTTGACTCAGCCTTCCATCCTTCTGAGGTGGGTAAAATGAGGACCCAGATTGTTGGGGACAATATGCTTACTCTGTAAACCGCTTAGAGAGGGCTGTAAAGCACTATGAAGCGGTATATAAGTCTAAGTGCTATTGCTATCTGTTTTTAACAAAAAAGTTTGCTATCATAACTGGGGATGGCCAAAGGATAGAAAGAAATCTCTATTATTGAAGTTTTGCAAAAGAAGCAAAGTGCCCTAAAGATCATAACAGGCACACCATATCTTATCTCTTTGTTTCATCTATTGATAGTCCAGGTGGAGCAGCCAGAGACTTTGGAGGGCAGCTCTTGCTCAATATTTTGGCACCTTCGATGTTTGTGCTTAATCAGACTTGAATTAAAGTATTTTAATAGATTATCTAAAATTTTCTGCAAAAATAAATTACAGATAGTTGTCAACATACGACTGGTCACTTAGTGACCATTAGAAGGTACGACAGGCCTTGAAAAAAGGACTTACAAACTTGATTTGGAGTTCCAACATCTCCACCCCCCTCTCCCGCACTCACGTGAGCACATTTGGGCACTTGGCAGCCAGCCCCATTTACAACCGTTTGCAGCATCCCACGGTCACGTGACCACAATTTATTATTCCCCCCCCCCCTGAAATCACCATTTACAGGTAGTCCTTGACTTACAGCCCTTTGTTTAGTGACTGTTTGAAGTTACATTCAGTTGCTTGGCAACTGGCATATATTTATGACGGTTGCAATGTCCCAGGGTCATGTGATTATCATCTGTGACCCTCCGACAAGCAAAGTCAATGGGGAAGCCAGATTTACTTAACAACTGTGTTAGTAACTTAACTGCAGTGATTCATTTAACAGTTGTGGCAAGAAAGGGTATAAATTGGGGCAAAATTCACTTATCAGCTGTCTTGCTTAGCAACAGAAATGTTGGGCTCAATTGTGGTAGATGTGGCCACTTAACAATCATCACTACTTACAACCAAAATAGTAGGCTTAAGTCAAGGACTACCTGTAAAAAAAAAAAATGTAGAATTTTTATAACTTAGATTAGACAAAATTCGTTATCAGAAATGTAATGACCCTTTAAATGAGGATTAAATCAATTTCACGCTGGATAGTTTGTACCATCCTTTCCAAACTTGATCCCCATTCAGTTAGCTGACAGAGAATTATAGGAGTGAGATCTAACGTATCGAGAAGGAAGAAGGTAGAAGATAGAACGATTGCTTGTCAGTACCTGCTAGCCTTTCTGCTCCTGCTTACAGATTCGTTCTTCTAAATTTGAGGGGGAGTTTATCATTCTCTCTCTCTCTCTCTCTCTCTCTCTCTCTCTCTCTCTCTCTCTCTCTCTCAAGAACTGTTGGCACAGATGAAAAGGGATCCCATATGTCTTACCGTGTTTCCCCGAAAATAAGACCCTGTCTTATATTTTTTTTGAACCCTGAAATAAGCGCTTGGCCTTATTGCCATGCACTCAAAATCCCGATTGGGGATGTCTTATTTTGGGGGGAAACAGGGTACTATCTAAAACTGCATGTACTATGTTTATTTAACAAGAATGTCTCCCCTCCACTGCTAGTTCTTGCTTGCCACAAAAAAAATGCTTCTGTTTACTGTCTGATAGTCACCAGTCTACCTGCTACTTGAGAAAGATATTGATTAAGCAATATTTAAAGGGAATGCCAGACGTGATTCTCTCCTCTTCAGGAAGTGCCCTCCGTATCTGTGCTGGAATATGCCCTACCACAGAGGCCTTCGCAGTCCCGAGAAGAGGAGCAAGATGTCTCAGAGCGAGCACTACCCAGGCGGTCATGCTCCCCAGTTATTGGCAGTCCTCCTGTTAGGGCTGTTCCTATTGGGACCCCTCCTAAGCAGCCCACCATGCCCAACTTCAACCAACAGGTATTGTTTGCCCCTTCTACAATAAAAGGTGCATGGATCTAGGGTAGAGGACACTTAAAGGAACAGAATAAAGTAGAATGCAATATAATAAGCGATAGCATCCCCTGAATGCTAGCTCGCCTTCAGTAGAGAATGTATTTCTTTTTGGCCAGCTGTCAAATTGACATGGTGTCAATGTCAACCTGAATCTTCCAGTCCTATTTCCATTGTGAAAGTATTCTTGGTATCTGGGAATTAAAGCTGGAACTGGCAGAAGCGATTGGTGGTTGAGTCTTAAACAACTTGCCATGTATGCTTACTCTACTTTCTTCCCCTTTCTGTTCAACAGATCCTATGTCCGAAGCCTGTCCACATCAGAGTCCCAATTCAGCAGCGTTATCCAAGTCCCTTCAGTGAGAGGATGTCTCCAAACCAGCTCTGCAGTGTAACGGTAGTCTTGCCTCATTAGTTCTGTATGTTGAGTTGGCCTTTGATAATGCGTCTTACTTCCCCTTTCCTCCTGGATCACTTGATCCTTCCAATGTTCCTGAAGGTGATTTGTCATAAATGTAATCTTAAATTATATTATCACCCTGCCCTGTTTTGAAATAATAATTTCTGATCTTGAGCAAATTTAATTCTTTATGGACAGCAGAGACAATGTCAATGAAAGGAAACTCCCAGAGCAATCTTCCTACATTTCTAACTTCCATAATGTGGCACCTTCAAGAAGAGTGGGACTTTTGGGAATAGTAATCCTAATACTTCTGAAAGCTATTAGTTTTGGGAAGATGGACATATGACTTTAGTTTTTCATTTTGCAAATAAGGAATATGGAAAAAATATTAATATCCTTTTATTTTTATAACATTTTATAAAGACTTTCAGGTCTCTCACAATGAAATTGTCAGCTTCAAAATTAACTCCTGCTGTTAAAGATAGCTGCTGTGGCCTAGAGGTGGAGCTCTTGCCTCACAATCAGGAGGTTGTGAGTTCGATCCTAGGTAGAGGCAGATGTAAGGGTCTCCTGCTTGGGCAGGGGGTTGGACTAGATGACCTGCAAGATCCCTTCCAACTCTGTTAATCTGTTAACTCCATGCTAGTGGCTGTAAACCATACTTAGCCCTTCAGGAGTTTGTGATCTACAGATTTTATTGACCATTCAATAAAGTATGGGACTCTGTTGTTAGAAAATATTGCCTTTTATATTGAATTGCTTAGCCTCTCTGTCACTTTCCTCTTTCTTTATCCTGTCTGTATGACAGAAATAGTTGCTGTACTAGATATTTAAAAAGTTTTAATTACATTTTCATTGTGGTGCTGTCCAAATTATTTCGGTATTTTAACATAATTATTCTGGATGCTTTATGTAAAAATGAATACATGGTATTTCTGCTTCTCTGTGTTTGTTCAAGCATTTCTAGTTTTTGTATTTTCCTTTCTCCTCCTGAATGTATTTAGAAGCAAACTGAATTTTATCTTAAGAATTCAAGTATTCTATTTCTTTTACCAGAACAACTCCCTCTTAGGCCATCCGTTCCCTCCTAATGTTACTCCTGTTCTTACCCACCTCCAGAGAGCACAGCTACTAGGAGGAGCACAGGTAAGCAACAGCCTACTACTCCTTCTCATTTCCATTGTTATTGGGTGCAGCATTTTCTGCATGAGGAGCGGAACCTGAGATCCCAAAGATGCATGAAACCCTGAATGTTTTGCTAATTGTATGTTTAAATTAAATCAGATTCATTGTGTATCTTGGCCCTGCCCTCTTTTTTGCCCTTTGTTTCTCTTACATGCAGCTTTCTTCCTGAAAAGAGCTGTGTGCCCTTCATCCTACTGGGATCTTCACTTCTGCTATACAAGTTCCTCCTCTTCGTATTTGCTGCTTGTGTCTCTATCACTTCCTGATTCATTCATTCAGGAACAGTGGAACTATAAACAAGTCTGTATGGGTGGTTGAAGATCTGATGCTTCTGCTTTCCCTCTCCCCTCTGTAGGCAGGAAGGATGTCTCCTAGCCAGTTTGCACGGGTCTCTGGTCTTGTTGGCAACCCTCTTGCACCCATGAATCCGAAACTGCTCCAGGGCCGAGTAGGACAGATGATGCCTCCAGCCGGTGGCTTTCGTGCCTTTTTTGGGGCACCAGCTACGCCACCATCACAACACCATTCCCCATGTCCTGGAGCTCACTTGCAGAATCTACGGTAACCTACTTCCACCACCGTCCTTTTAACATATTGCGGGACTGAGTTGTGCTTGTGAACACTCCATAGCCCTTTCTGAGAGGATCTTTTATTTTCCAGGCCTCGGCCACAGATGTTCAGGCCAGATACAACTCACCTTCATCCACAACATCGACGACTCTTACACCAGAGACAGCAGCAGAACAGGAAGTGAGTATCCAATACGCTTGTATGCTTTCATGAAGATAAAGGAGAGTCTAATTGCTTTCACAGTGCAAAGGGTGAGGTCAGAGCTCCATGTGCTTTGCATCAAGATAACCCTTTTTTTGTGTGTGTGTCCCAAGCAACTTGCGCAGTTGCAGTGCTTCTGTAACATGATTGTTCTTATAAACATGTAAATCAAGAATTATGGGAATGGGAATGGGCTGGATTAAAAAATTGGAAGACCCTATCATTAGAGATAGGGATGGCAGAAGCAACTATGGGAAAGTGAATAATCTCTTTAAAAGCTCTATGAAAAATTTCAAAAATACATCGCAGGGAGAGAAAAAATCCAGAGGCTTAAGAGTACTGTATTAGACCAATCTGTAGACTTTTGTTAGTTATTAGCCATAATGGCTAAAATTGAATTTCCATAAGCAAAGCATCTGTTGACTAGACATGAAGAACAGACAGGGAAGTGTATTCCTCTTGTGCATTTTTATAGAGCAAGCAGTGGACCTTTGGACTTGACAGATGATTAGCTCTTTTCAACAAGGCTTTTCCTGAATTCTTGAGGAAATGTCTGCACTGCATACCTGTCCCCCTATCTGCCATTTACACTTCTGTTTCTTCATTCACTGAAAGTAGTAGTCAGCCTGAGAGTATTGCTTTGCCCTATCAAAACATAAGTTATTGATTGAAATTATATCATAACGTTATACTGATCTGGAGCTGCCTTTCATGACAGCTGTAGAAATTTGCTTAAAAGGGGCTGCTCTGCTTAGGATTGACTTGTGCTTTATAAGTCACAGGCTATTGTTCCAAAGTATTTTCTTCAAAAGACACAGAATTCAGCTGTTAATTGTATTTTGCCAGATTATGTTGCATTTCTTTTAGTCAACACAGGAATCTAAATGGGTCAGCAGGGGACCGAGGGAACCACCGAAATAACCATCAAGAGCAGATCAGGAAGGACCCTTATGCTAATCTTATGCTGCAACGGGAGAAAGATTGGGTATCCAAGATCCAAATGATGCAACTGCAAAGCACTGATCCCTATTTGGATGACTTCTACTATCAGGTTGGTGTTCCTCATATTTGAACAAGTGACTGCTCATTCTGTAGTCCCTGGTTATGCTTAATGGAAGATGCAGGCAGTAGCATTTGAAGGGTGCTTGGATAGAGAAGAAAGTGACAGATGCAGTGGGGGGTGGAAGGGAATTATCCTATTCCGCTTCTATTCCTCTTCTCTTTGCAGGTCATTTATACAAAGTTTCTGTCTGTCTTTGTTGTTTGGGTGGAACAGTGGATTCTTATTTTGTTCAAAAATACATCAAGCTCATGGTGCTCAAGCTGGCTTCTAACCAACTTTTTGATGCCTTAGAACTATTTTCAGAAACTAGAAAAATTGTCTGCAGCTGAGGAGATGCATGGCGACGGTCCTAAAAAGGAGCGCACAAAACTAATCACCCCACAAGTGGCGAAACTAGAGCATGCCTATAAACCAGGTAAGTTTCTGTTGTCTAGGAAGCGGCTGGTCTATCTATGCAGTACATGGGAGGTAAAATATAGAGGTGCATGAATGGAATGGAGGGGGATTGAGATATCATAACTAAGGTAATTTATTTTTTTTAAAGGATCTGCAAGTAGAAAATTCATCCATTGGAAAGATGTGCTTCTTAGTATTTTCCTTGCTTCCTATGTTCAGGAAAAATATTCCTCCCCTCATGCACACACATGATGTTTAATTTTACTCCAATGTACAGCAGTTCTACAATTCTACTGCAATAGATTTAGCATAATACTGTAGAGGACGTAAAGGAAAGCAAGCTTATGTGCACCAAGGAATAGAAGGATTTTGTAGGGATAGACAGATGTGAGCTCTTAGGAAAGTCAAAATAGAGTTGCCTTGTCCATGCTTGGCTTCCTTATCTAACTTGCAGAAAGACTAGAATGTCCAAAGAGTATGTGAAGAGCACAGAGTTTTCAGACAACCAGTTTTGACTCATCAGACCCATCTGCATTGTTTTTCTTCCGTTCTTGCAGTGCAGTTTGAGGGCTCACTAGGGAAGCTGACCGTATCCAGCGTGAACAACCCCCGCAAAATGATAGATGCTATTGTGACTTTAAGAGGAGAGGAAGATGTAAGTTCCTCTTGTGACAATTACTTTGTCTTTGAGTGGGTGTTTTGTCTTACTATTTCATGTTTTTCCTTTCAAATATGAGAAGGGATTTTTTTAATTTTCTTCTCAGGTTGTGGGAGAGAAATTTTCTGAATAATGTATGTCCATTCAGCTGTAATTTCTGTCTCTTCCTTAGGAAACTAAGGAGAAGCAGGTTCGAGATAAAAGGCGCCAGACTCTCTTCACTATTGAAAAAGTGAGTTTGGCATTAATTCTTCATCCAGCTTCAGATTAAAAATAATTACTGATAATCCTGCTGGTAATAGCAGATTAATTGAAATCAGTTCCATAGTGCAAAACAACATGAGTACTGACTTGAATTAAGATACGATTTCAACAATAGTCTCCTTGAAGTGCATCCTTCCAATAGCTTAACCATAATTATTCATTTATTGAATTAACTTTGTTCTTATAGTGTCGTTTCTAAATAAGTGAAATGAGCTTAAACAAATAGACTAGTTTACCAAGCCAGATGCTTGCCTGTTTAAATCAGAAATCTGTCCTTACCTACTGTCAATAAAGGATGGACTTGATTTATCGGTTCAAAACCATTTTCAAATTTTGGAAGTGTTGGAATGTTAGATGACATGCCTAAAATCTGTATGTTGGGTTACTTAGACATATAGCCTCCTCTTGGATGTAGAAGATTATGAAAGACGCTACCTTTTGAGCTTGGAGGGGGACAGGTTGGCCTTGATGGAGGAGAGAAAGCAGAAAATCTGTGACATATATGACAATCTGAGGGGAAAAGTGCCCAATCAAGAAAGGTAAGAACCTACCTGGTAGAATACCAACAATTCAATAAAGAAAATGCTGTTTTGAATTCCTTTCTAATGTTTAGTAGAGATTCCTTGTATCGGAAAGTACAAAAATATGTAATAATTTTGAGGTTTGTTTTCCCCTTTCTACCATGCCTTACTATTATTATTTTGGGACCTATGCTTAGTGCTGCTGTCACAACAATCACAACAACTTCTCTCAGTTTGTCCTTCACTTCTCAAAAGAGGGCTGAATGTACCTTTCAAATCACTTAATTGCTGGGTCATCTTAAGATGATCCATTAAGTAAAAGCAAAAAAAAATATGACATTTGACATTAATATGGCCAGTACAACTCCCAGTGAAAGTTTATTTATTTGAATTTATTAGCTTCCCAGCTCTAATGGACTCTGGGCAATGTACAAAATTAGAAAGAACATAGAAACAGATAAAAACATCAAATCAGACACACAGCCCATACTAAAATCTTTTACATATCTGTTGTATATTTCAGGATGGTTTTGCATAGATCCATACATTTATGATTAAAAAACATAAATTTCATGGCATAAATTTCATGCTGGTGGTAAAGCTGTAAATTCAAAAGTTATTCCAAGATTATTCCAAGATCTGCTTTACTTGGAAAATATAAAGACCATTTTACATGTTTGGTTTCTAACTGAAAGTTATATATCCTCTTCCATCAGACTTAGTGATGACCCTTTTGTGCAGATTATGTGTATACGTAAAGGAAAACATCTAGTTGCACGGATCCTACCTTTCTTGTCCAGTGAACAAGCAGCTGAGATACTAATGGCAACAGCCAGGAATTTGCCCTTTCTAATCAAGAAAGATGCTCAAGATGAGGTAAATGAAACCTGAAGAAAAATTATTATCATTATCATCATCGTCGTTGTTGTTGCTATGGCACCCGCCTCACATAAAGCAGCTGTGGGTGGCTAGCACAATAAAAACATCAAAACAAAATACAAAAATAACACACCAAAACTAATGAGAAAAAATTGCACAGAAGATAAACCAGTCAGACAACAAATTCACACAACTCATGATCTCAATCACTTCCTGACCCCTGTATCTGAGAGAAAAGCCAGGTCTTGTGGAAGGCCAGCAGGGTTGAGACTAATCTAGTTTGCAGAGGAATGGTGTCATTGAAAGTTTTGTCTGAAACATTTAAAGGACACTATTGTGTAATTCATAATCCTGAATTTTATCATTCATAAATTCCATTGTACACTTTTCGTGTATTCTCTTGAGAAAGGAAAAGAAACATTCTGTATTTTAGATTTGTTGTTACTGAGATGTTTCTCTGTTATAATACATACATGGAAATAAAGGTTCATTATTTGAATGAAGATACCTAGAATATTTATATTAAAATATGGTATTAAAACTTTTGAGTATTTGAGCTCATTTAATCCAGAAAGACTCTAGTCAAAAGATAGCTACTCACGAAAGTGGCAAGATGCATTAATGAATTGGTTTGAATGAAAACTTAATAACCTTGCTATAATTTAATTCCATATGTAATACAGTTTCGTTCTCCTTCTCCCTTTTCTTTTCCAGTAACTTCTTCCACTGAAACATTATTTACTGTTGTTTAGCAAATAAAAAATGTGCCATAATTTCTACTAGATTGAATTTAGAAATCGGTGTGGTACTCTAGATTTGTTCCAGGCCATCTCTGTGAGGTGTGTGTCATGTCTAAGTAACATGTGTTTTTAACATAACCTCCTTTAGGTGCTTCCCTGCCTCTTGAGGCCCTTTTCCCTTGTTCTTTATCATCTTCCATTGGGAACTGTTACCAGCATCCTACAACAGCTAATGAACCTACCTCACAGTGCAACAGTGACCACAGCTGCCAACCTCCACCTCACAGCAGTTCTCCAGAACAAGGTTTCTAATTCTTACTTTGCTTCGCTCTGTACCTTACCATACCTGCCTGCTGGTTCCAGTTTAGGGTGCTACTTCTTTTCAGGATGTATAGGTAATACTCAACATATGACTGTAATGGAGCCTGCCTATTACAGTCATATGTTGTAACTGTCATGTGACCAATCCAACTGTATGACCGTTTTTGCGGTAGTTGTTAAGGGAATCCATGGTCATTAAGCAAACACCATGGTCATTAAGTGAACTAATCGTTCATTATAGACATGTTTTGACAAAAACTGGAAGTAACTGCCAATGTACGGCAATACCATCGTCAAGTCATGTGACCCTGGGATACTGCAAACGACCATAAATGCGGCCGTGTTGCTGAGGGCCTGAAGTTCAGTCATGTGACTGTGGACTGGGCCCAACCATTGGAACTTCAAATCCGGGTTGTAAGTTCCCTTTTGGGAGGCAGTCATAATTTCAGGTGGTCATAAGTCAAGGACTACCTATATTAGAAGCTAATGTGGTTCTTTCACTTCTGCTGCTCATGAAATGTGGAATAATGCTAATTTCAGAGTTTTCCCTCTCCCAGAAATGACTTTGAGGAATGAAGGGAAGACAATCTATGACACTTAGTCTGTAATGTAGCTTGGGTATAGTTGTTAACATAGGAATGCTTTCGTCCCATCTGTTCAATGAAGCTCTTGAGGTGGTATCGCTTCCCCCCCCCCCATATTATGAGGTAATTCTTGAGATGCCTGACTGTTTTGCATGCTTTTTATCACTCTAGCTTTCTTTTAACTGTAATTGAGAATCGCTTTGGTGCAGAGGTAGGCAATCTTTTAGGGCCACAAAATGATTGTGGTCAGCCACAAATGCCCATTTTCCCAGGCAGTAAGCTAGTAATGCTTTCTTTTTTTGGACTTGGGAGAGTGTCAATATGTGATTTGCTTTGCAGTATGCAGATGTAATTTTTTTGTTGTTGTTTTGTTTTTCCCCATTCTTTAGTTTGGCCTCTCTCTGCTATACTTGGTCTTAAGTCGAGGAGAGGAGTTGCAGAGTTCAGATTCTGTCACAGAACTCACACAAGATAATCAGTGGTGAGTCTTAAAACGATATATGTTGGATACATTTAGACCTGTGTTTCTCAACCTTAGCAACTTTAAGATGTGTAAATGTTAACTCCAAGAATTTCCCAGCCAGCATTCCCAGCCAATTCTGGGAGTTAGAGCACACATTTTTAAATTGTTGAGGTTGAGGAACAGTTATTTTGACTTTAAAAAGTTGTTCAGAATATAAAGCCAGCTTACTTAATGGAACATTTTCCATGGCAATTCCACAGTCCGCAGTTTAATTTCTGTATCGAACGCTGAATAAATTTCACTGTTTTCACAACTATTATTACTTTGTCCTTGGCAGGACGGAAGTGATGATCATGGCAATTAGGGAGTTTCTTCAAATCCCTCAGGCGGTCTTGGCTAAGCCAGTATCTACTCCCTCTAATCTTTTATCTCTCTTCTCTCGCTATGTTGATCAACAAAAGCTGAATGTGCTAGAGACAAAATTGCAGTAAGTATGTCCTATTATCCATATAATAAGGGAAGAAATAAAGAATATTAGTGAAGAAGGGACTGGAGAAGGTGGTATTGATCACTCTGTCTTAGTGCAACCTACCTCCTAGGATTGTTGTAGGGAAAAATGGCGGGAGATATGCCACTTTGAGTTCCTGAAAGATGGGGTATTAAAGTAGCAAATAAAGTAATGTATACAAAAAGAAGAGGCACTTTAGATGTTACAGTCTTCTAAAACTCCCACAGTATTTCAGTAGTACAAGCTTAAAAAAGAAAACAGGTAGGCGGGAAAGAGAAATATGGGTATTCTGAATCAAATAATTGTAATGTCATTAAATGTCGAAGACATTATATGAGCAGAACATTGAATCAGGTTGAAATGTGTTTGCAAAATATTTTTAGCCTATTGAAATGAGACGTAGAAGGGTGTAATGTAAATTTCTGGCATTCATCATGCTTTATTCATACCTATCTCCTCGTTGTGGCCTTCTTTAGACTAAGCTCATGCAGTGGAAACATGTAATCTTATTCACATTATTTATAAATAATTGTCTTTATTTCAAAGATGGGTTCTGCTGTACTGTTACATCAAATAAACATGCTTTTTAATTTGTTTAATCAGATTGTCAGTTTTTGCTTGGAAGTTGTATACTGAAAGACTGAATTGTTACCTTTCTGGCTAGTATTGCTATAGCCCATCTCACAGTTCTTATTCCCTTCTACTATTTCAGGTTGATCCACGGAATACGGTAGAAGGCCTCAAGAGTGTGGTCATGCTGGTGTCCATCATTGCTGTCACTCCAGCATCTTTTAGTGGGCAAAGAGGAGGCAGTGCCTTCTTCAAATAAATCCTTATGGGGTTATGTCTCTGGCCCAGCACAGAAGATTGCTCTCTTGCCCTGAGCTTGGTTGGGGTGGTGCTTTCCCTTCTGCATGCCCTTGTTGCATTGAATTCTACCCGAGCTCCGCCATCCTTTTCCTTAGCACTTTTGCAATGGCTTCTCCTCCCTACACAGACCCCTCTGCCCACTACACTACTGATGGACTATTAGAGAAAAGAGAACCTTCCTGTATCACTGCTAAGAACACAGAGCCAAGGGGTAGTGGTGTCGTTTTATTGTGGAAGTGGAGAGGCCTGATGTTTCCGTGCCTCTAATAACGTTGGAGTGTGTTTTTAGATGATGGGAATTCCTCTTGATTGACCCACTGAGTCTATTTTCTGCTCTTCCTGTGGTAGATGCCGCATTGTAGTGCTGCCCATTCCCTACAAAGTAGTCCTCTTTCTGAACCTTGTGATGAAGCAACATCATCTTTGCACACGTGTCTAGTCTTCCCAAGACTCATTTTCTACCTAAGCTTGTCTCTGACCTGCACCTTGCTTCAAGCTGGCCAAGATCTCCCTGTAGACTAACCAAGAAGGTACCAGGAATGAATTCCTCTAGAGCAGATTAATCTTACTGAATTTTGGTATCATACATTGCTAAGTCCTGCTGGGTTGTCTTTTATTTTTTTGGAATGTGGTGAGGTTTTTTTAATTTTTACTCTGTTTTTAAAAACAATTTGCACATGTAGGCATCCTCTAAGCAGTGAACTCCTGTTACTAACTGGCTGCTTCTCCACAGTATTCTCTTCCCCTATTTGCCTCTTGAAACCACATTCTACTGGACATTTCATCCCTTCCTTGAGCCCTCACCCCCACTGTTACCCCTTCAGTATACACGATCAAGTGGTCCATTATTATTGTGCTTTTACTTTTTGGTTTGGTTATGATGATTAATGAAAATTTCTAAATTTACATTTTTATAGGGTATTGTAAATAAAAAAAATCTATACTTGTGGGGAGTGTATAGGTGTGGTTTATCTGTATATCTGGTTCATCTCTTGTTACACAAACTCCAGGGTGTTTGGGGAGACAAGATTAACTACATATCCCTGATGCTAGGAAAATATAACACAAGATTAACATGTGCATTAAGGATTCCTACAACATATACCAGAAAATATTACATTGATCTAATGAAACAAATACACTAGGTAATATGAAATGTCATCAACACAGTGGACATGGGTTTGGGCAGATTCCGGCAGACAGTAGAGAACAAGGGGGGCTGGCATGCTGTGGTCCATGGGGTCGCGAGAGGTTGAGCATGACTTAGTGACTGAACAACAAATATAAAATTATTTGTCTTGGTGTTCTTGCTGTTTGCATTATAGAACAACACACCTGTGTTGACCAGACTACTTGGGTTAGTTCTCACACATTCATATGGTCCATAGCTCATTGCTTGTCTTGCTAACTTTCCATATTTCTATTAGTTTGTGAAAACAGTTAATCTTCTATCTAAGCACAGACACTCCTATCTAGATTTTCTTATTTGAAAGTGATACATGGAAACCCTAACAAAGAATATTCATGGCAGCCTGGATCGGGACCATGCACTATGCTAAATGGTCTTAACAGACAAGCTGCCAGTTGAGCTTTTATGTCTGGAATAGGATGCTGCCAACATTGAGAGCAGCAGAAATGAACACTTGGATTATTGTGCCAAAAGGAGCAGGCACAATGCTAACCCATAGCTTTCTTAGGAGATCTATATAACAGAAAGGAGAACCACAGAAAAGATACCCTTAGGTCAGGGGTGTCAAACTCGCGGCCCATGGGCCAAATGCATCAGGTTTTGGCCACGCCCACCCCCGTTTTAGCAAAGGAAAAGTTGCTATATGTCACATGACGCTGCGACGCCACGAGTTTGACACCCCTGCCTTAGGTCATCCATTCATTCCATCCTGCACTTGTTCAGTGCAGGAATCCCAGTTCAAGCAACCTCAATAGAAGGAAGGTTGTCAAGTACCTGTTTGAATTTATCCAGAAAAGGAGAGTTCAATACTTCTCTCAATGACTGAAATCACTGTCTAAATTTCTTCCCAATATGCAATGAGAATGTACCTTCCGGTAACTGAAGACTTGTTATTTAATTATCTTAGTGCCAGATCTACTGTTTGTAAGAATCTGTTAGAAACAAGTTAAAAAAAACACCCCTTTTGGAAAGCCTGTTTGCAACAGAGCTATTTTCTGGGATGAATGGTGGGTACCCATACGGGAGAAAAGTTGGGGTGAATATGGCTCCAAAAATGGGTATCTTTCAATTCCTGCAAGGGTTGGCCCATATACGACTGGCATACCATCCCAAGCCTGCTTCTTTAATGGTTCTAAATATAGAGGCCTGCAAGAAGAGCCAAGTCAGGATGACCTAAAGTAGGATGCCTGATCTTTGATTTTGAACTTGAGGCTCCTTCCCAAAAAAGTAAGAAAAGCTAGCTCGGAAGTTAAATTCAGTTTATGGTTTTGTAATGTAATGTAAATTAAACTAATAGGGAGGAGGGAGTACTAATTAAAAATTAACATCTTTTAAATCAAGAATTTGCCCTAGCAAATTCTGCAGCTCCTAATAGACTCTCACACGGGTTCCCTGAGCTTCCCAGCAGTGTTCCTTCCCTGCCTCCCTTAGGCACTGCTATCAATGTCCCAGTGCAGCATATTTTGCCTATTAACTCTCCTTAATCGTGGTGTATTAAAATGGGGTGTGTGTGTGTGTATGTAATAACTTTTGATACATCAAAATAATTTGTGGCAACTTTGAGGGGATTTAAAGACAATATCTAAGACCTCATAATGCTACAGATTGCTTCTACATGGGCCATGCTACTATCTGGGAAATGAGAAAGTACAGCACAAGATGCTTTAATTTCGTTGTACGAGGTGTAATGACAATAAAGTAAACTAAATTAAATTTATCTATACTGTGCAAAATTTTGTAACATTTTGAAGATTTCTGAAAATTTATTGGCTAACAACAGATGTGTTCTTTTCCACTGTGCAGTTGGAATTGTTAATGATGGGTAATATTCATTTAGAGTGTCATATATAGTACAAGGGACAACTTGGCAAAATAAAAGATTCAACAATACCCTCCATTCAGGGACAGATTTGCTGCTAAAAGTGAAGATTGCTGCACCTCTCTTCCCGAAACCTTGACAGCAGATCTTTGAATCTGGTGAGAATAAAAACTTTTCTGTGAAGTACAGAGAGAATGTTCTACTGCTTAACTAGAATCACTGGCAGTTTGGACAGCGTAAGTAATAATGTAGGTAGATCTTGCTTCTGCCCTGTGTAATAACGGAAGTTACGACAGTGCTGAAAAAGTAACTTTACGACCATCACAGTATCTCCGCAATCTAGCATGCATTTATGGCTTGCCGCATTCCACGGTCATGTATCCACCATTTGCACACTTCACAACTGGCTTCCAACAAGCAGAGTCAATGGAGAAGCCAGCAGTAAAACTGCAAATCACAATCCTATGAAATCTTGCTTACCAATGACTTATTGACCAAATGGGAAGTGACATCGTAAGTCCATCACGGTCATGTGATGTTTCACTTAGCAACCACGTCAATTAATTACCAGAAAGCAAAGGAATTTTTCTCCTGAACTGCTTACATCAGTTTCCCCCCATTTTTATCCCTTTTTAAAATTACAATGGGACTTTATACCCTTTTTTGAGTTATGAAGTTTAACTTGAAGTTAGTGGCCACCATTCTTATAAATGCTGTGCTATGTAAGTAATTTATCCCTTGTGTAATTTTAATTCTCCAAATAGTTGCAGCCTTAGTTTTTAAGGAGTTTTGGATTAAGTTAATCAGATCGTGGTTCATATTTTAAGAATCCATGATTAGACTCTGAATTACATAAGAATTATTTAAAGAATCCTACATATGGGAACTGGGAAAAATGGCAAGGTGACAAAATTCTACTAATGTTTGCCTTTCATTCTTTTCCCCTCAGTGTGGCTACCATCTACAGTAGAACCTCTGGTCACGACCATAATTCGTTCCATAACTTTGGTTGCAACCCGATTTGGTTGTGACCCAAACTTAATTTTGGAAATTTGGTGCTTACAAAAAAAATGGTGTGGAAGGGGAAATCGGCTGCGGGGAAAAAAAGTGAATTTTTTGGTTGGAATCCGATTTGGCCGTGGTGAGAAGCGTACACTGCAATATATCTCAAAAACAGAAGGAAGCTGCTGACAATCATAGAGACCTGGAAAGCCATCCTGATTATGTATTCAATATCCTCCTTATTACAGCTGGCTAGATTTTCAGAGACTAGACTGATTTAGTGTGCTCTCTCTGAGACTAAGCTAGGTTTTACCATGTGAATGTGAGTTCAGCAGCTATATAAATTGAATAAATAAAAATAAATACACTAATCCATAATTAAATGAAGCATAGTTTGGTTAATTTAGTAAACTGCTTCAGTTAATTATGGATTAGTCCTTCCTTCCTTCCTTCCTTCCTTCCTTCCTTCCTTCCTTCCTTCCTTCCTTCCTTCCTTTTTTTCTGCCTGTTTGTGCTCTACTTCCCTTTTCAATCAGGCTTTCCATTTCTTGAAGGAAGTCTCCTTAAATTTTTTGCTTCCTGGACAATATTAAAAAGCTCTGCTGACCCTTTTTTACATTGTGGAACCCATTATAGTTGATTTATTTCATAACTAAATCAACTATAGTGTAGATAAAATCACAAAAGAGCGATTTTGAAGAATGGGGAATTGAGGGCTCTGAGTTGATTTAGGAACCATCTATCTCCATTGAAAGATCCTGAGTACAATCTTTATCCTCTCTTGAACTAAGATTATTTCCCCTCTCAGGAAAGGAGGGAGGGAGGGAGGGAGGGAGGGGGGAGGGAGGGAATATAAGAATAATATTTAAACTCTGTTTAGTGATTGGGAACACAAATGGAAGGGACAGGGAATTACTAGAAAGTTTTCTTACATTTTAAAAAAAAGTTATAGTAGTTATTCCTTTGTTCCATCTGTTTCTTACCTTCTTTTGCATTCTATCATTTTAACAAAAATAATTGGAATATTAATTATATGTACAGTAATACATATTATAAAGCATATTATTCCTATAGTTTTACACACGGGAATGAAAAATAGCTTATTTAAATAAATAAAGCAGAAAACCAGTAAGTGAGTTGTCTGGGCCAATAAATAAAAAAGTAATGAAAGGTATCCTCAGGGAACATATGGTGCATGCATTGCAGAGAGCTGAATCTTTCCCATGTATCTTTACTACCGAAGTAGGGTAGATACCTGAACTGGATTGACTTTCTCAGGAAGCAAATCAGAGCAATGAAAGCAAATACTGTACAGGGAACAAGAGAAGTTATGTTAGCGCATCTTGAGAATCTGTACTAAGAAATCACTGGGTTCTGATGGCATCAACCCAAGAGTTCTTTAATAACTTACAACAGGAAAGTGCTGGCGTCCTCACAAAAATTTACAACTTGTCACTCATTTAATCAGGATCAATGTCAGAGGACTGGTCACCATTCTTTAACAAGACACTCTGGGGAGATCCAGGAAATTATAGGCCAGTCCACTTAATATCTTTCCCAAGCAAATTAATAGAAATGAAAAAGGAAAAAAATCTGGGCACATAGAGGAACAAGGAGCAAAACTAATTCTTGCCTCACCAGCCATTCAAAACATTGTGAGAATATCAGCAGACCCATGGCTGGTGATGCTGCTGCCAACTTTATATGATTTTTAAAAAGTCCCTTTGATAGAGTTATTTATTAAATGTTCTTGCATAAACTTAAGTCTCATACGCACACCCCTCAAACTGCACCAAGAAGCTATGCCACTTTATTTATATGACCTGCCCTGATATTGGCTTCATCTTATTCCCAGACCACACTGGCAGCCATGTAAATTTGATTAACAAACAATAAACTTCTAGTACTGATCTTACAATTATTATTTATTTACACATAAATAATCATTATAAAAATGTAAAATCAGTATTAAAATATCATTTATTTTTATCTGAGTGGAGGTGAGGCCTGCTCTTTCTAATGGTACCACTAGATACTGCCCACTTGCCAGGGCAGTCTTGAGCTGAACAGAGACCAAACTGACTTCAGGCCCAGGTGACAAGCTGGTCGGTCACTTTGTTGTCGCAACCAATGGATCTACAACCATCTCGGCCAAAATGCAGAAATAAACTTGCATTTGACCATGCAAGATGGCATTCATTGATCTGAAAAGCAGACTCTGCACCTAAAGGAATAATGCTAGTAAGATGATGTCGGTGATGTTTATTTTTATCTGAGTATTGTAAGCTACTAGTCATTTTTTGTGAGATGGGCAGTCACATAAATTGGATTAATATTGTAAATAAATAATAAAGTCATCTTCAGGTGTTCTTGATCTTCTAAGACAGTTTTTGGTTTTAGATATAATAATACAAACAGAAGTTGGGATCTGCCCAATTGCTAATTGTCACGTTAGGCTCTTGTGGATACACTTCCTCTTCTCTGGTTTTTATGCTTTGCTTTCTAGGGCTATTCTGCTTCTGGGACAAAGGCATTCCTTCTTTCAGGCTGGACTCTCCTTTCCTCAACAGGCCTATTAGCAATTTTTCAAACTGGCTGGCAAGTGCTGGTGGTGGGGCCCACCCATGATAATACACAAGGTGTTTACCTGGAAAAGTGGAAGAGGCTTCTCCCCTCTGCCCACCTATGATAAATGGGGTAAGGCTGCCCAGTAAAAATAGTTCACAATGTCTTTATGTTGTGAAATGAATGCACGTCAACCTCATTACTGCATAATACCGTTGGCATTACCGCACTACCATTTTCATGTCACAAATGTGGCCATTCACAGAATTGCCTTCCCTCACCATGCATCATGTAAGTGAAGAAAGCCAGTGAGACTGGCTACTTGAAGATCTCATTTAACCAGGGCAGCTGGATATACCGTATTTTTCGGAGTATAAGACGCACCTTTCCCCCCCTAAAAGAGGCTGAAAATTTGGGTGCGTCTTATACTCCGAATGTAGCTTTTTCAAAGCTTTTTTTTTTCAGCCCTAACGATCTTCCCGGGTCTTCCCGGCTTGCAGGCTATTTTCATTGCTACTCGCTCCGAAGATTTTTTTTTCCAGCCCTAAGTCTTTGCAGGCTTTTTTTCATTGCTAACTCCCTCAGAAGAAGCCCTAACTAGGTGCTAACAATCTTCCTGTTTCTTACCAGCTTGCAGGCTATTTTCATTGCTACTCGCTCCAAAGATGTTTTTCAGCCCTAAGTCTTTGCAGGCTTTTTTGCATTGCTAACTCCCTCCGAAGGAGGTTTTTTCCAGCCCTTGCAGGCTTTTTTTCATTGCTAACTCCCTCCGAAGGTGGTTTTTTCCAGCCCTAACCAGGGGATAAAATGATGTGCTGAAGCTGACCAGACTAAGGACGCTAGCCAGATGAATACCTGGTATTCCTATTTTCCTCCCCAAAAACTAAGGTGCGTCTTATACTCTGAAAAATACGGTATTTAGAATACCATAACGACGTTTATGCAACCTTGCCAAGAAATACCCACGGACCCCCTAGCTCTGCCGTTGGCCTTTCAGTAGACCTTTCAGTAGACGTGTTTGGAAAACCAAGTATTGCCAACTAGCTGATAAATCCCAAGGCAAAGGTGAGGACTGTGGGATGAAGGAGGACCGAGCAGTCCCGATAGGATCTGGGAGTCGCCTCCTGCTGCCCCCAATTTCCATCCACCTTGTCTGTGTGACCTGTCAGCTAGACTTATTTCTGGACACAAGTCCAGCTCTTACTCCAAAGCCTTTTCAGCCTGGGGATTTTAGAAGCAAAGTTTCCGAATGCCCAATAGCAGTTCCTTTTCTCTCTGGAAAGAAGAGAGAGATCCACACAACAGAAAAAAATCACACCGGGGGATTAGAACAGATGACGTCCACGTTCTCCGTTCATCAGCGAAGAACACAATGGTCTCTATATTTAGATCCAAGCCTCTGTGCGATACTTACAGGCTTTCAATGTTTTTTAAAATGCGGGGCTCAGCTGCCCCACTGTAACTGAAACGAGCGAAGCTTTGCCGATAGTCTTCAACAGTCGTGAACGAAGTGAAAAGGACGGAATTTAACGTTAAGTAAATGTTAAAATCGGGATGGTTTGCTGAAGGCTGTGGCCAGAATTTTAAAGGAGCCTGCGAGGCGATTGCACTTTCCCGGAGAGGAGCAAGCGTCGCCTCTCGTCAATTATGGGCAGAACGTGGATGTGGAGCTTCTCTTCGTCTTTTCAATAAACTCCCATTTTTGCGGAAAGCCAAAATACCATGCATACCTCTCCAACCAGGAGTTCCCGTTCTACAATTACATCATGGTAGACCCCTCCTCCAAACTTCCTACTGGTTCCTAAGAGAAGACGACAGAGGAGGCGGCCAATAAGAGCGGCAATAAATAAAGCGAACAGGACAGTTGAGAGAGCGCATGAACTGATCACTTTACCGAGGAGTCCCGCCCCTCCGATTTGGGCAACCAATAGCAGTCGCCAGAGGCAGTACCAATCGGGGTTCCAGCTCCTGGAGTGGAGGGCGCTGAGAATAGGGTGGGCTTGTGAGGGCTGCTAGCCGTTCCATTGGTGGCGCGGTGGTGGTGGTGGTGGAGGGCGAAGGAAGGAGGGAGGGAGGGAGGCGCTCAGCCTCCGGCGCTTCCTCGGCTCCCGTTAGCAGACGGCGCTTAAGCTCGGGCTTGCGAAGGCGGTGGTTCTGCGGCTGTGCGATGTCGGAATTGCGAGCAGCGGTACCCGGGCCAGGGATGACGCCTGGCGGACCAGGGGCCCCCGTAACCACCGGCCCAGGAGGAACCTGCGGAGCTGGCCCCGTGACCCCGCTGCCATCGCCGGGGCCAAGTGCCGGAAAAGGTGACGCCGGAGGAGGGACACTGGGCCCTGGGGGACCTGCCCCAGGGGGGGTGACGAGCGCTCCAGGGGGGAGCTCTTCTTCCGCTTCCGGGTCAACGACCTCAACTTCCGGGGCGGCTCGGGAAGGCTGGCTTTTCAAATGGACCAATTACATCAAAGGGTATCAGCGGCGATGGTTCGTGCTGAGCAATGGGCTTCTCAGCTACTACAGGTGAGGCCGAGTCCTCTTCCGCCCGTACAGGCTGGTTCTGCCCCTTTTCCTCGTAAGGGCTGCCTGAGCCTTGCTCCCCTCTTGCCCTTCTGCTGCCGCCTCCGGGCTGCCCTTTTCCCCCTCCGCTTCCGCCCCACAGGCAGGCTCGCCAGCGCCCTGCATTTTCCTGCCACGTGGCACGAGGGTATCCAGGACCAGCCGCGGCCCGAGAAGTGTCCGGGGCGGAGCAGAAATGGGGGTAGGCAGCTGTGCTCATCCAGCCGCAGTTGGAGGCCAACATCTGGCACCTCTGTCCGTCGGACACTAGCCAGTTGGGGCTGCTGGTAGTTGGAGTCCAGCGACTTCTTGGAAGCCACGGGGGTCCCACTCTTGCTTAGCCGAACGCCCTCGCCAGCTGCCCAAATCCCATCCAGTCTGGCCAGTATTTGGAGGGACCACCTTTACACGTTAGAGAAGGTTGTGGGGATTTTGTATTCCTCCTCTCCTTCCTCCTCTTTCTCTACGTTTCTTCCACTGATTTACAGCACCTTCAACTGATCAGTGTTTTGAGAGATCGGTCTTCGTGTTTTCTTTTGTTTTTAAGTTAAACACGTTGGAAATGATTCACTGCAGCTGACCTTAGGCATTAAAGAATAGGAAAAGTTAACTCATATTTAGTGGCCTCTGTAAGCCAGTTGCAAATTGCAAGCTCTTTACAGAGCTATGGACTAGATGTGGCTAGATGTCTCCTCATTCCAGAAATCTAAGCGATTAACTCTTCTGAGATAGGTGTTGTCAAAGTTAGGAGAGAAATTCATTTCGGTAGCTTAGAAACGTTATTCACAAACTTTCCATGTCACACACTGCAACTCTTTTGAGGCTGTGGATGTGGCATAACGTACTTTGGACAAAGGCATAGGTTCACATTCTTGCTTAACTATGAAACTGATGACTGGCTGTGCAGGCAAAACAAAAACGTTATTTTCAACCCAGTTTATTTGCGGCTTCTCGCTACCTACAGCCTAGATAATGAAATTCTCTCCTGAAGGAAAGTTTGGCTGGCTTCCACAATACTATATCTTCTTTAGAAACCCATTAAGGCATGTTTGTTTGTTCATGCATGCATTATGAGGTAACAACTTCAGGACCAAATTGTCTTATAAGTTGGTCTATTCTTTTGTTTTCTTGTGGTCTTTTTGATAAATTAGCTTTGTTTTAATTTTTGTACTTTCTGTCTTTGAGCGTTGGAGTTATTTTTGTTAATTTTATTTAAGACTCTCCCCTTACACACATTATTGGTTTTGGAGGAAACAAACTGCTATAAGGTCCTCCAAGAAAAAGAGCAGTACAGAAAATAAACACCATACATACATACATACATACATACATACATACATACATACATACATACATACATACATACATTACCATTGAGGTGCAGGGATAGGATAAGCTTCTGAATATTGCCCTCCTCAACTTCTTTGTAAAGGACTGGATTAAAAATATAATATATCAAGCTGTTAGATTTTGCTTTTAGAAACAATCCCATTTGAAATACTTATCCTTTAAACTATGGTATATTTGTGTTTAATTTATCTTCAGGACATTCAGTGTGGGTTTGGTTCCCCCCCCCCCTGCTAAGCAAATGCCTACCAGTATTTATTGTCTATCTCTCTAAACAGCCCATGGTAACTTAAAGTGCTGGGTTGCCTCCCTTCCTGACCCACCCATATATTTCATATAAATATTAATGTATGTCACTGCAGATGAACAACAGTTTTCACTTTCCAATCTTGTGGGTCACTATATAATAAGTTTGTATTTTTCTGTAAATTAAACTATTTAGTTAATGAAGTGTATAATCTGCTATTTGAATGACTGTTGTATTCTCCCAAATCCTTCAGATTAGAGGTGGGGGGAAATTATTCAGAAAACTAAATTTGACTTTGAATCCCTCCTGTCTGCTTCAAGGAATCTGCTCTGCAAGGTCATTTTGATCTCAGAAGCACCAAAAGGAAATGTGTCTATCTGGAGGCAGGACAGGACAGGATAAAGATCTAAAGAAACATGATCCTCTCACTCCAGAGGAAAATTTAGACCAGCCATTAGAGGGGAAGCAATCCAGAAAATAGATGGAGAATTTCAAATGTCTCCATCTTATTCTGTGCCCTACAGAACTACAAGGAAAAGGCATTGGATTTGGTGGAGTGTTTTGACCTTGGCTTTGCTCCTGTACTAAATGATAAAACAGAAGATTATTGTAATAAATCAAAAGAGCATTTCTGAAGATAGAGGATTTATTTGTGTATTGATAAATGTTATTCTAGCTTGTTTAAAGAATTTGTTTTCCTTTGAAAAGGGAGACTAGTTTCCCTTTTTGTCCTGAGTTTACCTAGCAGGTTTTTTATTTATACAAGAGAAGAGTTGTTGCTATCTTAAAATGCAGAGTAACTACCACTTGAAGTATCTCTTCCACTGAATTATGTGTGATGTTCCATTTGGAACCCAGTCTTGCGTATCATCACTTTTATTTGGGGTTTAATGCATGAAGACATTTGAAATAATAAATCAGCCTGCTAACTAGACTCATAAAATTACTGATCTGTAAATAATAGTATAGTGTATTTTTATTAGCTGCCAAGTGGCTAGCAATTCTTTCTCTATTGCCAAACACAGAACTCTGTTTTAAAAACACTTTATAAAGCAGGCATTGTAGTGTAGATGAAACCTTCAGAAGCAGTCTGAAATGAAGGGATGGAACCATCTGCCCCTCATCTATTCTATCATACACATTGAGTTTGTTGTCACTCTGTTGTTGGGCTGTTGATGTGTTATAGTCTTAAGCCAGGCAACTGAAAATTTATCTGAGAAAACTGAAATTCAGAATAGAAATGTGCTTAAAAAATAATAGGGGTTTTTTGGTGATGAAACTGGTGGACATTATTGGTCTTGGAACTTTTTTTCTCTTTAAAAATGGCATGGTTTAAAGGAAATCTGTATTTGATAGAAGCAGATAAGTTAATTCTTACCAAAATTATATGGTAAGCATATTGAACTGAAGCCTGTTTGTTTCTTAAAAAAACAAAAATTATGACTTTATGATCAATACTTGGGGTTATATACAGGGTATGTTAACCATGCTGCATGTTGTAAATGTCCTTCTAAATATATTTAAGGTACCATTTTCCAGGAGATAAGTTAAAACACAAGTGTCTCCTGAGCTCAGTAGATAATGATGTACTGTTTAAAGGGCCTCCAGCTATCTGAGCTGTGCAACAGGTTAAGTTTTCAGTTATAAATGCTTATGACATTATTAATGAAATAGCAGGGATATTATTCCTTATGCATCTCAAGTAGAAATATTTCCATGAGTGTAAGAACTTGGTTATGGACATTCCTGAAAATTTGTAAAGCCTGGCTAAATTAAACCTTATTTGTAAATAAATTCACATGATTCAGTGGGAATTGCTTCTAAGTTAATCTGCAGAGAAACAATGTAAATCTGCAAACTTACATCAGTGAGATTTAAATCTGAGTAGATATCTATAGATTTGTGCAGTTAGATTTCACATGAGTGATCTTGCATGGGAAGAGGGGCATCAAAGGAAAACCTAATCTCTAAATTTAAATATGTCATTAGGGCAGATACAGGCAGTCTTCGATTTACGACCACAATGGAGCCCAACGTTTCTATTGCTAAGCGAGACAGTTATTAACTGGGTTGTGCCCCGTTTTACAACCTTTTTGGCCACAATTGTTAAGTAAATCACTGCAGTTGTTAAGTGAACCTGGCTTCCCCCATTGACTTTGCTTGTCAGAAGCCAGTTGGGAAGGTTACAAATTTTTTTATTTTTATTTAATTTGTATCCTATCTTTATTATTTTTGCAAACAACTCAAGGCAGGGAACATATCCAACATGCTCACCTTCTCCTCTTTTCCCCACAACAACAACCCCCGCCGGGTTGTTTGTATTTTTGATATTCAGCAGATTCTTTCTGTTCCCAAACCAAATTTAGGCTTGCCAGTGGTTCTACTTTTTCATCACTGAGCTCCACAGTGTGTCTGATTGTGTCTCCTGGTGATTTCATGAAAATGGTCATGTAGTTGTTGTTGTTGTTGTTATTATTTATTAAATTTGTATGCCGCCCAACTCCCAAGGGACTCTTAGTTTGCTTGGCACCAGTATGAAATTAACATTAGGGTACCTTCTTCCAGGATTTATTTTTCAGTAAGTTCCTAGTATCCTCATGTAAATTCCTGTTATGTGTAGCTTCAATACAGGTAGTCCTTAACTTATAACCATAACCGAGCCCAGAATTACGGTCATAAATTGAGACATCATGTGACAAGACCCAATTTTTTGGCATTTTTGTGACGATCATGAAGCAAATTCCGCGGCTCTTAAGTAAATCCATTATGCCCAATGGGCATTTTTTTGCCAGAAACTAGAAGTAAACCCTGGGAACTGGCAAAAAACATCAAAGATCGCAGTCACATGACTGCAGGACAACTGCAAACAACTGTAAAAGTAAGCCTGTTGCCAAAAGCCCAAAATGCAACCCCTTGATCATGGGGTATAGGCAGCTTTTGTAACTTCAAAATTGAGGTCATAAGTAGTTTTTTTGGGGGGGGGAGTCTGTCGTAACTTTGAATGGTTGCCATGCCACTGGTCGTAAGTCAAGGACTCCCTGTAGAAAGGAACATGATTAGAAAGTGCCATCCTTTAATCGCTTGCTTGTTGACTACAAGCTCTTTATTATTCATAAAGTAACCAGACTCAGGTGGATAAGAATAGCTGGCAACAGGAGGTCATATTTCTCTGGTGGTCTGAAGTTGCTGAGAAGGAGGCCTGCCTTGTTACTTTCTCTAGACTCGGGATGGGGAGGTAGAAAGCCAGTCGCATTTGTAGTGATACTTGTTGGCAGTTTCTGTGTCCCTCCTCAAAGTAGGTTATGCATATTCCAGGCTCCGCTTCTCAGTGGGAAAGAGATGGCTCTGTCTGGTACCAGGTCAATATAAGAGGACTTTGTTCTCTGTTTACGCTGGAGCGGGGAGGAGTTGGGTGAACGTCAAAGGTATGTGCAGTTGGTGGAAGCACAGCAATATCTACAGCCAGTTTTGAGAGAATGGAAGGGAAGGAAGGAATTGTGGTATGGTTGACAAATGAAGCCTCTCTCACAAATATTGTGGTCTCATTGATGAAACGCTGATTAGCTCTGGAACTTTTGTCAAAGGAAATATACCAGGGGTTGGGGGAACAGTGTGTGTATATACATAGAGGTGGGTGCATATTATATGTTTGACTAGACTTTCCCAAACTAGTCCCTCCTTATTGTGTTGGATTTCATCTCTGATAATTACCAGGTAATCCCTTCATATACACATATTTACACACACACACACACACACAAAATACGTAAATGTATTTGTAACTAGGATATGTTACTGATTTCCATTCGAGAGATTACACTTAGATAACCTATGCTTAGTCCCAATTTCACTCTTAGTATCCTTGGATGCCACAACATATACTCATACCCTCTTTCCTTTAGTCTGGAGCTGGGAATTCCCATCCGCTCACTCTTCTCCCCCCCTTCCTCCCGCCCCCAGAAATATTTAAAATTTCCTCATTCCTGGGTTTTGTGACTGATATGCATCACAGTAAACATTTGAAGAGATGTAATCTGCTGGGTTTTTTGTTTTGCTTTGTTTTTTAAGGGAATCTTCCTATGCTAGGAAAGACCCTGAGCATTTTTTGTGAGTGTTTTATACCGTGTACAAAAAAAAAAAAACCTAAAAGGAAAAAAATACTTTTATCCACTAAGTAAAAAAGATTGTTATAATATGTATTCATCTCTAGTTATTATCATTTAAATCCATGTATTTAACAAATACATTTATTTGTTAAAAAATAAATGCGAAATTAAGAATATAAACTAGCATTTGCAGTCCCACCTTCTAAATAGATCTCTAGTTGAAATTCCCAGCTATAAAATACTATTTCAAATACACAGTGAGAACTATGTTATTTAGACCATTGTAACATTGAAGATTTCCCCCCCCTAAATTTGCGATATTTTTTTGCTATCATAAAGTATGCAGTACTTCGTTTTTGTTTTATCCCCGATACTTTCTGTTAGTATACAATTTAAAGAACAGAAACACCTACCTGACCAATATATCTTCTAGAACAAAATTAATATTCTAAATGTTAATATTTAGAAACTTCTTTCTAAAAGAGGGTTAACAAGCCATTTTCAGAAGTGGTTGACTGTGGGCAAATCCAATGTCTCTTTGCACCAAGGCTTGTGCAAAGCTGTCTCTTCCAGCTCTCAGAGGTCTAAAACCTTCTGGAAACAGCGGTTTTATGGTCTCAAGGAGCATCTGTATGATGCTTATGATGTAACTGCTCAAATGGAAGCACAAATAATTCTATACATAAAAGTTTGCGTTAAAGTGGGTATGCACACAAAATTCAGTACTGAATTTATAGACCAAACTTGCTACAGTTCAGTAGAAAAAATTGATGCACCTGCATGTGTGCACCTCCACTTAGGTTTTTTTGGACGTTTAATACTTTGTGAAAACCATTAACACTAGCTTGTAAATAATTCTGGATTTGAATCTACATAAATCATAATTCTCACTGTTATTTGGCGGGAGTTCTTACCCCAGATGTAATTATTGTGCAATTAGCCCAACCTTTCCCAACCTGTTTTCTTCCAGTGAGTTGGGATTACAAATCCCAAAATGACCAGGGATTATAGCCAGAGAAATTTTGGAAATTAGAATGCCAACATTTCTGGAAAGCACCATTTTGAGAAAGGCTGCATTAGACAGATGAGATGCTTCATTCTGGTTGAATAATTTTGGAGGTACTGAGCAGCACACTACTGAAATTTGGGGATGCAGCTAGTATGATCAAAGATATGAAGTGCCTACTAACACATTATTTCTAGGCAGTACCATTTCACACTGTCTGGAAGGGTGTGATGTGACTCATTGTTTTTCTGTGGACAAATATATCTCTGGAAGAGTGTGGGTTTTTTTCCCCTTTTTCTTTTTGAGTAAGGGATACTTGAACTAGGTGAGTACAGTCATATTAGTGTCATATAATTACTGCTTATAGGGTTACTGTCCAGGAACGTATTAAACAAATATAATCATGTTTGTCCATGAGAGGGAAAATTCCAAAATGTACAAGTAGTCAATACCTTTGTTAGAACTATGAAACAAAAGAGAATTGTTCTCCATTTCACTTGATAGCTTGAGAGTCTACATTACTTTAAATTTGAATTGTTGCTGCCATACATTCATAAAATCTTAAACCAGATTTTATTCCCAGCTGTGCATTTGAAAAATGTGAATAGTATTGATCGACCTCAAATAATTAATTGGAGGAATGCTTAAAAAATCAGAGAGCCAGATGTACATACTGAGGGGAAGAAATATGGCTGGTGTTAACATTATCATGCTTAATAATTGGAAGCTCAAATTAATTCCACTTTCCTTCTAATCATATAATTTAAACCGTGTCTATTCATATGCAAAACTGCTTTAGCATTCTGCTCCTACCCTGGGTGTCATTGCTTTATGTACTAGAAGCCCATTTTTTTATTGGCAGCTCATTCGTTTACTTCTGTGAACATCATAACATCTGGTAGCTATTCTTAAGCAATTTATAATCACTGAAATCCCTAGACTTCTTCCTTCTTGTGGGAACAGTAGTAGATTACTTACTGCCCCAGGGCATCAGGCAGCCTAAGCCTCTCCCTTCCCCTCTCGTCTCCCCCTCCCCTGTATTGCATAGAACCTCCTCCCATTGATCACAGAATTGAAATAGAAATGAATAAAAAATACTATCATGTAAGCCTAAAATAACACAGTCTTAAAAATATATAACTCAGTGGCCAGGGACCCTAGTTTCATCTGCTTTGAAACTGTGCCCACTTGCTATGACCTGAAATATCCCAGGAATAAATATGACCTGGTCCCACGAAAGTTTAGCCACTTATTTTATATATACAGTAGAACCTCTGGTCGCGACCATAATTTGTTCCATAACGTTGGTTGCAACCCGATTTGGTCGTGACCCGAACCTAATTTTGGAAATTTGGCGCTTACAAAAAAAAAAATGGGGCGGAAGGGGAAATTGGCTGGGGGAAAAAAATTGTTGTGAATATTTTGGTCGGAACCCGATTTGGTCGTGGTCAGAAGCGTTTGTTGGGGTCAGAAGCTGCGGTTCTGTTGGTGTCATGGAGTGACTTTTTCAGTCAGAGCATGCATTAATTGAGTATGGAGGGAGATGAATTTCCATGATCTCCTCTTGTCTTGTAGCCTCTCACCATCATCCTACCCAGCTAGTCTTGTTGATTTGGTGACTTTCAGAACAGGATGGGAAATAATGTGTTGTGACTACAGGATGGATGGACATGAAATTGTCTCCCTCACCTTTCTTGTCAACAAAAATATCTGCCAGATCGCAGAGCCTTCCATTAATTGACATCAGTTAGATACAGTCTAATGATGTTTCTAGCTTGCTGTTAATGTGAAGTGCGGGTCATATTTTCCCAGAAGGAAACTTAAGATATCTTTTCCTCTTATTTTTATTTATTTATTTTTTTTGTCTCAGAATAAACTGCTGATACTTTTACTGCTTCATTCTCCTGTGCTCTCTATGTGCCTTGCCCACAGATCCAAAGCAGAGATGCGACACACCTGCCGTGGAACCATCAACTTGGCCACAGCAAACATCACTGTGGAGGACTCCTGTAATTTCATTATTTCCAACGGAGGGGCACAGACCTACCACTTGAAGGCCAGCTCAGAGGTTGAGCGGCAGCGCTGGGTCACAGCCCTGGAGCTGGCCAAAGCAAAAGCAGTTAAAATGCTGGCAGAATCAGGTAAAAGACAAGTTAAGAGCAACAGAAATAGAGCAGGATGTGGAGGAGGGGCAGGAATATTAAAAGGCTTATTGTGGAGGAAACATGTAAGAGAAGTAATGTGAAAAACAGGGCAATGAGTAGCTCTGAACTTGCATGAATTATGACTCTTGCCAATGGAAAGTAACTGAGATTGATCAAATCCTTTTCATCCTACTCCATTGTTTTTAATACCTAATTTCTCCTGTGGTTTCAAGGATGGGTAGATGGATGCATAGACAGATATATCATGTATATCTTGTATATGGCTGTTATGTATATGGTGTGTTTATGTGACTAAGAATTAAAATATTTGTAGATAGTATCTCCCATTTTATTCTCAGCTGGGAATTATGAATGTTCTTCCAGTTTGTCCTGTTCAGGCGTCCAGCTCCCTGAAGCAAGAATTTCTGCCAAACACCAAATGTTTATTATTCAGTTACATTGCTCAATGCCCTCTGAATTGTGTGTAGGGCGTATTGAGGCCATTGGCCACATTGAATTACCGTATTTTTCGGAGTATAAGACGCACTTCCCCCCCCTAAAAAAGAGTGAAAATTGGGGGGCATCTTATACACCGAATGTAGCCCCGCCGGCCCCCACCCTTTGGCCTCTGCCTCCCAGCAATTTACCTCCTTGCAGCAAGCAGCAAACTGCAAACAGGCCGTTTCAGCTTCAGCACAGCCTTGATTAGCACAAGCAGTTGATTGTCTGTTGGATCGGCCTCCCGACCCTCAGCTGATTGCCTATTGCCGTGCGCGGGGCCTCCTGCAAGCAGGCAAATTGCTGGGAGGCAGATTTTTTTTTTTCTTGTGCTAATCAGGCTGAAACGGGGTTTGCTGCAAGGAGGCAAATTGCTGGGAGGCAGAGGCAGATTCTTTTTCTTGTTTCCTCCCCAAAAAAGGTAGGTGCGTCTTACAGTCCGGAGCGTCTTATACTCCGAAAAATACGGTACTTTTCTTATTTAAAAAGATTTCGCTAACTTAATTAAAATGTTACCTGAAGGAAAATAGAGGGGGAAAAAGCTTTACATCTAACAGATTGCGTGCTGAATAACTTACTGATTCTGATTACAATACCAATCTATGCAAAGAAAAAAACTTAAAACAGTTCCAAACTGGTAAAATTTCATATTATTTCCCATATCCATGCACTAGCGTATATCTTGTTTTTCTCCCCCCAAAAGGTAGGTGCGTCTTATAGTCCGGAGCATCTTATACTCTGAAAAATACGGTACTATGAATATAACATTATACTTCTCAAAATTGAGGTTTCTATTTTTAAACATCAGATTTCCCAGGACCAGTTAGACTTATTTTCTATCAATACCATTGAATTGACTCTTTGGCTCATGTAATGCCTTGAGTCCTTTATACCTGATTAGGTAAAGTACCCAAACGTCGATATCAAATGGTTATTCCAGTATAGAAGAAAACTTTGTGATTAAGAAGTTGTGGTTTAGACCCTCAGTTCCTTATATGATTGTGCTAGATATCAATGTTGCTATTTCCGAAAATACTTTTGTTCCTTTCTTGGTACGTGCTGGGTGCATTCTTTGCTGACTTGCCTTTAGTTTTGTAATTTTGTACTTATTTACTGTTAGTGAAAGGGAAAACACATGAAAAATGTGCCACTAGCTCCTGTATGGTGTGTTTCCCCCCCCCAAAAAAAATTTTTTTCATGGAGTATTAAGAACTTGGCTCTGGAAACTAACAAGGTATTTGGCAGATTTTCCTGGAACAACATTTTCAGTGCTTTCAAAGCAAAATGCCATCTGCCCAGTAATATCTTTTGAGTTTGCCTTGAAGGTTGCCAATATTAGCTTTACTTTAGCTCTGTTGAATTTTCAGTCCACTATTTATTTTTCCATGTAGTCTAAGATAAAGGCAATAATAGGACCATCGTACAGATTATTGTACTTAATTTAAAAATGTAGTAGATTGCAAGCTGGTCCGTCCTGGAACTCCTTGACCTTCCAAATTCTTCTGACCATTACCTTGGGTTAGAAAGTAATATACAGTATTTGAAATCTTGCCAAATGCAGTACTGTATTATTGATTTTCATGCTGTGTCTGTGTTTTACTCTTAAATATTTGTGCTCACAGTTCACTCTCATTCTGGTTTGTGACTCACTGTGGAGAAGGATGAAGAAGAGTGATGCAACTTTTTTTAAAAGAGATCTGGGGTGTGTTTGTTTTTTAAAAAAGAGCTTAAGAAAAACAATCAAAGGTCCAACTAATCCACCCTTCTGTCTTTGAACAGACTCTGGCCATATACTCTTGAAGTCATAACTAGAGCACAGAAGTAACATTCTTTATCTGAAACTTATGTCCAGCATTTGATATTCAAAGGTGTTTCTATACTCAAGGATCCTTGCTCCTTTGCAGCGTAGAGCTTCCTGATCCTCTGCTTTTTGAACACCTTTGTCTTTATGGTTGCTACCCGAAAATAGTGTTTCCCCGAAAATAAGACCCTGTCTTATATTTTTTTTGAACCCTGAAATAAGCGCTTGGCCTTATTGCCATGCACTCAAAAGCCCGATTGGGCTTATTATCAGGGGATGTCTTATTTTGGGGGGAAACAGGGTACCTTTGTGTTATTATTGTTTTACTGGTCTGTCATTGCTTCTTCTTATTTTTATCATTCTTGCCTTAAATTGCTTTGCTTGTTTATTGCGGGTATAGACATTATTTTGCTTACGTGGGTAAGGTATATTTTTCCCTATCATATTAAGTATCTGTACAGAGTTGGTTGGAAAGTTTGTCCCCTTTTGTTATGTGACCACCTCCACAAGTTCTTGTAAAGGCAATGGCCAGATGTGCAGATGTGCCTGGTTTAGAAATAGGCTCCTGTGGCACTACATTTTCAGCTTATTCCTCACAGATGAGTCAGGTGATGAAGAATCTGTATCCCAAACGGACAAGACAGAACTACAGAATACTTTGCGCACCCTCTCCAGCAAGGTGGAGGATCTCAGCACATGTAATGATCTGATTGCCAAACATGGAACAGCTCTGCAGCGCTCGCTCAGTGAACTGGAGACTCTGAAGCTACCAGCTGAGAGCAATGAGAAGATCAAACAAATCAACGAGCGTGCCACGCTCTTCCGCATCACTTCCAATGCCATGATTAATGTAAGTGGGGTGTTTGGGGTTTTTTTTGTTTTTTTTTTGCCTGTGCAGCGAAGAGTGTGCTCTAGCTCAAATAAATGCTCTGGCTAGTTAATAATCTTATATTCAGGTTAGAGCACCACAGTGACATTTTCTTTTCTTTTCATTACTCTTTTGTGTTTTTAGCTGCCTCGGCTTTGGGTAGATTGGTAAATGCCTTTAGCTGAGGAGTGGGGTGACGGGGAGGGTTGGTGTACACACACAATACCTGCTTGTTTTGAATTCCCTGTAATAGCCATATGCTTGCTGTTCAGTGGGGCCATCCCATGGCCAATTGAAAATGGCATTGAAATCAAATTCCAATCAGAAGAAAAAGTTCAGGTTTTTGAATACTGGGAAGAAACAGAAGAGATGAGTAAACTAATATGGGGGAAATTCTGAAAAATTAGGATAAGACTTACATCGCAATGTTGAGATTTGGTGACCTTTATCATTAGGGTTCACAGCACAATTGCACTCTTTGTTTCCTGGTTGTTGCCATCAGATGAGGGCATGAAAATTGAAGGAGGATGGGGAGATTAAGAAATGGCAGAATCAACAGAATCTTGGAGAGGCTTGGCTTCATTGAACACAGGGTTCATCATGCAGCAATCTCCCTTATCTTAAAGGAAATATAAATAACAAGTTGAGCTAAACAAACCCTCATTAATGTCTGAAAAGCAGTTTTATCGTTCCAGCTGAGTTGGTAACCTCAGCACTCTTTAGCGCTGTTGTAACTCTTTAAGAAACTACCTTGAGAAAAACATTTGTGCAAAGGAGATGTATTTAAAAGTGGGGGGTTGAATTTATGCCTGTAAAACCAACATTCTGATTTATATATCTGAATAAAGGAACCTGTAATTTAAAAAAAAAATCTTAAACAGCTGAGTTCTCTTCTTCCTGATCAAATAGGTACAATCTTTGGTATTATTTTTAGTCAGTAGAAATGTCCATAATTAAATCTTCTAGGCTAACCTTCTGTTGTTGCATAGTACAGAGATTAAAAAAAATCTTACCCGCTTGCATAATTATTTACTTTTCTGATTAAGAAGATAATAATTACAATAGTGATGAGTGCACCATTAGAAACGCTGAGTGACTAGGTTAGGGATAGGTCATCATGGAGAAAATTGTTAAAGAGCTGATAACAACTTGATGGCACATAATCAGTTGCAATCAGCCTGTGGTTTCATTGAGGAGATCAAAGGCTTCCCCTACCCTCATCTTCTAGGCAGATGGACTGAGTGATATGCATATCTCTTCTGCAAGGCTATTCATGGGCCTGTATGGAATTCCTTGTTGCCTGTGGCTACCAAGTGTGTTGGACTGGAATTCTGATCTTTGAAGAAAGAGTGACATCACAATATTCTTACAATGGGTGTTTTCACTTCAAAACGGTTTTATGCATCAAAAATAGCTTCAATGAAAATCAGCCCTTTAGGAATGTTGTAGTTGGCCTCAGATATGCAAAAAAATCTCAAAGTGGATTCAAAATGTGAAGATAAAAAGGTGAGAACTGTCCTGGCATGTGTTTAGAGCAATATATCTTGGAAGCTACATCTTTCTGTTCACAGAAATTAATAAGGCATCCATGTATGCTTGTATTATTGAGATTTTTAAAGACAAGTGCTGCTGGGTCACTCATCCAGAGTCCTATTGCTCTAATAGTCAGATTTCTGTGAGAAGCCTGCAAGCAAGACATGAGCTCAGTAGTCCTTTCCTTCATTTCCCCACCCCCATCCTTCCACTCCACCTGGAATTATGAAGCTTACTGCCTCATTGTTTGTTTGTTTGTCTATGTCTCGCCTTTATTGTTTTTATAAATAAGTCAAGGGGGAGCAAACATGCCTAATACCCCTCCTTCCTATTTTCCCTACAACAACCACCACCCTGAGAAATGTGTTGAGCTGAGAGAGAATGATTGTCCCAGAATCACCCAGCCGAATTTAATTTCTATGGTGGGATTAGAACTCACAGTCTCCCAGTTTCTTTTATATATATATATATATATATATATATATTAACAAAAACATTTATTTATAAAGAAATAGTTACACACCAGTGTAAAAAAGTTATTGAAAATTACAGAAGCATGAACTAAGTTGCTGTCTTCATTCTTGCCTCAGATACCAAATCAGAAATGATAGCATTAAGTTAGCACATTTTTAAAAAAGATTAAACATTAATATTACAACAGAAACACTAGGTATTTTCTACTTGGGAACACTTTGCAGAAGAGTAATATTGTCTCCTTTTAACATGATTCGACCCAGCGGTTTTCTTGATTTTGTTTTAGAGTGAATTTCCTCAGCATCATCCAGAACTAAATTCATATATTTATCAAAACCAGTGATACAGCCTTCTATCCGCATGTTTACTTGTTCATATAGCCAAACCTGAATCCGGGATCTATTCTGCAGGTAGCGAAAAATGAGGTTGATAGGCTGCACCATCACTTTCTGCACCTTCTGGCCTTGCCCGCGGTACGCCATGGCCGACAGTCATAGAAAAACGAGACGTCTCCCAGTTTCTAGTGTAGTGCCTTAACCACTAGATTAAACTGGTCTAGGTAATGTGTAGCTGTCGTACATCAACCTAAAAGGAGCATGGTGGCTCATGAGGTTAGGATGCTGGGCTGATGTTCGGCAGAGTCGCGTTCAAGACCAGATTGCTGCTGCAGGATTGGTTGAGCTCCAGTCAGATGCTCCAGCTCCTCTCGACATAGCAGTTTGAAAGCGGGTGACCACAAATGGATAGATGGGTACCACTTTGGTGGGCAACTTAACGGGGACATGAAAGGAGCCCCCAACTGGGCATCTCCCAGGCCATAGTGGTGTCACCATTCAGTCCTTTCAACCCAGAAGCGCTTCGATGCTCCTGACATGAATGGTAGTAATAGCATATATCAACCTTTAAGAACCAAGTTCTCTGGGTTTGTCTAATTCTGTTTTAAATCTACCCACTTTGGTTGTCATCACTAGTTTTTTATGGTAGTGAATTTCATCATTTAAATTTATACTGTATGAAGAAGTGCTTTTTTTATCTGTCTTGAATTACTCGTAACTCAATTTCATCTGATGATTTTAATATCATGGGTGTGTGAGAAATACTGTTTCTATCCTGTTTCTCCATACCAAGCATAATTGTATACAACTTTATTATAGACTCTGGATATTTAAAATTGTGTACATTGGTAACTCCATTCTCAGATATCCAGAATACTTTTTCCAAATAGACAAATGCTCCAGTGTTTTTTAAAAGAAACTTTTTAAATCTAGGTATTTCACATTCAGGAGTACTAAAATTAAAATACTTTTCTAATCTGCATGATAAAAATTGTCTGTTAAAGTTTCTAATGTAGAATATTATCTGGCGGGTTCTCCTTACTCTTTATACTTCTTTGTCCCTTTCTGTCAAAGTTAGTCTTCATGTTCTTGTGATTAATGATCTTGGAGCCATATGAAATATTTAGATTGGAATTTTGGTAACCAAATGATTCTAGCTGTGCATATTTGAGTGTAACTCTTCAAGTATTTTTGGAAATCTTTGGGAAATTATTAAATATCTATTGGGTCCAATAAATTCTAATGGACAGAAGTAAGCTCTTCTAAAGTTAGTGTTGTCCTAACAAGAGGTCATTGTTGGCAGTGTAGTAATAACTGGCATTCTGGTGTAGTTTAACCTGGGGTGGCTCTGTTATGAAGGAGAGAAAATGACCTCTTTCAGGTAACACCCTTTAGAGGAGGCAGATTAGTGCAAAAAGGAATTGATGCCAGAATAGCATGGCAAGATTTCATATAGTTTTCACCTTAGAGGATGATATTGAAAGCAGCATAATGATTTTACCATATCTTCTTCCATTCAGGCTTGTCGAGACTTCCTAATGCTGGCCCAGACACATAGCAAGAAATGGCAGAAATCTCTACAGTATGAGCGCGACCAGCGTATCCGGTTGGAGGAGACACTAGAGCAGCTGGCTAAGCAACACAATCACCTGGAAAGAGCTTTCCGTGGAGCTACAGTCCTACCCGCCAATGCACCTGGCAACATGGATTCCTCGAAAGGTAAAAGCCAAACTTCTTTCAGCCTGTCTCTTGTCATATATCTTCCGCTGAAGTTCTAGAATCCCAGATAATTAAATTCATAAAAAGTGACGTTGATATGTAATTTTCTACAGATCAGTGTTGCTCGTCGAAGGGCGATATGAGTGATGAAGATGATGATAATGAGTTCTTTGATGCTCCCGAGATCATCACCATGCCCGAAAGCATGGGACACAAGTGAGTGATCTCCTGTTCCAGCCCTTCAGCCTTTGGCATTTTAACTGCCAGATCCATGGAAGTATTTCCCTTATCTCTTGACCCTCGTCATAGCGAGCAACCAGAATACTGTGAATAAAATGCAGTGCATAAAACAGGTTCCCCATCTTCCTTAAATACCTTTGTAAGAGAGAGAGAAAGCCAATATTGCTGCTTCACTATTGAGATCTTAAAATGTGGGAGGAAAGAGGGTGAACAGAATGTGTATGTCAGTTTAGACCAATCTGATGCTCTTTAGAAATACTGGATATCCACTCCCATAATTCTCAGTGTGTCCTTTCTGTAAGGGAACAATAAGATTTGGTTCAAGAAGTGTACTGGGGACAGCTGATGGCAGAAGAAGATAGCAGAGTCATGATGAAATTGCTTTTAAATACAGATATTCATTGACTTAAGACCACAATTGAACCCAAAATTTATGTTGCTAAGTGAGACATTTGCTAAGTGAATTTTTCCCATTTTACAACCTTGCTTGCCACGGTTGTTAAGTGAATCATTATAATGTTTACATTAATAACATGGTTGTGAAGTGAATCTGGCTTCCCCATTGACTTTGCCTGTCAGAAGATCGCAAAAGGTGATTACATGACCACAGGACACTGCAAGAGTCATAAATATGAGCCAGTTGCCAAGCGACCAAATTTTGATCACATGACCGTGGGGATACTGCAATGGTTGTAAGTGTGAAAAATGATGATAAATTTTTTTTAGTGCCATTGTAATTTCGAACCATCACTAAACAAATTGTTGTAAGTCAAGGATTACCTGTATATGAACCAATTTTCCTGCTAGTAGATCATATCTATTAATAGCCTCATCTAGCCCAGGTCTATTACTGTTATCAACTGCTTTTTGACATGTGAAGGGTTCAGATTATTTGTGGTTTGAAGTTCCATGCTAATACTTTTGAGTCTAGAAACAAACTGATAGCCATTACAGTTTCTTAAAATAGTTGTAACATTGTAGTATCACTTTATGTCATTAGCACTTCGACATTTCAATTCTATAATAACTGAAGTTTCTGAAACATGTTATAATGTAGAAAGTGTTGCAGTAATTGAACTGGAAAGTCACCTAGGCATGACTATGCAAGTTCCTGAGATGCCAAGAATATTTGTGAACTGTATCTCTGTCTAGGGCAGGCATTTTTCTTGCTAGCTTATTGAATCTCCACTACAGACTTGAGGTTTAAGCTCATTTTTTTAAATACATTCACCTCTGATTTCAATTCTGAATCGTTGGATACAAGATGGGTGGCAAACAAATTTCATAATAAATAAAATAAAAAATTTCAGACACAGGAAATTTCTGTCCATCCTGGATGAAATGAAAAGGAAAAATTGAGTTTAGTGTGCTTAGAAAACAGATGTTACTCATTTCAGTAACTGTAGATCAATTCCATGCAATCGGTTCAGATAAATGTTAAATGATACGGGGATAGGATTGAGTTGTGTTAAAAAAAACCACCAAATTAAGAAAGGTAAACCTTATCAGTTATAATGTCTTTTAAGGAATGTCCCTAAGACTTTTAGAGAATACCTCTAAAATTCTTTTAAAAATGAACAGAATTATATTTTCCCAATCTTTCTCCCAATATTGGTGATTATCTGCAGTGACCAAAACAAGTTTCTGCTACCATGTTTCCCCAAAAATAAGACCCTGTCTTATTTTTTTTTTTTTTTTTTTTTTAACCTTTAAACCACGTACCAAAAAAAATTACTTCTAATATTTTTCCCAAAAAATAAGACCCTGTCTTATTTTTTTTTATTTTTTTTTTATTTTTTTGAACCCTGAAACAAGCGCTTGGCCTTATTGCCATGCACTCAAAAGCCCAATTGGGCTTATTATCAGGGGATGTCTTATTTTGGGGGAAACAGGGTACTAAACACAAAGCCAGAATTTCAACTGAAAGCATGTGGAAGTTGTTCAGATAGACATTCTTGAAACTTGCTGAATACACTTAGCTGCAGAATTATGGTCCCTTCCCTTATCTTTTTTTCTTGCTCTCTTTTTTGCCCAAAGCATATTAGTTTCTCTTGTCTGGAAACCTGGAGGGGAAGATACTTAAAGTTCAAAGAAACTGCTATTTGTATCCCACCAATTCTTGTGGTTGCAAATCTAAGTGGGAGAGCATATAAAACTGCTGAAAAGCACTGACCTTACATATGTTATTGTGCTAAAACACTTGAGGCACTCAATTCCAGACATTCTGGAGTGAATCTGGTTTTCATTCAAGTTTTTTATCTGATTCTGTCGCAAAAATCACCATGGTTTCCTTGTAAGAAGACCATTGTTGGGTAAGAGAGAGAGAGAGGATGTGTGATCCAGTTGATTCATTGTATAATCTCAAGAGACTTTAATACCATTGACTTTAGAGTTTGATTGATTGGGGGGGGGGACTGTACAAGTAATCCTTGCTTAACAACAATACGTGGAACCAGCAATTCCATTGTTAAGCGACATGGTCATAAAGCATGATGAGATGTGACCACATCAACTTACAACAGCAGTTTGTGACAGTTCCAGTTCCTTTATTAATAGCACTTAGACTTATATACCGCTTTACAGTGCTTTACAGCACTCTCTAAGCGGTTCACAGAGTCAGCATATTGCCCCCAACAATCTGGGTCCTCATTTTACCCACCTCAGAAGGATGGAAGGCTGAGTCAACCTTGAGCCGGTGAGATTTGAACCGCTGAACTGCTGAACAGTCAGCTGAAGTAGCCTGCAGTACTGCACTCTAACCACTGCGCCACCTCGGCTCCTTAAGGGAATCCCATGCAGCCATTAAACTGGGATGTTATGTGATCACCATTTACTATCTCCTGCAGGCTTCCCCACTGACTTTGCTTATTGGAAGCTAGCAGTGAAGGTTACAAATGGCAATCACGTGACTGCAAGATGCCACAGTTGTGGTTATTGTGAGCTAGTTGACGAGCCCACATTGTAATCAAATGACTGCAGGAATGCTGTGATGGCCGCAATAAGGTTGTTCCTCATTCAGTGCTTTCATAACTTAGAAAAGTCTCTTAACAAGTGGCCATCAAGTGAGGACTATCTTTATAGCATTGCAGTGACCCCACACTTCCCTGGTGACTATTATTAAAAGATGGTGCTGAGGCACTTATTTCAGCTCTGTGATGCCTCATAGAATTCTGCTTTACTTGTCATGTGGATCACTATCTGTGTGAAATAACAGAACAGATAATCCAGAGATGGGAAGATGCATATTGGGTATGGGAACCAATCACTAATGATAGCAAGATAATAAATTGAAACTCAATTCATAAGCAGCATTAGTAGATGGTTTCTCCATCCAGACAAGTCGTGATCAGTAGTGTTTACACAGTTGCATCATCACCACTCAGTTGTTCAGGCCTGTTACTAATCATCAACGTTCCTTGGATTAGATAACTAGTGTTTAGTGTATTATGTCAGTTGAGGCCTCTCTCTCAGTCTTCCTTCAGTCAGAAGCTCAGGATGTAACTCTGCAAGAGAGAGTCATCTCGGATGAGGCCACCCAGTTGTGGAATGTTCTTTTCCCCCAAGAAGGGAAATGCTATGTTTTTTGCTCCAGCTAAAGACATTTAAATTCTCCCAGGCTCTTATTATCTTAAATTATGTAATGTTTCAATTCTGTCCGCAGCAAGAATTAAATGTTCGGATGCTAATGTTAATGTTTTAGGTGTTTGTGACTTTTGCTGATTCATTTTGTATTAGCTGATACACATTTCTGAATTGCATTCAATTTGTTTCATTACTATTTCTCCATTTTTGTTATAATATGCTAATAAGGTGTTTTAGATGATAAATAATTGGGGGAAGTAAAACTTGGAAGATTTAACAAATTCCTAGATAACATTGCTATATCAAAATAGTTATCTGGAATTGTATAGTGCTTATATATTCCCTTTTGACTTTAAAACATTTTTAGCCCTAGTTGCCAACAAGAATCATAAATGTTTCATATTTGACAGTGTTCTTAATGATTTCCAACTCTGGCAAAATAAGTAGCATAATGTAGCTCTGCCAGTGTTTTGTTGCATTGCTTTTTGAACAGTTTTTTTTTTGGCCAGGAGAACATCTCAGCTGGAGCATTCTAATTCCTTCTTCCTTATGGTGTGTCTTTCTAACTCCTTTAGACGAACAGGCAGCAACATCAGTGGCGCCAGCAGTGACATCAGTCTTGATGAGCAGGTAGTTTGATTTTTTGATTTGAGAGGAGGGGAAAGGACATGGCTTTCTCCATCGTGGTGGAGACAGCAGCCAGGAATGGGTTAACTCCGTCTGTCAGCTGATAGGACTGAATCTGCAAGTTGTGATGCCACGCCTCTTCCTCTTGCGTCTCCAGCTTTTAGACTCAGTCTAGTTTGGACAAGATGTGTTTTTTCGAGCCAAGCCATTTCTGACCGCTTTTCTCTACAACCTCGATATCTCTGCAATCCAGATTCCTTGGAATCATCGCTGCGGCTCCCAGTCTAGGCTGGTCGAGCCGCCCTCTTCTCCCAGCGTGAAGGGCATTTGCCCGAGCCCGCTGAAGGCCGCGTGGGCGGCAAATAAGACTGCCGGCCGGCAGATCTTAGAGGGCAGCGCTCACGAGCTTTGCTCCGAACCGCTGGCCCTGGAGTTTTCGATTCATCAACCCCCATTCGCCCTGAGTTTTTGGGAGCTGTCAGATTGCAGCAAGGGCGAAGGCAGCGCGCACGAGCCTGACTCCGCAGCGCTAGCCTTGGAGCGCGAGGTCACAATACCGCACCATTTCTGAGCCGTCAAAGCCGCACCATTTGAAACCTGAGTTTGGGTCATTGGAGCTGAAGGGCGCAGTTAGCGGGGCGAGTCACACGGACCCCCGCCAAGCAGCACGTTCCCAAGGATCGATCGGGACAGCATTCATGAGCCTCGCTCCGCGACGCTGGACCTAGAGGCTCGAAGGAATCGGATCTTCGCGTGGGGGCAGTGAGTTGCGGGCAAGTCAGACAACTCCTGCTTTGCAGTAATTACTCCTGCAATAGAGCCTGGTGTGATACAAGCCATTCTAGCCCCTGCCCGTACCCTGGGCATACTAGTTCAGACAGGCCACTAGCCAGGCTGCTCAGGTGAAAGACGCAGCACTGCCCTACCAAGCAAGGACTGCTTGGCCAAAAGATCCAAAATGGCGGCCGCGTTTTCCAGGGACACTGCCTGCATGGCGGGAAACCCGAAGATTCTGGTCAGTCTAGTGATCGGGAAGCAGGGCCCTCGGGAGCGAGGACCTCAAGGAGGCGTGCAGCAGCTGAGCTCCACTCGCACAAGCCTCCCACTAGAGCCTCTAAGGCTGCAGAGCAGGAGGCTAAGCAGAGGCATAAGGCCATTGAGAGTGTTGTAGAGAAGGCTCAAAGGGAGACTGCAAAGAAGGCCAGAGGCCTTCAAGTTATGGAGCCTGCCTCTTCCCATCCTGATTCATCACAGCAGTCAGAACTGCCTGCCATTCAGGAGGATTTGCCAGCGGCTGCATGGTCCCCAGATGATGCCATTGAACAAGCCCCTGATCTGCCCAGCAACAGTGAGTTGCTCTTGGCACATTGCCAGAACCCAGGATACCAGAGGCCACCTGGGAGCAACCAGTCAGACAGAAGGTCTCCTCGGCTGAAGCAACCTTCACACATTGCTGCAGGCCTTTGCTCGGAGGAGCAAATCCCAGCCAGTATGGGAGCTTGATCTCCGAGGCAATAAGATAGGGGATTGCAGCCGGGTTACATCAGAGGGCGGAATCAGGGGTCTCAGATTACCCCAGAGCCCAGGCCCATCATCAGGGGCCCCATTTTTGGGGGGAAGCCCTACCCCATCTGGATCAGGAATACTCTCCGGCCTCTCCAACCAGGCATCCTGGTCAGGAGAGGAGGCGCAAAGAGACCTAGACCTGTCTGACGATGAAGGCTTAAGGCCTCACCAGCCAGTCTTTGTGGTCTATTTGAGCCCCCGCTGTTTAGATCCTTGCTCTTAAAAAAAACCAAAAAACTACTCGTCTGGGCACTGATCAAACGTCCCCAGACACTGCAGGGCACAGACCTTTCCGGGGCCCTTCAGGTACCAACGGTTGACGCCCCTGTAGTGGCGCTGTCCTCACATTCAGTTATAACAGGATCTCCAGGGGAGACACTTCGTCCTGAGGACAAAAGAACAGAGCAGTCGTTGGTGAAGGCCCTGTTGTAGTCCGCCAGCGGCCTGTGGAGCTGGCAGCAGAGTAGGACAGCAAGGAGGCTGGGGAGGAACATGGGCCAGTCCTGGAGTCTGGAGAAGGCTCTGTGTCGGAGACAGAGATGGGCCATCTGGGAGTTCTGTGCTGACTCCGGAGCCTCCAGAGGCTGACATCAGCGAGGCAGAGGAACAGGGGGAGCCTGTTCCCAATGCGCGCATCCGCAGAGCTGCCAGAAGGCAAGAAGAGTTAAGGAAGAAAAGGGCTACTCGGGAGTAAGGCTGGGAGATGATTGGCCCCTCCCATAGGACATAAAAGAGGAGCAAACGGATGTGAGCGTTGCAGGAAACAACTTGGTTCATTTCTGTTCAGTGTAACTCAGCAGCTCCATTTTGACTCTGTACTCTGTTTAGCCTTGCAATGCTACTTGCCAATTAGGTCTTTGGCAGCGTGTCAAGAGAGATAAAGGTGGGTGCTTATCAGCCTTCTACCAAAAGACTGTGGCAGACTTCTGTCGGACTAATTAAAACTGTTTGAGACTCATTACGGCTGTGAATGTACATAATTCACAGCCGTTGAAATAAAAAGAGGGTTTTTGGGACTACGTTTGTGATTTATGCTTTATCAGGAAGCCTAGGTCAGAACAGGCCCACCAGGCGACCGCCTGGGGCATTAAGGCCTCCACAGCTGCCTCCCTTTTTAATACAGCTTCACTGCTCTGGTTGAGGCAACTACATGAACGGGTACCTGCTGCTGACACGAGGTCCCATCAGGATCTTAATAAATTAATGGCGACAATGGAATTTCAGCGGATGCCACGCTAATGCGGCAAGATTCGCGGCCAAGTCCATCGGCTCGTCCATGGCAGCCCGACATCTCCTATGGCTACGTCAGTGGCAAGCCGATGCCAGGAATAAATGGAGACTGGCGTCCAACCCATATTCCGGGGGGAAATTGTTTGGGGACTCCCCGGAACCTATTCTGGTCGAGTCCAGGAGCAAACGCAAAATCTTACCGTCCATGTCCTGGAGAGCAGAACCACGACTGGCCCCTTTATTTCGTCCCTCGTCCTTTCAAGGGACGGACAGTGGCTTCGGAACGCCACACTCGCAGAAGCCTTTTTTCCTAGACACAGGCAGGCCAGGCAAGGTCAAAGGTACCTTCCCAAAAGGTCATTTCGGGGTGGGAGTGGTCGCTCCTTTAGACGCTCGAGGTGACTGTTCGTCCAACCCTCCCATCGGGGGTCGACCTTCCCATCGAGGGTCGACTGGCCGATGGGAGGACACCACCCAGACGCCTGGGTCAGGGAGACGGTGCGGTCGGGCCTCTCCCTGGAATTCCTCTCCAAAACCCCAAGGTTTTTTCGTCTGATGTCCTGTGTCAAAGGATCAGACGAAGCGACTCCTCATAGAATCAGCCATAAAACATCCTTTGGATATTCGAGCTATCTAACCGGTTCCGGAGGCGCAGCAGTGACAGGGGCTTTTCTCCCTATTGTTCGTAAGCCAAAAGGCCTCGGGTGGATGGAGGGCAATTCTCGACCTCAAGGCTCTGAACTATCACTTTGTTTACTGACGGTTCAAGACGCAGTCGTTCCAGACCATTTTAGAGAGCATCAGGAAGGGCGACTTCCTCACGTCAGTGGATCTGACAGAGGCGTATCTTCACATTCCCTTCCAACCCAACCACAGACAGTTACTCCGCCTTTTATATGCAGGGATACACTATCAATATCGAGCATTGCCGTTCAGCCTGTCCTCTGCCCCCAGGGTGTTCACCTAGCGGATGGCCGCACTAGTGGCCCACCTCCAATCCCTGCCGATAAGGGTCCAGTTTATCTGGATGTTATCCTTATTCAGTCCGAATCAGAAACCCAGGCAAGGAGGGACCTGACCACCACGGTCCAGGTGCTACAGGATCTTGGCTTCTCTATAAACAAGGCCAAGAGTCATCTGGTCACGACAAACCGACTGCTTCATTGGGAGTAGTCATAAATACTGTGGAGTCCAAGGTATATCTGTCCCAGGAGTGCCAATCCAGTCTCAAAGACCTGGCAGGTTGCATAAAGAGAGAGCGTACGGTGCCACTAATCCTCCTCTCACAGCTCCTGGGCAAGATGGGTCTTGTAGTGCCATCGTTCCATGGGCACGACTCCACAGCAGAAGCCTACGGTGGTTCCTCCTCCCGTATTAGTGGAACGGCAGGAGCAGCTCATCGTCCTGAATACAGGTTCCACCCCTGGCTCAAGGACAGTGGACTCAGGAGGGTCTGAGCCACAACATAAATTGGTTAGAGCTCAGGGCTATCCACCTGGCCCTCAGGGAGTTCGAGAACATTGTCTCGGGACAGCACATCTTGGTCCAGACGGACAACATGGCCGCCAAGGCCCACATCAACCGCCTAGGAGGGACCCTCTCCAGACCTCTCATGCAGGGGACCAATCAACTGGGTCTTTGGGCGGAGTCTCATCTGCTGTCCATAAGGGCAGCACTCATATTGGGGGTGGCAAACGTGCAGGCGGACTGGCTCAGCCGAGCCTCAGTCGACCACACGGAGTGGCGCCTGCATCCATCACGGTTCTGGGAAATGACGGTCCACTTCGACCTTCCAACTGTTGACCTGTTTGCCACCCGAGGCAACTGCCAAATCCCACGATTTTTTTCGCCAGGCTTGCGACACTATTGGTGGCTCGACCCTGGAGGATCCTTCAGAGCAAGGTCTCCCTCAGCCAGGGGGCATTGGTCCATCGGACCCTCAATGGTTCCAACTGACCGCCAGCGGAGCCTTCGGAGTGGGGACAATTTTTCTTCCAGGGTCATCAAGACAATTCAGGCCTCGCGCAGAGCCTCGACCAACCGAATCTACAACGCCACATGGAAAGCCTTTTGTGGCTGGTGTACTGAGGGAGGCCTGATTCCCACGGACGTTTCCATTCCCTAGATACTGGAGTTCCTCCAGGAAGGGCTGGATAACGGGCTACCTCCAAATACAATCCGGAGGCAGGTGGCAGCCCTTTCCTCCATTTGACGTATGGAGCCATGGACTCTCTCCCATCTTCCCAAGGTTCGTCAGTTCCTCAGGGAGCAACCAACTTCAGACCGCCCGTAGTGCACAGGTTTCCCACTTGGCCAAGGTCCTAAACTCCCTTACACGGGGACCCGTCGAACCTTTGGGGGAAGTCAGCCTACACTACCTTACATATAAGGTGGCGTTTCTGGTGGCTATAACATCGGTCAGGCGGGTCTCAGAGCTGACGGCTCTGTCGATCAGGAAAGATCTGTGTATTCCACTCTGACAGAATGGTTTTGCGGCTAGACCTTACATTCATCCCCAAGGTAAACACTTGGTTCCACAGGGCTCAGTAACTGGTGCTGCTGAACTTCTGCCCGGACCCAGTGCATCATTTGGAACACAGGTGGCACACTTTGGATGTACGGAGAGCTCTCCGCGTATTTGTCAGGAGACCTTCTTCCCTGCGGAAAATGGACGCCCTGTTTGTCTCTTTCCAGATGGCCACAGTAGGCAACAGGGTCACCCCATCAACCTTGGGATGGTGGATTAGGGCGTGTATCGCCAAGACGATTCAAATTCAACCAGAAGCGCGGCCACCACCGCAGCATGGGCGACACAGGCCTTTATAGAGGAGGTCTGCAGAGCAGCTACATGGTCCTCTCCCTTGCCATTTATTCACCACTATAAGCTGGACACTTGCGCCTCGGCCGAGGCGGCCTTTGGCAGGCACGTACTCCAAAGTGTCCATATGGTGCAAGGGACTTCGGACCGGACCGTGCCCTCCCAATAGGACAGCCAGCTTTGGTATGTCCCATTCCTGGCTGCTGTCTCCACCACGATGGAGAAGGAGCGTTGGTCTTACCTGATACGCTCCTTCTCATGGGGGTGGAGACAGCAGCCAGCCCCACCCGGATTAGCGTCTGGTCCTGGGTCTTGTGGGGGATACAATTAGATCACGGCTTGACACGTCAGTCTGCATCGACGCCTTCGTCAAAAAGCTGGAGACGCAAGAGGAGGAGGCGTGTCATCACAACTTGCAGACTCAGTCCAATCGGCTAACAGATGGAGTTAACCCATTCCTGGCGTGGCATCACAACTTGCAGACTCAGTCCTATCAGCTGACAGACGGAGTTTACCCATTCCTGGCTGCTGTCCACTCCCACGAGAAGGAGCGTATCAGGTAAGATCACCATCCCTTTTATTAGATTCTATTAGGTGATCAAAATTTAACTTTGGTTGAAGGCCTAGATCAGGGCTAAGGAACTTCCAAGTGTTTTGACTGTCAAATCCCATCAGTCTAAATTATAATGATTAATGGCAAAAATTACAGGAATTGTAATCCAAAGTATCTTGAGGCGTCATATTGCCTGTCTCTGATCTAGGTTACTCATTCTAGTGTAAGCTTGAAAGAATTTAAGGCATAACTTGAGATACAGCTTATTGAAGACTGGGGGGGGGAGAGTAATCTTGACCATAGCTTAACTCATCCCATATTTTTGCGATTTGGAATGCAGATTTTACTGCTCCAGAGGCAGCATTTTTGGGGATAGATGTCTTAGTTTTGATATACGTATTAGATGTGAGTGTTTGACATTAGAGTAACTTTACTTCTAAACTTTCAGCAAAGTGAAGTGGAAATTTTAGGTGTTTGCTCAGAAATCGATATGCATGTTATACCTTCCCCCATAAGACGATAACTACAATCGTCTTCCTTTTCTCCCGAAGTACAAACATCAGGGAGAAGATGCTAAGAAGGAGAAGAGAACTCGGATTCCACACAAACCGAATTACAGCCTGAACTTATGGAGCATCATGAAGAATTGCATTGGCAAGGAGCTCTCCAAGATCCCCATGCCGGTGAGTGGCTTTAATCTGGTTTTTGAGTAAAACCCCATGCTGTGTGGAAAAGGGTAGAAAGCCAAGTAACCCCAAGAAGCATAATTGTGCAAACTTCATTCTGCAACAAACAGTTTGATTTCGATCTTGGCACCAATTGGGGCATGCTAGATATACCTAGCTTTGAATCAGATACTTTATCCCTAGAAAGGATTTCCTGCTTAGTACCTGTTTCTTCTGCTTCCAGGTTAATTTCAACGAGCCATTATCCATGCTGCAGCGTCTCACAGAAGACTTGGAATACCATGATTTGTTGGACCGGGCTGCCAAATGTGAAAACTCCTTGGAGCAGCTCTGCTACGTGGCAGCTTTTACTGTATCATCCTACTCCACGACTGTCTTCCGCACCAGCAAGCCATTCAACCCTCTCTTAGGGGAAACGTTTGAGCTAGACCGATTAGAAGAAAATGGCTATCGTTCCATCTGCGAACAGGTAAAAAGCAGAGCCTGTTCCTTGATCCCAGGACAATTCTGGCACTTTCAGTGTTTATAGTATGGGGATGATAGGCCTTCTCAGTGGTGGTTCCTACTCTTTGGTTGACCTTACCCATGGGTATGAGGATGGCATTCTCCCTCTTTGTATTTGGGAGGCAAGTTAAAGCCATGTTATTCCAGCAGACACGTGGACCCTACTCTGTCCTGGTGCCTCTTATATAGTTTATTTTTATTTGGTTGGACTTTGTGTTAATTTAACTATGTATGCCAGCTGTGTTATTCATTGCCCAGAGTTATAGCTGATCGGAGTGACTTATAAATATGGTAAATTATGTCTGCCTGCCTGTCTGTCTATATCACCGGTGGAGTTTACTTTCATATGAAAGTGCCTCGAGACTTCGTAAATACATTGCTGGAATCTGTTTTCATCTCTTCTTCTGATGCATATCCCTAAACCCTTCATTCCAGCATTGAATATGCCTTTTTTGTCTATTTGTCATATCTGCTAGGTGAGCCACCATCCTCCAGCTGCTGCTCATCATGCTGATTCCAGACATGGTTGGACCCTTCGGCAGGAGATTAAAATCACCAGCAAGTTCCGTGGCAAATACCTCTCAATCATGCCACTTGGTGAGTCTTGGCCACTGACTATCCCTTTTGTGGCCTGCTGTTTTAGGAAGGCATAGCCAATTAATAAAACTATTTAACAGCTAATAATCATGTTTGCTCCCCAACTGCTGGTAGTACAAAATCCGGTGTTTCCAGCTTTTTTCCTAATTAGACATAGGCTGTATGAGAAAGATGGCAAGCCTCTATACTAAATATTTGTCATTAAGTGTAGCATTCAGGGAGCATTAATCTGTGCTATGTATTTCTTGGGAGATATTTAGAATATATGCAGACTTCAAGGGCCCATAAAATGCATGCATGGAAAGAATAGCAGGTAGCAAAAAAGGATAAGAATTAAAGCCTTCCATGCCTATACCCAATAGTTACATCCACTGAATATGACCTATTTTCCATCAAACCTTAACAAGAGGTCTTCAACACCGTGGAACTATCTTAAGTGTATCATTTTCCTATCTCTAGGTACCATCCATTGTATCTTCCATGCAACTGGCAATCATTATACATGGAAAAAAGTCACCACCACAGTACACAACATCATTGTGGGCAAATTATGGATAGACCAGGTGAGTTACAGTAAGGTGACATTTCAGTGAGATGAAGTTGTTGCTGTCCAAATGTATGATTGGAGAATAATGGCTAGAAGCCAAAGCCTTGGAGGCTGGTTCCTCCATCTTTTGAGGACCACTACAACAATTATGTAACTGTTTTAAAAATTTTCATAAGTAGTATGGAGCCTGCTTGAATTTATCTCTCTCTCTCTCCCTCCCTCCCTGCCCCCCCTTTTTTCCCCTTTTCTTTCCAGTCTGGTGAAATTGAGATTCTGAACCATAAAACGAATGAGAGATGTATTCTCAAATTTGTTCCTTATAGTTACTTCTCCAGAGATGTAGCCAGAAAGGTAAGAAATACCTTGATGCTTTATTTATTATCAAGTGGGGTGACAAGGATGGGCCTGTATGATAGCAAGAGGGGCCTTATTCCAAAAGTAATGGGCTCCATGGGCAGCACTCCTCCTGCAGCCAGGCTAACACATCCTTCTTGTATGTAAAAAAGCTGCTCAGTATTCTGGAGAGCAGTCGGGATGAGTGTTTTTTAGCTTATGTGTGAGTCTGGAAACTGTTCAAACACATTCTATCCTGTATGTAAATTTCTGTTTACCTTTATTGAAAAGGTAGTAGCAAAAGTAGAGCTCTGCCCAATGATTCTCCTGAACTCCTGATAACAGGTCACTGGAGAGGTATTGGATCCTTCAGGAAAAGTGCATTTTATGTTGTTGGGCACCTGGGATGAGAAGATTGACTGCTTCAAGGTGAATCCTAGTTTGGAGAATGGTGGTGACAGCCGTCTAAGAACACATGAAACAGAAGACAGCAGGGTGGTGTTATGGAAGAGGAACCCACTCCCGTAAGTAATGGAAGGAGCTTGGTTCCTGCAGGGAGCTGTGGAAGGAGGAAAGGCATTATCTCTTCTGACTAAAAAGGACGTTCTATGGATTCAGTTGATTTTGGTGGGGGGGGGAGAAATAGACCGTGATAGCATTTAAATCACACCACTGTATAGTCAATGTAATTACTGTTTTCTATATTCAACAAATACAGTTGCAAGAAAAAGTATGTGAACCCTTTAGGATTACGTGGAGTTTTGCATGAATTGGTCATAAAATGTGCTCTGAACGTCATCTAAGTCACAACAATAGAAGAACACAGTCTGCTTAAAATAATACTACACAAACATTAGATGTTGCCATGGTTTAATTGAACATAACATGTAAACATTCACAGTGCAGGGAGGAAAAAGTATGTGAGCCCCTAGCCCAATGACTTCTCCAAGAGCTAATTGGAGCCAGGAGTGAGCCAACCTTGACTCCAATCAGTGTGATGATATTGGATGTGTTGCTGACAGCTGTCCTG
>QLTV01004389.1:2657610-2681253 GCA_003457575.1 Thermophis baileyi
AGTTTCTCCAGATCGTTGTGCAGGTCTGATATGCAACTCCAGGAAACGTTTGGTTGAGGTTATTGCTGCCAAAGGAGGGTCAACCAGTTATTAAGTCCAAAGGTTCACATACTTTTTCCTCCCTGCACTGTGAATGTTTACATGTTATGTTCAATTAAACCATGGCAACATCTAATGTTTGTGTAGTATTATTTTAAGCAGACTGTGTTTTTCTATTGTTGTGACTTAGATGACGTTCAGAGCACATTTTATGACCAATTCATGCAAAACTCCACGTAATCCTAAAGGGTTCACATACTTTTTCTTGCAACTGTACATTCAAAAGAAATCATTAAAATAAATGATGGAGTATTATGAAGTTTGTGGAGAGGGGTAAAATCTTTCTCCCCCCCCCCCCCCCCCAGGCTTTAAAGCTTATTCACCAGCCATTTAATTGAATGTACCATAACAGCTACTTTTATTTCAAATGAAATAACATTTCAAATGCAAGTGTCAGATATGGGTAGGCATACTTATAGATCTTGAAATCCAGGTAAAAATGGTCTGATTCATTAAACATTAAGCATTAAGCAATTAAAACACTTCTGAGATGCTTTTTTTTGGTAACTTTTCTCATTGTTCACTTGATTGGTGAACAACAGATCGCTGTTTTCCTTCTGTTTGTAGCAATAGGCCACTGATGCATCTAATTTCCCAGGATCGAGAGTTGTTACTTCTGACAATAAAACAGCACTCATGTGAAGGACAAAAGGGTGGGAGAGAGAAAATGAATATATGTCATTGCCTTACCCGTGAGCTTTGCTGCCACTTCTATTCTTTTTCTCCTTTTTTGGTACAGGAAGAATGCAGAGAACATGTATTATTTCTCAGAGTTGGCTTTGACGCTCAATGCCCCAGAAAGTGGTACTGCTCCCACTGACAGCAGACTCCGGCCTGACCAAAGACTCATGGAGAATGGGCGCTGGGATGAGGCCAATGCAGAGAAGCAGCGCTTAGAGGAGAAGCAGCGCCTTTCCCGTAAAAAACGTGAAGCTGAAGCCATGAGGGCGACAGAGGATGGTAAGAAGTGTCCCATTGGCCTCTTCCATTTAGGAAGCGTTTAAGAAGCTACCTTATATTTTTACAGCTGGGCAATGATTCACCTGATCTGCTGTTCTGTGCTCCCCATTATAGTATTGGGCCAAAGTCTTTTTTAGTTCTACTAGCTAAGATGCTATTTGTATGGAGGTATGATTACCTTTAAACTGTGGCCATTCCCGAAGAAGGAAGTTTTAGTGTCACATTCCCAGGAGAAATAGCCTGTCTTAACACCTTTTTTCATCAGTCTGAAAATTCTCACCCTTCTCTTCTGCTGCCTCCCTTGCGCAGGGACCCCGTACGATCCCTACAAGGCATTGTGGTTTGAGCGGAAGAAGGATCCTGACACCAAGGAGGTGTCCCATGTATACAGGGGAGGCTACTGGGAAAGCAAAGAGAAACAGGACTGGAACGTGTGCCCTGATATCTTCTGAGCTGGAAGCAGCAGGACTCTTCCCAGGAAGAGGTAGTGGACGAAGAGTGGAGGGAAGCAGCTGATCATGTGACTTCTTGGCTCGTGCTTTTCTCACTGACTTGTGTCTGTCTTAATCAATTGTTTTGACTCAATCACCCAAACCAGAATCCAGCAGTGGTGATTGGCTGGATTGCCTTAGCTGAATGAAGCTGAAGTTGGTGTCTGGATTCCTGGATGGTTAGGGAAAAATAGGCATAGAGGACTGCATCTTCCACTTCCCTGCTCACACCACTATACAGGTAGTTTGGGGAGGAAGAAGAGAACGTGTGGATTGACACCTGCCCTCTTCTCCAGCTTTCTGGTGCTGTATCAATTATACCCCCTTTTCAACTTTCATAAGGCAATGGCAAGCAGCAAGACCAAGACTCTTTGTTTGCCCAGAGGTGGTTGAAAAGGAACAGGAAGACCTATCATTTTGACCAGAGGGGTTACTTTCTTGTTTTTTCTGCCCTAATCCTGTATAGCATCCTTAGGACAAGGATATTGAATAGAGGGAAAAGATGGAAACCAAAGCTGTTGTGTCTCTCAGTTCACATAGATAGGAAAGCGATTAGCTGTATCTTCAAAGAGTTCAACTTTTCTTTGAGGATCACCAGCTGATCACTTGGTGTTGCAAAATCAAAGATGCAGTTTTCCCTTTTCAGGTCTACTCTTCACACCAGGCCCTAGCACCTTCTCCCAAATTGTGCACTTGGATGGGCAATGATGCAAGATAGAAGCCTCTCTGTTCTAAAGCAACTTCTGGCTTAGTGCACATCTGTTTATATGTATATTATATATATGTAGAGAGAGATCTAATTTTTGTTCTGATTTCTGTTCCTTTTATTCTTTAGACCCCTATTTGGTAACACTAGCCTCTGCTGCTTTCTTCCACTGGGTCCCAGATCCACGAAAATGCTGTACAGGAACTATTACCTAAGAACAGATTGTCTTGCCTTTAAAATAACGAATAATTCAACGTAGGCAGAGTTGGAGCTTAGTGGCGTCACTCCTAAAGCTCCTCACTCTGTGCCAGCTCTAGCCAGGAGTTCACTGATTCTTTTGTAAAATGAGGAGACTGGGAACATCCCAAACTGGTCTGGGCTGTTTGGTCACAGCTGCCATAACCAGATCCTAAGAATGAAAAGCTGTTGCCACTGTGCAGAAGTGGCAAAGCGTAAAGAGCCTGCCCAGGCAAGGTGTACATGTGGGTGGGGATAGGGAGGGGGCAAAGACAGCTCCTGCCCTTGGCTAAGGATCACACTTTGAGGTGCCTTCCTTTTGTGTTTTCGCTCCTTGGTTTGTTTTTGTTCTCTTCCCCGCCCCCCCCCCCACTTTTCAACTTTAGCCTGTAAGGAAGAAGAGGCAACAGTGGTGCTTGCTGGTTGGGAGAAATGAGGCAGCCCAACACTGCTGCTCAGCAGAAGTAAATTGGGTCTTGGGGTGCAGTGTGTACACTGTGGCTTGGTCCCTATTGGAAGCCTTTTTTTCTGCAGCCGGCGGAGGCCACGGCCTCCCTTGGTGGGACAATGGTGGGCTTTTTTTAAAAAAAAAAAAAAGTGGGAGAGAGACTTATCTTTGCAATTCTATTGTGGTTGGGTTTGTTTTGAGGGGAGGGGGATTGTCTTTTTTTTTTCAAAAAAACAAAAAAACAAAACCTAAATTAAATAATAAAACCTGAAATACCCACGAAGGTTCATTTGTGCCTTTCTGTCAAAACTTGAGGTGTTTAAATTTCTTCAGGTGAGTTCTGTGTTGAAAATAACATACACCAGCTGAACTATCCTTTGCCCTTCCTAATTTTTCCAGTTTACCTTAGTTCTTGAGACTGGGGGGGAAATGGAACTTGCTATAATTAGGGCTTCCTTTTGCATTTGGGTTATGAATCTTAAAATGGCTGGCAAGGAGCCCCCTTGAAATTTGGACAGTGAATACTTTCTGCTATTGACTGGGTCCAACCAATGAACAATGGAAGGGAAGAGCAGAAGAAAAGAAAGGTTAATGTTTTGCCAAAGCTACTAATAAGCCATTTTTATCAATGTTGCAATATAGTTTTTACCTATTTCAAGGTATTAATTCTTAATGAGAAATGTCTGGCAGTATCGTACACGTGTATTGATTCTTCCTTTTTTGCCTGCCTCTAGGGATAATATCTCGCATCTAAAAGATCTTTACTCATGGCAGATAAATATACATAGACTCTGTGAACATAGAGATTCTGTGAACTTTTATTAATCAACACCTGGTGGGGAAAAAGCATTTGGAGAGACCTAAAAGAAAGAACCTAGTTTCTCTAACTCTCTCTAATGATACCTCTACTGTAGGTGTTGCTTTTCATCAAGATTTCAATGGAACTAATTAGACAAACATATTATCCAAGGTTAAGAAGAATTGGTAGTTTAACTCGGTTTACCCTGAAAACAATTGGGTGGTGAGGCCTCTTTAAAATCAGTTATACAGTCAGGCAGGTGGAGTGGTTTCATTCACTTGTTCTGTCTGAGTAAGAAGAAATGTTACCTGTACATCCTCTTTGAGTTCTATGGTTTTATATATCGGGACATAATAAAAATCATCAACTGGTCCTTAGCAGTTCTTAAAAGTATGTAAATACAACCTCAGATGAACAATAACACATGACATATAACACCATGTCATCATTTATTTTACAAAAAGAAAGCCAAAACGGAGAAGCCATGTGTGGAAAAACTAAGTACACCTTTACTGCTTCCATAGGTGTGAAGAGCTAAGTAGCAGGCAGGTGCTGCTAATTGAGGGCCCTTAGATCAACTGTTCACCTTTATAAAAGCTGAAGTTTTAGGAGTTTGCTGGTCTCCGGCATTGAGGTGTGTATTAACAGAATGCCAAAGAGGAAAGACATCAGCAATGATCTTAGAGAAGGAATTGTTGCTGCCATCGTTCTGGGAAGGGTTATAAGGCCATTTTCAAACAATTTAAAGTCCATCATTCTACAGGGAGGAAGATTATTCACAAGTGGGAAAACATTCAAGATGGTTGCCAATCTTCCCAGGAGTGGATGTCCCAGCAAATTCATCCCAAGGTCAGACAGTGCAATGCCCAGATAAATTGCAAAAAATCCAAGAGTTACATCTTGGACTCTACAAGCCTCAGCATGTTAAATGCAAAGTTCATGAGAGTATAATTAAAAGAAGACTGAACAAGTATGGTTTCTTTGGAAGGGTTGCCAGGAGAAAGCCTCTTCTCTCTAAAAAGAACATGGCAAGTTTTGGCTTAGGTTTGCTGAGTTGCATCTGAACAAATCACAAGGCTTCTGGAACACCATCCTTTGGACAGATGAGACCAAGGTGGACATATTTGGCCACAATGCACAGTGCCACATTTGGCAAAAACCAAACACAGCATATTGGCACAAACATCTCATACCAACCATCAGGCATGGCTGTGGAGGGGTGATGATTTGGGCTTGTTTTGCAACCACAGGACCTGGGCACCCTGCAATCATTGACTCAGTCACGAATATTGTGTATACCAAAATATTTTAGAGTCAAATGTGAGGCCATCTGTCTGACAGCTAAAGCTTGGCCGACATTGGGTCGTGCAACAGGACAATGATTCCTAAGCACACCAGCAAATCTACAACAGAATGGCTGGAAAAAAAAATATTAAGGTGTTGCAATGGCCCAAAGTCCAGACCTCAACCCAATTGAAATGCTGTGGCAGGACCTCAAGAGAGCTGTGTATAGACAAATGAATGGAAGCAATGTTGTAAAGAAGAGTGGATCAAAATTCCTCCACAATAATGTGATAAAGACATACAGAAAACAATCACTTTGCGTTATTGCTGCTAATGGTGGTTCTACAAGCTATCAAATCATAAGGTGTACATAGTTTTTCACACATGGCTTCTCCGTTTTGGCTTTCTTTTTGTAAAATAAATGACATGGTGATATATGTCATGTGTTCTTGTTCATCTGAGGTATTTTCCTAATTTTAGGAACTGCTAAGACCAGATGATTTAAAATGTTCTGATATGTAAAACCATAGAACACAAAGGTCTACTTTCTTTTCACATGATTTGTAGCTTCTCTCTCTTTAAAAAAAATTTTTTTAAAAAAAACAAGTTAGCACTGGTGAGTTTTCTGAGCTGAAACCCTGCCACTGTGAAAGAAGCCTTTTTAAAGCTCTCCCTGATTCCAATCTGTAACATGGAAGATGTTAAGTCTTCCTTGTTTCAAAAAAACAAACTAGTACCTCAGGTGCCTTTCCTCACTGCTGCTTTATTTAGTTCTGGGATGCTTTAAATGGCATGGGTGTGGTTGAAGTGTTGCCTGGTTGCTACATTTCCCCTCTTGCCTTCAATAATACCTCACACCCATCCCTGAGTCTTCTGCAGTAACTTGATTCCTTTGGACTTTGCCCTTAACCAGCAAGTACTGGACACCATGTTCTTTGCTTCAGGTGATAAAACATCTTGAGTTGAACCTGCTTCTAGACCCTTCCTTGAGTAGTGCCATCTGCTAGAAGTCCATCCATTTGAAACCAATGTTGCAGATCAAGGCTGATCAGTAAAATGATATAGGCAGCTGGGGATTTGACACCCAGAAAGAGAACAAGACGTCAGTTCTGTCTGGATGTGGTTTAAGTGTCAAGCATACGCTTCTGTTTTTTGAGCACTGGTTGCCTCTCTTGGCTGAAGTACAAAATCAATGACCCCATTACACCAGTAGCTGCCTATTTGTAGCGCAGCCTAGTAACATTTTCCCAGAAAGATATGAAAGGTTCTGTGTGAATGAACATTTGTTTTGAGAAAAATAAACTTTTTCAAGCCTCTGTACCACATACTTCTCTAAATATACTTCATTATAATCTGGGAATGTATCCTGCTTTATCCATGAAACTGGTAAGCACAATTTTTAGATATAGAATTTGAAGGCATTTGTAGAATAGATTTTAGAACGACAGCACAAATTTTACATACAAAAGCATTAGACTGCATTTACAATGTAAAAGAAAAGCCAGTTTCCTCACATTTCAGGAGAAATACAAGCAAGACCTAGTAGTAAAATCTGCTCAGGATTCTAAAAAGCTGGATTCCTTTGCAGACAATTGTATTTGAGGGTGGAAAATTTTGAAATACTCAATTCTGCATACAAACTGGTCAAACGTAATGTTAAGCAATACTGTATTAGGAAATACTACTAAGTTGTTTCTGCAACCTGAACATAATGTTCTTCAATTTTGAACATAAAGCACATTTCTGACCACTTACACTGAACATTTAGAAAATCAAGTATCCCAAGTCAACTGCTTCAAAGGCAATTATTACAGTTTTTAACCTTTCTTTGAAAATACTTTTTTAAAAGTTGGTAGGCCTTTTTGTCATTTATCCAAAATTGATAACAGGTTGGGAGGCTGCCTCATCCAGTTTCAAAAACTTTTCTAGCTCTGATACTTTTAAGAGATTTGAGATTACTGAATTTGAACTCTGACAGAGCTGGAAAATGCTAGCAATAGCGCAGTACCATTAGAATTGTGCATATTCACAGGATGTGTGAGGAAATGTTAATATTAGAGCCAGAAAATGGATCTCTCCTATACCTATTTCATTGCAGAGATTCATTAAGAAAATTGTGATTTTAATAATGGAATTCCAAGAATAATTGCAAATTATATACTGCTGAAGAATGAAAGTATGCTAGACTTCATATATTACAATATTTTGTTTGTGACAATAATTCTGGAAAAGCCAAAACAGATTTTTTTGTCTCTTTTTTAATGCAGTGGTAATAAAAGTGACTTCTATGGCCCCATATAAGATGGCAAGATGTTTGGTAATCCAGACAAAACTTTTGGACCATCTTACTTATTTTCATAACCTTACTTAACAAAAATGAACTCAATAATAAGAGAGTTAATGTTGCAGCTCTAAGTCTGCTTATTAGAACTTAAAACAGCTTTGGACTCACTTATATGACGGTACTGTAAATTCTCTATGAATCTTGATGAAAGATAGCAACACAGTCTGCAAGTCACGAGCAAAATATGGAGTGACCATAGGAACCCTTCTGGAACTTACCTTATCTGTAGAACCTCAGGCCAATTTCTAACCTCACTGACACAAAAAAACAAAACTGCAGTTACATCTGAAATGAAGCAGTCGTCAGCAAAATAATAAAATAAATAAATAAAAATCCCGAAATAAAGTTAAGAATGAGATTATAAAAGTACCCTTTTTTTTTTTTACCCTAAATCAATGTTTAGCGTTTATCGGAAACCAAAATCATGCAACCAGTCCGGTAACTTTAAATCTGAAGCCGCGCTCCCTGCTGCCAATGCTTTGGACGGGACCGATCACGGGGTGCAAGCGGGGTGCCAGCGCCTCCCTGCCAGAACTACCGCGACGACCATCAGCAAGTGGGCTTGACCTCAACCATCTCGAGATCCCTCTGGCAACTTTTCCTTAACCCACACGCAACACGCTCTGCTGTCAGAATGGATACGAGGTAAGAAGGATCAGGTCTAGGGGGCCCAGAATTGGTCGATTGGTCGATCTGAAAGGACCGGAATGAAATTGTTTGTCTGGACTTGCGGGGCAAGGCAGGATGCCCCTAGTCCGGGAGGGAGGGGAAAGGAGCTGGAGGACCCCGGTTGCCTCTTTCCCTTCGGGAGAGGAATCCCCACCGATGCTCCCCACCCTCTAAAGTCGGGGCAACTGAGACTCGCCGCCCAGAGAGGGTGTCTGCTTCATTCCCCAGGAAAGGGGAGACCCGCTCGGGAAGCGCAGAGCGTATTAGCTTCCAGGTGCGACGGGATTGGCTCCTCTGCTCCTCATTTTAGGCGGGGCCAATTTGCCAGCAGGTGAAGTCTTGGCCTAAAGCGAAATCGGAGCGGCGAAGGTCGCGCGCGTTGGAGTGGCTTATGAAGCCGAGCTTTGGGCGGAGGGAGTTGGGGCTGCTGCTCGATCGGCTCGGCGGGAAATGTTACTCCAATGTCAGTTTGTTCCCAAGCCTTCCGATTTCTTCTTCGGAATTACCAGAATGGCCGAGTGGTTAAGGCGTTGGACTTAAGTTCCAATAGACGTGAGTCTGCGTGGGTTCGAACCCCACTTCTGGTAGTGGTTTTTTTTTCTTCCTCTTAATGCCGAACGTCTGCACGAAGGCAGTGAGGAGCTGCTGGTGCCAACTGGGTGTTTTGAAGGCGTTAGATGTCTTCGAATCGATTTGATTAATGACGACGCTTGGAGCAGTGTTTTGGGTTATGAGAGTAGCTTGGTTTGTCACAATATCCCATTTCCGGCAATTCGGAATCTCTCCCCCTCTCCCTCCCTCCCTCCCTCCCTCTCTTTCTCTCACCCTCTCCCTCTGTCTCACCCTCCCTCCCTCTTTCTCTTTCTCTCTCTCTCTTTCTCCCTCCCTCCCTCTGTCTGTCTGTCTGTCTCTCCCCCCTCTCTTTCTCTCTCCCCCTCCGTCACTTACTATTTCTCTCTCCTCTCTCCCCCTCTCCTTCCCTCTGTCCCTCCCTCTCCCCCTTTCCCTCCCTCTGCCTCCCTCCCTCTCTTTCTCTCTCCCCCTCCCTGTGTGTGTGTGTGTCTCTCTGCCCCTCTTTCTCTCCCTCCCTCCCTCCCTGTCTCTCTCTCTCTTCTCTCTCCCCCTCTCCCTCCCTCTGTCTCTCTCTCCCTCCCTCTCTTCTCTCTCCCCCTCTCCCCCACCTCTCTCTCTCTCTCTGCTTTTGTGAAGAAAAGTGTTGCCTTTTTCCAAATTCACAGGAAACAAAGAAACTAGTTGCATTTTAAAGGTGAGCAAACAAATGTATCACAAACTAAGAAATTAGAACGGATTTCCAGAATCATCATGTGCGACAGATGAACAAAAACCCTGAAATTGTGGATTTCCAGCTTTGATATAAGTCGCCCTTCACGGCTGATTCAGAGTCCTTGTCATTTGTGCAAGCGGCATCTCTTTGCACGAGGAATTCCAGGTCTGGCAGTTCTGACGCCGTTGCGGAGAAATCTCGGGCAACTCCCCGAAGGGCTTATTTCTAAGCAGAGGCTTCGGTAGGGATGATGCTTGCCTTCTTACTCCTGACCCATAGTCCAACCTTCCCCAACACAGGGCCCTTCACTACGCCTGAGGATTATGGGAACTGTAATCCAACCCGGTGGAAAACGGCAGGTTATTCCCCGTGCCTTTTATGGACATTTTTTGAGCCTCTTCCTAGTAGGAAGATCTGGCTTAGTGCCTGTGGCAGACTAGAAGTTAATTCTTCTAAGTTCTGCATCCCTCAACTTCATAATTCAACTGCCCAACTTCTCATCAAGAGGTTTATGGAACAACTCTTGATCTTTGGAAATGAAATATGAAACAGGAAAAATGCAACCTCAGTTGTCCTCGATTTACAATCTCAGTTGAGTCCAAAATTCATGTTGCTGAATGAGACATTTGTTAAGTAAGTTTTGCCCCATTTTACAACCTTTTTTTGCTACAGTTGTTAAGTGAATCACTGCAGTTGTTAAGTTAGTAACCTGTTTGTTAAGTGAATCTGGCTTCCCCATTGACTTTGCTTGTCAGAAGGTCACAAAAGGTGATCATATGACCCTGGGACACTGCAATCGTCATAAGTATGAGTCAGTTGTCAAGAATCTGAATTTTGATCACATGGCCAGGGAAATGCAATGGTTATAAATGTAAAAAATGGTGATAAGCCACATTTTTCAGGGACGCAACTTTGAACGGTCTCTAAATGAACTGTTGTAAGCCGACAACTGCCTGTATTACTCCTGAGAGAAAGGTGCTTTTGACAATTCAGAGAGCCTATATAGATCTCTACATACTAAACTCCAAGGTTTAACACATTTGGTGGCTGGCTTCAATTACAACGGTGATGGGCACACCATTAGAAGATCTAAGGATCAGGTTAGGGAGAGATCATCTGGAGAAAATCTATGTTGTCACTAAGTTAACAACAATTTGATGACACGTAATAAAATAGGTAGTTTATTCATGGTCATGAATAAACAGCTGGATTCTTATAGCATGTTAAGTTCAGCTATAGTTTACCTATCACCATCTATGGATACTTTTAAGACAGAAGGACTATTCTATACATCTTTTTTCAGAAAAATACTACGGTTCACCAGGCCTTAATGTTACCCAAGTGAGCATGCACATGCTTAGATTTTTTTTCACTTATCTTCCTACCTTACTTCACATACTACCATATCTGCCAATTTCCAATGGCTTAGTTTAGCTTAGCTAGGAAGTAGCTATTCAGAGGACTTAAAAGGGATTTTGTGGGTGGTATATCAGATTGTCATCCAGTGGTAGGGTTCAAATTTTTTTACTACCGGTTCTGTGGGCGTGGCTTGGTGGGTGTGGTAGGCATGGCTTGGTGGGCGTGGCAGGGGAAGGATACTGTAAAATCTCCATTCCCACCCCACTCCAGGGGAAGGATACTGTAAAATCTCCATTCCCTCCCCACTCCAGGGGAAGGATACTGTAAAATCTCCATTCCCTCCCCACTCCTGGGGGAAGGCTATTGCAAAATCCCCATTCCCTCCCCACTCCTGGGGGAAGGATACTGTAAAATCTCCATTCTCCCCCCACTCCAGGGGAAGGATACTGTAAAATCTCCATTCCCTCCCCACTCCAGGGGAAGGATACTGCAAAATCCCCATTTTCTCCCGATCAGCTGGGACTCGGGAGGCAGAGAATAGATGGGGGGCGGGGCCAGTCAGAGGTGGTATTTACCGGTTCTCCGAACTACTCAAAATTTCCGCTACTGGTTTTCCAGAACTGGTCAGAACCTGCTGAAACCCACCTCTGTTGTCATCCCTGTGAATGGCATCTTATCAGGAACAGAATAACACAGAGAAATTCTCAAAAGTAATGCTGAGTCCTGGGTACAAGTGGATGGAATGCTCTGAGTCAAGCTTCATCTGAAAGGTGTTAATCCTCTTGGCAATGTAATAGTGTACTAATCATTTTTTCAGAATTTTCTTGATTGCACTGTTGCCTTCACACACAAAAAGCTAACTGAATTTTTTGCACATGAAAGAAAGGTATTTGTCATCCATCAAGGATTTCAGGAATAATGGAATGGATTATGGAATAAACAGAACAATTGTTAATTTGCTCATTTAGATACTTATTAGTTTATATAAATTGCCATAGAAGTACTTTCAATGAGTTCACTGGAATCCAAGTAATCTGGGACTTGATACTACTTATTTATTAAAAAGGATGAAATCAATATGTATGGCTATTATTTCAGGTTCACTGCTATTAAATCCTTGGGTAATTTTACACTTTAATCTTCAGACGGATTATCAGTAGTCCACACAGTATAAAGTTGTTGTAAGTTCCTGAATCAAATAACATGAGCAGCCATAAAACCAGCAAGAAACAATTTTTATTTGCATCTCAATAAAAATGATTTTAAAAAGAATCTATAGTGGTAAAATCCAGTTGCTCCTACAGAATAGGACAAATAGTTTGATCTGCACTGAAACAAGTTTCCCTAGAAAGTTGCTATAGAAAAGCAAAGCTTCACAGAATAATCCTCCAGGGTAGAAATAAGCCTTCTGCACCTTGTGAATGTTTGTCTCTCATATCTCCAAACAAGAAGAGCATCCTCTGTTTAGGAAAGAAAGAAGCTGACAGTCAAACCACAAACACATATGTTACACCAGCTTTGTGCAATATATTGCTATGCAAATTGTGTCCTTAGAAATAATCCTCCCTGTATTTGAGCAAATGACTCCTAGATTAATATGCCCCAGTGTGCAGAATGAATAACCTGATTCTCAAGTGCAAAACTTAAAGCATTTCATACAAACGGATGGGAATATGGTGATATTGCTGGCTAGTATTGCAGCAGAAAAAAGAGATGGAATTTATGCTAAGTTATGGAGACTGGCTGCTCTGAGGACGAATATGGAGCTGGCTTATCACATGACTCTTAAGTTAAACCTCAATGAGAATAACTGGCTGGCTTGAGAGAAGGGCAGGAAAAGGAGGGAGGTGACCATAATGTGTGGTCATAAAATGAGCTGTCTGGTCTAGTAGTGAAGGTTTCAGGCTAGAAACCAGGAGACTGTGAATTCTAGTCCCACCTTAGGCATGAAAGCCAGCTCTCAGCCCAACCCACCTCTTCTTGTGGGGAAGATAGGAAGGGAAAGTTGTGCTGTGTTATGCTACCTTGAGTTACTTATGAAGTAGTAAAGGTTGGATTTCAAAACACTAATATGTATCTTGCAACCCAGTTCCTGCATCGTTGAGTCATAATGTTGGTCTAGCATGCTGTGTGAACACAGGCACTGTGTTTCTAAACTGTGGCTCAGGGCAATGTATAAACCGAGTCTTAAGAATTTGAGAAACTATCTGCATCCCATTAGCACACCTGATTTTCTTTCCATGCAAAGAGTTGCCTGCATATATTTGATTCCACTGAGAGAGCTTCTCATGGAAAAATGAGGATCTGCCACTGAAAGGAAAGGCTTTTGGCAAATTTAACTCAATCCATTTAGGAATGGGAATCTGAGGATATGAAATGGGTGTAAAGCTTTGGGATGGAACTTTTACCTGGTGTGAAATTTTGTATCATGTTTAAAACAATTGAAGCAACATAGAAAAATAAAATTAAAAATTTCACCATCCATTTTTCACTGTCATAGTAATTTCTAGAAATAAAGTGAGAGGGAAATACCCATAGTATATTGCAAGATGTGAAAGTTCTTTTTTCTTTTAACAAATAAATTTTGTATGGCAATTGCATCTGGAAGCTGTCAGCTCCCGTTGATGTGTTGCACCTAACACAATGGAAGAGTTAGATCCAGCTTTTAGAAAAATAATTTCAGCTCTTACCTATTTGCTAGATAATATTTACAAACAGATAAGAATTTCCATGAATTGGCATAATCATTCCAGGAAATCTTTTCTAAAGGAGAAAGAAACAAAATCATGGGTTTAGACTGGTTAAACTACACAGGAATTGCTTTCTAATGTTCAGCAAATAGCCCTACAATTTCTGTCTTTGAGATTGTGGTACAACATAACTATGGGAGTAGTAATATGGGCATAATTTAAGCCAGAGATAGGTACCTTTGAAATTTTGAGAGCATATGAGGAACACAACACACAAAAAGGCTATTGTTGAGACCTGCCTATTCACAAAAGGGGTGCCATAATCAGCAAGGCCACTCTCTAAAGTTTCTCCTAAAATAAGCCCTACCCCAAAAATAAGCCCTAGTTAAGGTTGTCATCAGTGGAGGGGCCTGGCCAGCACTGAAGGCAGCAAGGGGGCGAGGGCCGACAGTGTCCTGCACCAGCCGCAGCCTGCACAGCACAGGTGAGTTGATTCCCTGTCCAAGCAGCAGGCAGAGGCAGGGGTGAGGCATGCAATCCAGACACACCACACAGGACGCAGGAAAGCCAAGAGTCGGTGGGCTGGAGCAGGTGACCAGCCGCGGAAGGCTCATCTTCACATGGCGGCACTGGCAGCAAATGGAGGCAGAAGTGCGGGGGGGAGGCAGGTGATCCCGATGTGCCGCATAGGCCATGGGAAAACCAAGAGACGTGAAGACGATTCTCCCGCACCCGCCCGCCCACTCTGTCCCACCATCTCTCAGCTTGCCTGCTCCGTTGCGGCCGCAAGCAAGCAGAAGTGGGCTGGTGGCCACGTGGAGTCCTGCTGGACAAGGCTGCTGGAGCCGCCGCTGTGAGGCAAGGCAGGTGCCGAGGTGTGGATGGCTTGGCTGCGGGGCCCTGAGGTAAGCCAGTGTGGGGTGCATGGGGCAGCTCCACCCCCTTGCCTCACAGCAACGGCACTAGTGCACCATGCAGCCTCCTGCCCCCTTGTGTCCATGAGCAAGCAGAAGAAGTGGGCCTCCCATACATGGGGGGGAAAAGACCCCCCCAAAAAATAAGCCCTATTGCTTTTTTTAGAGCCCCAAAAATATAAGACTGGGTCTTATTTTCGGGGAAACACGGGTATTTAGAATAAAAGCTAGCCCCCACAAGGCACTTTATGCAATTTTAATAAGGCCTTTAACAGATTAACAGAGTTGGAAGGGACCTTGTAGGTCATCTAGTCCAACCTTCTGCCCAAGCAGGACACCCTACACCATTTCTGACAGATGGCAGTCCAGTCTCTTCTTGAAAGCCTCCAGTGATGAAGCTCCCACAACTTCCAAAGGCAACTTCTGTTCCATTGGCTGATTGCTCTGCTAAAGACTTTGCTTTGTATTTGTCAACTTGTTAATTTTCTACTTCAACAAGTATTTTTAAAAATGTAAGTGTAGCAAGGCACCTGGAGAAACCAAGGGCAGAGAACCATGTTTAATGTTTAAATGTTTAAGCCAACATTTTAGACTTCCCCACTGGAGGCCAAAGAAGGATGCTTAGTTAGGGAGGCTGTGTGCAATGTTTAAAAGGCTGTTTTGTAAAGCTTATTGGCATGAGTGAAGCATTCTTGAAGTAGCTACGTCTTCTGTAATGCATGCTTGCTTTGAAAGCTTTTCCAGTTCATTTAGGAATAGATGTGCAACACTTCTGGTGGGACTGCCAGTGCAGTGAAGCAGCGGTGCAAGCCAGTGTATGCAGAACTACCCCGGTACACCCTCAAAGCAGCCACACTGAGTCACTACAGCTTCAAGTATTTTGTACCAATGCATCTTGGCCTTCCAGATGCACAGCCTTATTATAGGTGGTCCTCGGCTTAGAACCATTTGTTTAATGACCATGCAAAGTTATAAGACATTGAAAAAAGTGTCTTATGACAGGTCCTTGCACTTGCAACCACTGCAGCATCCCCACAATCATTTGATCAAAATTTGGAGGCTTGGCCACTGGCATGTATTTACAGTGGTTGTAATGTCCCAAAGTCATAGAATTTACATTTGCGACCGTTCTCAGCCAGCTTCCAATAAGCAAACTCAATGAGGGAAGCTGGATTCACTTAACAACCCTGGGATTCACGTAACAACCCTGGCAAAAAAAAGTCATAAAATCATGTGCGATCACTTAACTGCCTTGCTTAGCAATAGAAAAGTCTGGCCATAAGACAAGGACTACCTGCATATAACTGCATCATGGTCTCTAGCAAAAACCCACGGTATGATCCATAGAAACTCATGGTGATCTAAGAGTGAACCATAATGTCAGATGAGACTTTTCTACTGCATTACAGCCGTGGTGGCACAGTGGTTAGAGTGCAGTACTGCAGGCTACTTCTGCTGACTGCCAGCTGACTGCAATTTGGCAGTTCGAATCTCACCAGGCTCAAGGTTGACTCAGCCTTCCATCCTTCCGAGGTGGGTAAAATGAGGACCCAGATTATTGGCTGCTTCTGTAAACCGCTTAGAGAAGGCTGTAAAGCACTGTGAAGCGGTATATAAGTCTAAGTGCTATTGCTATTGCTATCAACTTGAGATGGTGGGAATTTTCCACCAAATAATTCACCTTTAAAATAGAATGGATGCCTTACAGTCGCTGAGAGTATGATCAGAGGTAAAAGAATAGGTAAAAGACTGGGGAGGGGGTCTGAAATGCACAGAATTGTCTTGCTTTCAGATGAATGCAATGCCCTTCTCTGCTCTTATTAAAAATTCACACAAGCAGGGGTTGCATCTGTGCAGTTACCAATAATGTATCACACATGGATTCTCATTCTTAGTCATGTTGCAAAATTCTGCCCTCCTAAAAGCTATGCATAAGACAGACTCTTCATAAGTATCGCTCTTGTTATATACTGGGTAATAAATATGTGAAAGTTACCGTTGCGTATAAACCAGGAGCCAAGATAGTGTTCTCCTGACAATCCATCAGGTTGTTCAGAAGGAAATGAGTTGAAATCAAATCTTGAACCATCTGTCCACACAAAGGTTCCCTCCTGAGGAAGTTTCACAGAGTTTGTTAAAATAAGTGTACTGGAATAAAGGATTACCACGTTCCTCAAACAGCACAAACATGATTTATGTTTTGTGCAGAGCCAACTTCCTTTAATCTTGTACCCTCCAAATGTGCTGGACATCAGTTCCCATAATCAGAGTGGCCATTGGTTGAAGACAATGCATGGGAAAAGTCAGTTGGGAGAGGGATGTGCAAAGCATCATCAACCACACTTTGCCATGTTAAGAGTTGTCTGTCCTGGGGCAGGAATAAAGAGAGTGGGGGATAAAGCTTGGTGCCTTTCCAGATCAGTGATTAAGCATTGGTGTTGCCTTTTTTAAGATATAAAAATATTACCTTGAAGGTGTCATGTGCACCAATCCAGTAGGCCTGTCCTTGGTTGTAGTCCACTGGTTTGCCCATCAAATGAAAAATGAAATCATTTTCTTCCGTGCTATGGATGGAGGCCAAGTGGGAGTTCGGAGTGAAACTCTGACAAGATATCTAAGAAGAATTCACAGTGAAGCACATGCACTTTTTATCTATCCCAGAATATCCGTTTCACAAGAACCTTATGCAAACGTCCTCATCAAATACTTCACTCGAGCTTTTCAAATCAATGTAATTATATGTTTTTGAAGTATTTGAACTGAGCTTTTCAGAAGTTTGTTGTGCCGCTAGAAAACTCAAAAACTGTGTTACAAGGTCAAGATAACTGCTTGAAACCAGATGCAGAGATTCAATCAAACATTTGAAGATACTACAGAAGCCTGCATTTTGTTGCTTTAGTGAAAACCCATTCTGCATTCATAAAGTGGGGCAGGTTGAAAAATCATCTTTCAATAAAGCTACCATATCCAGACTGCAAAATCTGAAGGACAGCAAAGAGCTACAAAAAATCTTAACTCTTTGCTAGTGATTGCTCAGAGTTCTGCAGGCAGGTCTAATTTTAATCATTGTTTTTTATTCGAAAGCAAATTACCGTATTCAGTAGATCCATTTAGCGGATTATTTAGAATCCTAAGTGCCGGTGCCATGCTTTCAGGCGAAGGTCCATTGACTAGAACAAGTAGGAGGTGCCACCAAATGCAATAGGCAGACTTGTTGGCTTGTTAGCAAATATCATCTGCTATCATGTCGAGGAGAAAAGAGGAGGTTGCTATAAGCTCACTAAATCTAAAGTGTTCTATAGGGCAGGGGTCTCCAACCTTGGCAACTTTAAGACTTGTGGACTTCAACTCCCAGAGTTCCTCAGCTGGCTGAGGAACTCTGGGTGTTGACGTCCATAAGTCTTAAAGTTGCCAAGGTTGGAGACCCCTGCTAGAGGGTGCCACTATTTATTCCCAGAAGCAATATAGCTAGCATAAGTCTAGACTCTAGGAAGAGGACATGACCTCAAACAAAATGTGACATGCGAATATATTGGCTTGCGCATAGTGTAGTAAAACTAACTACACTGTGGCATTGTGGCACTTTGCATCTTTGAGAAGATGGGGACATAGATGGTAGATTACCTAATTTGCATTACTGTAGGAAAAGCATTTAACTATTGTTGGCAAGGTACGTGAAGAGAGTTAGATGCATGTCTGCGGTTCTTGGCAATTGTCATGGTCAAAATTTTAGCTCACTTAAAGCAACTAAATCACTTATTAACATGCCAAAAAGAATATACCATAGTATATACTGGAGCCCCAGCAAAGCTTTGATACTTGGCTAAGCAGCTGGGAGAAAAGGCAGTATCAAAGCTTATAGACCTTTGGCCCACTATATTGCAAGGCATGTTGTGCTCCAAATTGCAATGTTGTTGTGAACTACCCAGAGTTGCTTAAAAAAGGGAAGCCAGATAATTTTTTTTTAAAATCAATAAATCAAAGGCAAGACAAGGAAAAAGGCAAGTACAGTGGAAATTACCATGTGACATTGGATTTTTTTTTAAACCATCTGGGTGACATTATTATTATTGTATTTACCCCTAACTACTCGGTCAGCATACTAGCTCTGAGACAAGGTAAATGACTACAAACTCATTCATTCATTCATTCATTCATTCATTCATTCATTCATTCATTCATTCATTCATTCATTCATTCATTCATTGAAAATGTTTATGTAGCCACTTATCTTCTAACCAACTTTGGGTAACTCCCAATCAAAAGTTAAAACAGCGCATAAAATCATATTAAAACCAGTGGTGGGTTGCTGCCGGTTCGGACCGGTTCACCCGAAACGGTGGCGGAAATTTGCCCCCGCTCGCCGAACCGGCAGCGATGGCCGGCAGTCCACGCCCCGAAACCGGTCCTCCGGTCGCCGCTTCTGGAAAGCGGCTGGCAAAGAACTTTCTGTGCATGCGCAAAGGCTTCTGCGCATGCGCAGAGGGCCATTTCCCCGATGTGACGCAAAACGCGCACTTCCATCGCGATGCGAACCGGTAGGGAAGGTAAGTGGAACCCATCCCTGATTAAAACTATAAAACTAAACGCATTAACACATTAAATTTGGTTTTCTGGGCCACAAGAAACTCCTGACTGAGTCTTCTTCTTGTTGTCACTCAGGTTGACTTCAGCTGGCTGTGAATGTTCTCTTACAATTAATTACAATAAACAATTCATATATAGGAGTGTGTGTGCGGGCGGGGGGGAAACCTCCCATAGGTTTGGTTGCAAATGTTCTTGCCCCCAGGGTCAGCTCTGCCACCGCATCCCCATCACTTGCCTCAGCTTCAGTCCAGGTGTATCGCTGCTTCACAGCCTTGTAGCAGGCAGACTTATACTGCACCCAGCCACTTGCACACAAACCCTGGGCACAAAGACAGGTCTGGGCAGAGACATCTGATCCAAAGAGAAGTAAAAACAAAGATTTGGTCACTACATATTTCAGCTCATTTTATTTATCCCCACTTATATAATCCAAGTGGAATCGATCTACCAGTAATATGGGGAAGAGAAGGTATGTGAAGGGGCCGTTACAGAAATTGTGTATTTCCATGCCCTTTTACTCTGTTATCTCCTACTCAGTGTTAGTCCCGGGGCCTTATGATATACTGTAATTAAAACAATCCAGTTTATTCTTTCTTAGAAATCCTCCATGGAATAAATTATATCCAACCAATCAAGAATTGCTGTTTAATCCTGCAGCCTTTATCTACAAAGGAGTCAGAGCAATCCAATACAGGTAGTCCTCGACTTACAACAGTTCATTTAGTGGCTGTTCAAAGTTACAATGGCACAGAAAAAAGTGACTTATGACCATTTTTCACACACAAAAATTTGTAGCATTCCCATGATCATGTGATCAAAATTCAAATGCTTGGCAACTGGTTCACACTTGCTGTATCCCAAGGTCATGCCATCACTACCTGTACACATGTACACATTATGGACTTTGGGTTTTGTTCAGTGGTGAAATCCAAATTTTTTTACTACCGGTTCTGTGGCCGTGGCTTGGTGAGCGTGGTGTGGTTTGGTGGGCGTGGCAGGGGAAGGATGCTGCAAAATCTCCATTCCCACCCCACTCCAGGGGAAGGATACTGCAAAATCCCCATTCCCACCCCACTCCAGGGGAAGGATACTGCAAAATCTGCATTCCCTCCCCACTCCAGGGGAAGGATACTGCAAAATCTGCATTCCCACCCCACTCCAGGAGAAGGATACTGCAAAATCCCAATTCCCTCCCCACTCCAGGGAAAGGATACTGCAAAATCCCCATTCCCTCCCCACTCCAGGGGAAGGATACTGCAAAATCTCCATTCCCTCCCCACTCCAGGGGAAGGATACTGCAAAATCTCCATTCCCACCCCACTCCAGGGGAAGGATACTGCAAAATCCCCATTCCCTCCCCACTCCTGGGGGAAGGATATTGCAAAATCTCCATTCCCACCCCACTCTGGGGCCAGCCAGAGGTGGTATTTGCCGGTTCTCCGAACTACTCAAAATTTCCGCTACCGGTTCTCCAGAATCTGTCAGAACCTGCTGGATTTCACCCCTGGTTTTGTTACAATTAAAAGGAGGCATTGATACTGTCCAGGAGATACCATAAACTCTTAAAGACTGCAATCCCAGGCATTCTTCCCCCAAAGTCAGACCAGTGCCTGAATCTTGTGGCCCATACCTCTGGATAGGAATGCATAAACATAAACTGAAACATAGATATCGGCTCCCTTTCTACTTCCTATTGTTGCTTCTATTTTCCCCTTGCAGTCTGCCGAATGCTACTACTGCTACTATCGCTACTATTATTACTAATACGGCTACCTGTCAGTTAATTTAGTAAAAGTTCCCAGATTCTTACTTTTCTCTTTTCTCCTTTGAACTAGTGTAAACTCACCATGCATTAAAGTGATGCCCAGAAAGGTGCAGATAAATAACCAGGACCACATTCTCATTGAGCAGAAGCAGACCAAGCTGTCAGTCAGCAGATGAACAGGAGAGCGGCTGAAGAGCTGAAGTTTCCCCTTGTATTTATGGGAGAAGAACAGTACGTGAAGAATAACATTGCACAACTAATTTGCCTAAATTGCATCAGTTGGGCAAGTGTACACAATATCTTGGTTGAAAATCTTCTTCCTTATTTGAAAAGGAAATCTGAACACACAATACTGCCGAGCAAAGTCAACAGTTCAAAGCACTCCTCTCTAAAGTTGAAGACAAACAGGGAAAAAAAGACAAAATATATTAAAAATTAACTTCTGATATTCTTCACAGCAGTTGTAAATAGAATTATAATTTAGTTTCTCTCTCTAAAGTTACATCATAATGCTCTTCTTTCTATAATCCATCCTATCCAATCATCAAAGCCATACATCAGAAGTTCCTTTCTTTATTTTTACCCACAAAATCCATAGGAGGTTTCCATTCACCAATAAAGATAGATGGTATCTTCTCATAATCAAAGAAGTTAATCTATACATCTCAGCAAGATCTGTCATTTCACCATTTCTCTATAGTGGCTTGTGTTGAATCTTTTCACCTCTGTGTATATAATGCTGTAGTAATCATATCCTGAAATAATCTTCAATGGCTTTTTTCTAACTGTTTATTGATTAGTCCTAAAACGAAAAGTTTTGGCTTCAATTAAATATTGATTCATATTTCAATCCATTGTTTTTAGCTTTTTGACATGTCTACCAAGCATAATAAAATGTCCCTTCATGTTGTTCACATTTCCAACTTACATTTGAAGTGCCTTGATACATTCTAGAGAATTTCTCATATACCATACCATATGAGAAATTGGCATCATTTACTAACATCACATCATTTTATCAAAACTCTCTTTCAGATCTTAATACAATATAAATCTCAATTCTTTCAGCCACATGTTTTCCCATTGGTTCATCTGTACATTATAACCAAAATGGCCCACTCTATCATGCAATCTTTACCCTGTTTTTCCTCTGTTTCAAACATCAACAAAAGTTTATACATTTTAGCAATTACTTGTTCATCTTCAGTGCAGAATTATACTTCAAATTTTGTCTTACTTTGCTCTAAACCAAAATACCGTATTTAGTATGACCATTTTGAATATTTCTGATCATTGTAAATGGGAAAACCATGGACAACTGTATATCCTTCTAATATTAATTGTTCTCTTGATTTCATTTTAAATTCTGTTTGTTGATTTTCCAATAATTCCTGTTACATTTGTCCTTGCCTGCTGTTTCTCTTCTATGATATGCTTCTTGAGCTAAGATCCATAAGGGTGTTTTTGGGCATAACATGGGTTTATATATATATTCCATACTCTCACTATGGCACATCTAATAAAATGACTTTTAAAATCCATATTAACTTTAGCTTTACCATATCATAAATATTCATGTCATTCAAACTTCAGGTCATGACCTTCTAATTCTAAAAGTCTGAATTTTTTAAAAAATATCTACACAAATTCAATACAGTGATAATATCATTATAGATTAGAGACAGATCGAGGTCATTTTTACAACATTCTCTTGCTACACCACACTATCTTTTCCATTATTTCAGCTAAAGCAGGAAGGATATGTGTTCAAGTATTTAGAGCAGTGGTTCTCAACCTTTCTAATGCCCTCCCTGCGACCTCCGCCCCCTCCCTGCGACCCCCGCCCCTCCCCGCCCCCTCCCCGTGCGCGATGAGGTGACAAAGGGGGCGTGGCACCAGGGGTGAAATATTCCCGGTTCAGGCGTGCCTGCAGGTCGCCGGACAGCTGGTAGCGACGGAAGCGGGAGACTTCGCCCACCCGCCCGGATGCCGCCATTTGGGTTCTTTTACCCTCTGCGCATACGCAGCGCAAAGCATTCTGCGCATGTGCAGAGGGTAAAAGAACCCAAATGGCGGCGTCCGGGTGGGTGGGCAAAGTCTCCTGCTTCCGTCGCTACCGGCTGTCCGGCGACCCGCAGGCACGGCCGAACCGGGAGCATTTCACCCCTGCAGTGACGGTGGCACCAAGATGGCGGGCTAGCGCACGCGGCGACCCCTGTGAAAGAGTCGTTCAACCCCCAAAGGGGTCGCGACCCACAGGTTGAGAACCGCTGACTTAGAGAACAGTTAACTGAGCCAGCAATCAACTATTGTGTAATTCTGATAGATCACAAGCACAGTGTTCCTGTCTTTAGCTCTTTAGAGTAAAAATAGCTGAAGTGCTGCAGACAAGGCTGTCCAGAGACTGGAGCAGAGGAGCATTGCCTGGAGTAATGAATAAGTGCTACTCTGATCAGACCCACTCCTGATCATCTGTATTCATTTCCAATATAATGGGAAGATTAGGGTTGCAGATTTTATAGAGTTCATGGCTGCCATCAAATATTATTGACTTAAGGAAGGCAGCACCACTTTAACTTCATGTTGCCATTTTTATAGCAACTCATTACAAGATGTCCAATGTTTGTTTGTTTGTTTGTTTGTTTAGTTTGTTTGTCAAACATGTACGAGATAACAGGTATAAGTATAAACATGAATATGAACACAGGAAATGGGTACGAATAAATGGGGACAGTAGGACAGGGACGGTAGGCACGCTGGTACTCCAAGGTCCTTGACAGAGTGAGGGTCGTCTACAAGGTCGTATCCGCCCAACTTGTATTTGGTGTTCTGATTTTTTTTGCCAATGTGTAAGACAGAGCATTTATTGGTTGAGATTTGGAGTTGCCAATTGTTTGACCATTCTGATACATAGTCAAGGTCGCTTTGTAGGGCAGCAGCATTGTCAGTGGTGTTAAATAATTTTACGTCATCAGCGAAGAGGATGCAGCTGCTTTTAAATATGAT
>QLTV01004389.1:2699897-2731050 GCA_003457575.1 Thermophis baileyi
ATCTGAAGGCATGTGTAATGTTCTAATGTACAGAAGTTATAGTTAAATGTGTGGCAGAAAGTGGACTCTGGGTGTGTTTTTCCAAATGCAGTGTAAGTGAGGTTGAATGTGTATAGTTTTAAGAGCTGTGTGTGTGTGTGTGTGTGTGTGTGTACATACACATACAGTATATATAGTAGATAATGTATATTTTTGTGTGCCTGTGTGTAATATGTATGTACACATATGGCATATATACATAGGATTAAATAGTATATTTTGGATGTTCAGTAGTAGTAAATAGATAGGGAAATTGTATCTCGTTGAGGCCTTTGAGGTGAGGAGAGGCCAGATACCCTAACCCTAACCCTAACCCTTGACGTGAGTAATGTCAAGTTGGCCACGCCCACCCAGTCACATGATCACCAAGCCACCCCACCCAGTCACATGACTGCCAAGCCACTCCCACCTGGTCACATGACCGTCAAGCCACTCCCACAAAATTAAGCCACACCCACAAAATTAAGCCACACCCACAGAGTGGTAGTAAAAAAAATTAGAACCCACCCCTGAGTGTATCATTATCCCAGGCTGTGATAGAGATGCAACTGATGCCTCATCTAGGAGGCTGTCATGAGTCTGGATGGAATAGAAGAAGCTGATGTAAAATGGCAGTGCCGTTGTCCATCACTGTTGACACCATTCTTGTCTCTTGACAGAAGGGCACATCTTGAAAGTCACAATATTTTAGTATTATATAAAGTCTCAAGAGTCGTTTTTGTTGCAACAAAACATGAACCTAACAAATAAATGAACATATCATTATCACAGAAGGAACACATTACATGGATGTTCCACAATGCCTTTTTTTTTTTTTTGCAGAAAGAAGATTTTTACTTCCGTTGTACTATTCAAGTGACAGCTCAATAAAATGCAGAAGTGTGGTTTCCTGAAAGAATCCTGGCAATGCAAATCTCTTTCAAACTAGTCAGAGGGACATGGAAACCATGCCATATGATTGTGTTTGGAGGAAGTTACTGTGAGCCACAGAACGCTTTGCAGAACTCCTGTGTGAATTTGCTACTCGAATTTGCATTTTCCCCCCCCTTCCATGAAGGGGTCCCTGGAGAAATGAGTAAAGGAGTATCTGGTGAAATTCTCCCTTCTCTACAGCAATTAAGGTAGCCTCATCTTGGGAGTAAGATGTTGCCATATGGACAAAACATCCTATTGCAAAATACTTTCAATCATATTTTTATGGCTTCCCAGCAAGCTGGAGCAGGGGTCTCCAACCTTGGCAACTTTTAGACTTGTGGACTTCAACTCCCAGAATTCCTCAGCCAGCAAAGCTGAGGAATTCTGGGAGTTGAAGTCCACAAGACTTAAAGTTGCCAAGGTTGGAGACCCCTGAGCTGGAGTGTATCTAGATACTTCCTAATGTTGCCAACAAATGCATTCCTAGTAGGTCTTCCAGGGACCACTTTTCTAGGCTCATGGCTGGCGCTACCAGTCTGGCTGCTGGCGTTGCAGCTCCCAGACTGCCTCACCGATGCAGCTTTCCTGTTTTTTATGGTTTGAGCATGGCAATGGGTGTGTTCTGGGAGATCAATATTACCAGTGGCTGTCAGAAATAACTGTTTCACACGACTTATGAGGCAGCCCTCTTCTCCCATTGTACCGAAGAACTGAATTTCATTATGCACATCCCTTTTTCCGGAGCTGAAAATTGCACCATGTTGTGTTTTGTTTTTTTAAATACTCCAACCGAAGGAATGCCTCTTATAGCTAGAACATTGACAATCCATGTCATGATTTTCATCTCTGAGAGCAGGATCAGAAAAGCTTCAGCTTGGGGGCCAAATGCCCAATGCTGCCTAGATTCTAAAGTTTTCTGAAAGAAGCAGCAGATGGTGTGAAAAGGTAGGTGGATTGCTCGATGAAGACCTGCTGCTAGGAGGTTCCCAGGTTGGTGGCAATTGCAAGCTGAATGGACGGGTGAGGTTAAGCCAGTAAGGCAAGCTGGCCAGGTATCCACTGAGACAGGTAGCTCAACTCCAAAGTGGGCATGAGAAGGAGCAGCAAAGCCCCAAAGCTATTTCTTGAGTACTTCAGTGTGACAACTACAAAAACTACAGGTTATTTTTTTGTTAAGGGAATATTGATCTCTCCATCTTCCAGGAGATCAATATTCCCAGGGCAATACATAAATAAAAAAATAATATTGACCCTGAGCTGCCAGAAAACAAAACAAAACAAAACAAAACAAAATTGGAAAATACTGCAGCTGTTTGGCTTGAGCATAAGGAGACTGGCCCTCAGAGGGGCACTGCCAAGCTTCATAGCATCCGGCATAATTAAGAGGGTAAGGAACATGCGGACGTCAACAAAGATTTTTAGGAGCAAAGGGCAGAATCTTGGCAACTGCAAGAGGAACCCCCAGCTCATGTTTCACAGAATTAATTAAGGTAGAGTTTCTCTGAATGTTTTGAATCAGTATTTCCTGGACTTTGTGCAACTTCAACCCAGCTGCCATTTATGATATGGACCAAGGGTGTCCAGCTTTGCCAACTTGAATTGTGGACTTCACTTCCAAGAATTCCCCAGTCAGCATGAATTCAGCATTTCCTTCCCAGCAGAATTCTGGGAGTTGAAGTCCACAGGTCTTAAAGTTGGTAAGGTTCGACACACCTGATCTAAACAATTCAAGAACTTTTCTCTAACCTTATAGTTCTTTATGATGAACATTCTTCATATTTGCCAGCCTCCCTGCAATCTCTCTCAGGGGGAAAGATTCCTGGAGATACTACCCCTGTCCTGCCCCATCCCACCCCTTACACAATCAGGATAGTAATTGGTGTTCAGTTTCCTCTTCATTAAGTGATGCAGGGAGGGGGGGAGGCGGACATGTTTGTTGAGCGGGGAAGGAGAGGGGGAAACCTATCAATCACTGCTCTGAAACTACTCTGCACTAAGCTATACAATTATAGCAATCCTGACCAGCCTCTTTGATGAGATGCAGTAAAGGTAGGCCATGTGGCAGTGCTCTTGCTATTTAAATACATTCCTCTTGACTCATGAATCAGAGAAAAGCACATTCATGTGGCTGTAAGGAAGAGCCCATAGGCCAGTTATATTAGTGCAGCTTGCAGTTATGTCCTAATAGCCTTTACATATACCAAGAACCTAAGGATTATCTCCTAAACAGATACAACTGGCAGTAGTGGGTTCTAAAACCTGTTGCTACTGGTTTGTGTGTGTGTGTGCCTGCGTGCGCGGGCACCGCTTCTGCGCATGCACAGAAGCGTCCCAGGCGGGTGGGTGGAGCCTCCCACCGCCGCCGCTACCGGTTCTAAGAACTGGGCCGAACCAGGAGCAACCCACCGCTGCAACTGGGTAGTTTACACACTTTGCAGTGAAACTAACAGAGTGAGCCTGTTTTGTTGTCTGAAGGATAGGGAACACACACACACACACACACACACACACACACACACACACACACACACACACACACTGGAGCGTTAGTAATCATGGTACGCAACACCAGGTGGCGCATCAGGTCTGAGCTATAAAAGGTGGTCACCCCTGAAAATATCGTTGCAGCAGAACAATTTGGCTTTGGCTATAGGTAGCTTATTCTGTAGAGAAGAATTCGGTCTTTGAAGCGCCTTCAGGTCGAAGTGTAATTTGAAAATGAAGAATTATAAGATGGAAGAAAAAGAGCCATGAAGTTATCCATCACATCATGGAACAGAGAAGCAGAAGTGGATAAGCAAAAAACATTTTCCCCCCTTAGGGTCCTCAGAGCAAAATACTTAGTTAAGCTATGGAAACTGAGTGTGATTTATTCACTGTATCATTGTCAGAGAAAACCCAAATTGATTTCACTGATTTCTTTGAATTGATGATTGCCTTCTCCTAAAGCAGCGGTTCTCAACCTGTGGGTCACGACCCTTTGGGGGTCGAACAACCCTTTCACGGGGGTTGCCTAAGTGCGCGCTAGCCCGCCATCTTGGTGCCACGCCCCCTTTGTCACCTCATTGCTTCTCGTCTGGCAACGCGCATGCGCGGGGAGGGGGCGGGGAGGGGGTCGTGGCGGTGGGGTGGGGGTCACAGCATTAGGAAGGTTGAGAACCACTGTCCTAAAGGAACCAAATTGATTGAGAAAATCTAAAGGTCACTGCAGTGTATTTAAAAAATTGTGTGTGCATACCCATGCACACCTAACAACAAAAATGGAAGTAGGCTACAACCCACAATTGCTGACTTTTTCTCTTGCCTCCTTTTTGTATGAATGACCTTTTAGCTTACCCAGATGATATTTTAAGAAATAATCACTGAGTAATCCATCTTTAGTGTTATGTGCGCTATTCAGAAACATTTCCTGATGAAATGGCTGGTGTTAGAGCTGTAAATTAGTTCTGATCTTAATGACCAGAGGTCCCTTTCTGAGATTGTCTGAAATAACTTATGGGATTCATTCATTTAATTTGCTCCGCATTTATACGTATTAACATATTTTCAGTAAGATACAAGAAATAATTGACTATCTATAGGTCTTAAATGACTGATCTTTCTAAATCTTAGGTAAGGCATTCTCACTCTAAGGTGAAGGCTTTATTCAATAACTTTGTTTTCCTCACACAGCAATTCTTAACTGGTTGCATTCTGGGTGCTTTCTGAGCTTGGTTGTTTTTCTGAAGACTAAATAGAATTGTTTTAACGTCCCATTTTTTTTCCTTGCAGCGTCCCATCCAAATATTAGCCAGGTCAGACTCTGGATAGTTTTTGAGATCTGCTAATCTCAAGATCTGCTAGGTGTTGCCCCTAATTAAGCATGATGAGATGTATCTAGATAAGTTGCAGTAATGAAATATAACTTAATCCATGCAATTTAGTACTGTATTTTATCCTCTTTTCTGATGACTCCAACAATAGTAGCTAATACTAGTAGCTAAAATCTGGGGTCAACCAGGAAAACTGAACAGTGGGAGGGCAGATCAAAACAAAGAAGTCACAGTACACATTAACGATGACATTTCTTCCCATGGAATGTGGTAAGCAAGCGGGATGGCCATTCATTTAGGAAATCACTGTGATGAACCAATAGCATTTTGCAAATATTTTTGAAGGAACCGAAGCAGTCCAAGCATGCCAGTTTCCAGATTTTTGTCTTGAATCACAGTCACCAAATTAAACCAGCTCTGATAACAGTTATGTTTGAACCTTGAACATGACCAACAGATGTATCCAAGCACTGATGCTGGAAAAGGAGTAATTTGACCAATGTCAGAGGTGAACAGAAATTTAAACCAAGATCTCTCACTCTAGATTTTAAGATCAATGTACCACATCTGCAATTGCCAAGGTACTTCCCTCCAGATACATTGGACTTTAAGTCCCATAATCTAAGTCCTATAGTTCTGAGAACAGCCAATGTCATCTGGGTACTAAAGGAAGTGGCCTAAGAATTCTGAAGAAAACAGTTGGGAAAAGCTCACTTTAGGATCAAAACTTCTTTTCTTTGAATTACCAAATTGGAGAAAGGATTGTTTTCAGTTGAAACACATTGTCAGTTCCAGGCAGGAATTTGCTCAGTAGAAACTGAGTGGTGGGGGGGACTGCTGTCATCGGAGAGAGAAGAGGGAAGAGGGAGCATTGCAACCAAACAATGCTACCACCTGAATGACATGGGAACAATGCCTGGAAGTGCATGGTAAGGTAGCAGAACTCATCTGTAACCATATCCTTATTGTGATTCCCCTTTTTGTGGCAGGTCAGGAGGTACCCCCCATTAGCCCCCACTTCTCTCAACCTTTAAAGTCCTCAGCTGTTTCTTTTCACAAACCCAACACCTGTTTCCTGTAGCTTGAAGGATCCTCTCTCTACTACAGAATGGCTTGGGGTGACGACCCAAGCAGCTGTGATGGTCCTCCTGGGCAGAGGATGATATTTTGCAGGGGAAATGGATGTCCTTGTTTTCCTCTCTGTTGTTTTAGAAACTGCCCAGCACCAAATGCATCAGAAATAGCTTGCTTACAGAAAAAGGCAACAGAGAGCATCGCCAGAAGTGGCTTCAGATCCATGCAGGAAGCACTTTAAACCTGTCAGCTCTTCAAGATAGTCCAGGCAAGAAGCACAAACCATAAGCGCTAACACTACCGTTATTGTAAGAAACTTTCATGTCTGAAATCCTTCCTCTCCTCCCTTACTCTTGTTTTTCAGAAAACTAGGGATGGTACCTTTCCGAAATCCCAACAGTGCTTTTCAAAAGGCAACTGGACTTTTGGGGATTTTTTTCCCTTGAAAATGTTTCGCTTCTCATCCAAGAAGCTTCTTCAGTTCTGGACTGAAGAACTGGACTGAGAAGCAAAAAAAAAAAAAAAAAAAACCGAACAAAAAAAAAAACAACAACAAGAAAGTCCAGCTGACTTTTGGAAAAGCACATTTGGAACAACCATGACCTGGATGATTGAGAATCTCCATAGACATCCCTTCTGAGATGCTTTGTCCACCCCATCTCTCCTTTGGACTCAGATCTCTTTTATCTCCTTTGGATCTCTCTCAGATCTCTTTCTCCTTTGGACTCAGATCTCTTTTATCAGATTCTGTCTGGATTGTGGCTCTCACTCCTATCTCCCAAGGCTGTTTCCCCCCACCCCCAATTACCAAACCTTCTGCCAATTAGTTGATGACCTAAAAGGATATTTCCAAACTGCCTCCAGCTTAGATGATGAGGCTGGGGTGGGGGGGTTCCTTTCTTTAGAAACTGGTCTTTAGGACTAAGTTCGAATTCTTTTCTAAGTTGTACAGGGTGAAAAATATGGTGTTGCTTGAAATGAATCCTTCTTATACAAATTTATCCTAGTAAGTGTCGAATTGGTTTTCAGTTTAAATGAGATTTATGAGGCCAAAGCATTGCTGGCCTTTTGTAAGACTTTATTTTGCAGTACAATAAAGAATTGAAACCCAGTTTTGCATCTCCCAAAATCATAATTCTTGGGGGCAGGGGTTGTTGATGAGATGTGACCTTACCTTCCTTTCAGTACCGTAGTTCAAGGCCACATTCTCAACAGTGCTTTTTTTTTTTTTTTTTTTGCAGACAACAGTTACAATCTTGTAAGGTAAGCTGGGCTGAAAGGTAACCTGGCCCCAAAATATCCAGGGAGTTTCTGTGGTTGAGGACATATTTGAATCTTGGTCTCCCCTGACCAGGTATAACAGTGTAACCACTACTCTATACTGCAGATGCCTACAAAGCATTGCTGTCATCATTCTGAAATTAGCAAGAGCTTGTGTGGGTACATGTAACAGTATGTTTGAATGACCTTGGGAGCTGAGGAAGAGATGCTTAGGGAACGTAGATAAAAGAGAAAGGAGCCCACAGCTGAACAACAGGCAGAGAAAGAAACTTAGGAAGGTATTGCCCTAACATCAGGTAAAAAAAAGAATTAAAAAGAGACAGCAGGAGTTTTGTACGTTCAAACTTGTAAGATTCTGTTAATATAGCTTTATAATAAGGTAGAATTAGCTCATTTTGTGTTTCCAACCTGGTCTACTTGGGAAGCTGGCAATATCTCTACTACCATGGAATGACAGCAAAGCAGATACAGATTTATTTAGGTTTATACATTTCTAAAAAGCTTGTTTATAAACATGGCCTTTCCCCACATGGGAAAACTGACAAAGGCTAAGGAACTCTGAAGACAAGAGACTCTCATTCAGGCTGTGGTGTCCCAAATTCAACTACTAGGAATTCGGTGTTAGAAAATATGCCAATCAGCCAAGAGTTTTGTGCAATATTCCAGTAACTCTTGAGGATGCCACACAGGGCCAGTGAGAGAGCAATAGAAGATAGAGTTTAACTGGTTTGTTTGTGTGATTCATTCTGTTTTCCTCAACTTGAAAACTTCCAGATATGTTCAAATGAAAATTCCCAGAATTTCAAGACAGCATAACTAAGCGATGGATACTTTGGATGATGCCTGAGGAGATCTAGCCAGTCCTGACCCCTCCAAATAATTGTTGTGTCAGATGTTCAGAACAACAGCATGACCTCTAATTCTAAGGAAACTCTGGAGGACATGAGAGTGTTTAAATAATCTAAGTCAGTGTTTCTCAACCTTGGCCACTTTAAGATGGGTGGACTTCAACCCTCAGGATTCCCTAGCCATCAGGGTTGACTGGGGAATCCTGGGAGTTGAAGTCCACCCATCTTAAAGTGGCCAAGGTTGAGAAACACTGATCTAAGTGCTAGATCGGATGTAGCTGAGAACAGAATCTCTTACGTAGTTGAAAGTTGTGGGGAGGAGGAAATAAGTAATTTTCCAGGCTACCCTAAGAAGGTGCAAAAATACGAGAAGCCTTTTCTAAAGTGAGAAATGTGGCTCATGAGAGGCATTATGAATATTTTATCAGATTCCCAACCATTTTTGTAAATATAACATCTGTGGCATGCACATATTCTTTCATGCTGCTATGGAAGTTAGCGATGTCTTACATCTTTTAAGTTCCCTTTGAAGCTTCTTAAGAGGATTAAATCATATTTAATAAAAGATATTCTCCTATTTTCTGGTTTGCTTCCAATATAAAGGTGTTACTCTTTTAATTTCCAGTTGCTAATTAGAATTTACCTGGTGCCTGTTTTTATCTTGGGAGCTATAGGAAACAAACTATAAATTGCAGACTTCATTACAACAGTGGCTCACTTTTTTCAGCCCTCATCCGTTTTCTTCTTTTTCATTGATTGGCTGGGTTCAATATCTGTGTCTGTGCATGGGTGAGAGAATGTATTGATCAATCAGCAAGATATTCATTTTAACAATGGCTTGTTGATATATGCTATTTGTCAATATTTCAGTCTTTAAGGGGCGTGCATAAGCGCACCAATTTGCCTACCGTCCCTGTCTTAATGTTCCCTTTTATTTGTATCCATTTCATATATTCATAATCATGTTTATACTTATATCTGTTATCTAATACATGCTTGACGAAATAAATAAATAAAATAAATAAATAAAATAAGACTGTGCTCAAAGGGACTTTTGAGCAATTTGGTCAATTTGTTTAAGACAGATTTTAATATTATATCATTGTTGATACTCTTAAATGTAGGTGTATGCATGTGTTTCTACCAGAGGCAATAAAATATTTTTAAAATAAAAAAATAATACAGAAAATAAACTTGACCAGACAAAGACCAAATAGTTTTTGTTTAACTTAGTAAACTACATACATAAAGTCTCATGGCTGCATCTCAAAACTGGAAATGGAATACAAACACAACACAGCTTCCTGAAGGGGACTTGGGTTAAGTCTACTGCAGAAAAATAAGAAATTCCATGACACTTTAAAAGTGAATCAAAACATTGAACTACAAAAAGCCTACAAAAGCCTACACTACAAAGAATTGTTTTAAATTTTGATCCTGAGAATCCTTCCATGCAAATTGTTTAAAGACACCACTGGACTTCAGTGTCACCCCAACTTCTGCAGGGTTGGAGAACTAAATTGAGTAACTACACAATCAACTGTGATAGGTTAAAACCATACTAAAACAAAGATCGAAATGGATTTTTCAAAGGATTCTGCAATGTACTTCCATTTTCTCAACAGGGGAAACTGTTATCTCAGTCTTCCTAGATCCACAGATCAGGTCAGGGAAAGAAACAAGGAGGGGGTGAAATTAACAAGAAGTTTTGTCAGTTTCCTCCATCTTTTCAACATCTCTTTTAGCAGATGGGAAGGCGATTTTCCTTCTTTTTTGAGGGAGGATAGGGTGAGGGGATTTGTGTTACTGTAGGACCTGCAGCAAGACAGGTAGATCAAGTTATTTTTGTTCTCGAATATTTGCAGTACACAAAAATGAAGGTCAGAAGTGGAGATCACAAATCACCATTAGATTCTACAAGATTACTACACCCTGTAGGAAGTTAGCACCCACCCCTTTCCTAGAAAAATGAAATATCCTAGGAAATATTAAAAAAGCAGAATATTATATAGAATATCCCTAGAGAAATTGAGAAACATGCTTTTAGAAAGGAAACAGACTCACTCTTAGTAGCCCCCACCTTCGTCAATGTGCCAGCAAGGAATATGCCAGATCATTCATCCCCCCCCCTTTGTTAGTAGCCTGGAGCAGTCTATTCTACATAACAAAGATCTCCTTCAGACAGCCATATTAGGAATTGCCCAAAGCCCTTTCATTATACCACATGGGACCTGGGAAGATTACATCAGCCAAGCCTGGGACTAAGGACAGCCCACAAGAGTTGCCCCAGCATGCCCTGGGAGTCTGACAGCCAATCGGAGTGCATTACATACACAGGAACAGGAAACTAAGAGGTGGGGCCCAACAGAGGTCATAAAACCAAGAGACTGAGCATCTTTCCTTTCCTTTTCTCTTGACCCAACACCTGGAAGCATGTGATCCACCTTTTCTGTTCAGGAGCCCATGCCATGTGCTCCTGTCCACCATTAAACCTTCTTTCCAAGCAACTTCCATGAATCGAGTGTCTTTTTCCCCACTTGGAGCTGAACCCAGAAGGATATTCCTTACAATAACCCTCTATTAGAAAGGTAGTTTGGTGTAGTAATTAAGGCCCGGGGATTGGGAAATTGGGTCTCACCTTTGCCAAAAAGCCATCTGAGTGATATTGGAGCAGTCCCTCTCTCTCAGCTCTAGGAAGAAGGCAATGGCAAACCACTTCTGAAATCTTGCCAAGAAAACTGTAGAGTCTATAGAGACTCATCAGGAGTCAACATTGATTTGAAGGCACAAAATGCACACAAATAAATCCACCATCTCTCTGTTGGACAACAAATTGAGAAGAATTGTCTGTTGAAGCTAAACATCTTTTGAATCCAAGGATTTACTGATTCAGAGTAATGCCCTCTTCCACTCAGGAGACCTGGTCCTTCCCCTCCCAAACATCTCAGGATTGTTATCAGGGCTTATTTAATCACATAAGACTGGTGTGCATTTGTCTCCAAAGAGGCAGATGTAGACAAGAGGCCACTCCAGCCTATGTTGCTGTATTTGAGATATCAAACATCATAGCTACTCTTCGTTTCTAGCAATTGTCAAATCCAGGTATTATTAGATCTCAAGTCCACTATTCCAAGATCTGTTAAAGAACTAAGAGTTTGTGGTTAGAAAATTATGATGGACGGGTGCCGTAAATTAGCTATCCATAATACACATTGCAGATGATCAGAGTCCATATATGGGAGGATTCTGGAGGGCCTAATCCAGGCAGTCACCAGAAGTCAACAATGATTGGAAGGCACCAAAAGGTGGGGGGGAAAGACTCAATGAGGCTGGCAATGTCATGACTAACTTGTTCTACTGATTTTAATGAGATCTACATGTTTTTCTTTCTTATTTTTCATTTACTTTTTCCTTTCTTTCTTGCACTTTTAGTTTTCGCTGTGGCTTCTTTTTCCTACTTTATATTAATTTGTATTCATTTTTATCTTCCCTTTAAAAGAATATTTAATAAAAATTATACATGTAATAAAAATTGTTTATGTATAAATAAATATATATACCGGTAAATAAAAATCAATATATAAATATATCAGGAGTAATATATAAAATCGTTCATACATACATGATTTTATACACACAGACATGCACACAACAAATGAATTTATATCTATAAAATCTATAAAATCTATAAAATTTAATCTGGAAGTAATGCTTATGCTTTCAAAGTGATTTAATCTAAAATGTAAATGCACTGTTAGGAAAAAAAAATCATAGAGTTTTCCTTAGTTCAGTATTCCTAATATTTTGTGGAAGGATATGGAAAAAAACCCGACCAAGATTTCAGCATGTGACACGTTTTTTTCTTATTTGCTTCCACTATCCCTTACAGGAATTCAAAATAAAACTTGAGTAGTGAGAGAGGATCTGCTGTTTTCACCTTGGGATAGACCCGCTCCTGTCTAAATCCCATTTCACTGCTTAGCCTGATTTTGCTTTGATTTCAACACATTGCATGAAAGATCAGCCTTCTGGATAAGGCGGGGACTTTCTGAGTTATCAAAAGTATGTACTCAAACTTCAGATTCCACACTAAGAAACGTTATTAATATACAGGATAAAAGAGAACAAACAATCATATAGATGTCATGAAAAGAAATAAAAGAGTTGATGTCCTAAATTACCTTAGATTACAGGAACCAACATTTAGGGACTTTTTCCACTTGTATCTAAATGTGGCAGAAACAAGCCCTGACAAAATATTGTTCTGCTGTGATGTTAGTTATATCTGTTCCCAACACATGAATGGGGTAGGTTTAACTTAAAATGTTAGCTGTATTGGTGTTTTCCTTCTTTATTTGAATATCATTCAAAGACAGCTGCATACTGTGTAAAATCTATACATTTTGTCACCCATTACTTTGGAAGAGAGTCAAATGAATTGACACAGAGGCAATACATTTCTTGGAATAAGTGGTCACGTTCCATCACTCTTCGTGACAGCAGTAATAAAATAGAGCCAGTTTGATCTAGTGGTTAAGGCACCAGGCTAGAAAGCAAGAAACCATGAGTTCAAGTCCTGTCTTAGCCATGAAAGCCAGCTGGGTGACTTTGGGCCAGGAACTCTCTCTCGGTTCAACTCACATCACAGGGTTGTTGTTGTGGGTTAGGTTGTTGTGGGGAAAATAGGAGGAAGAAGGTGTGTTGATATGTGACGAGTTATTTGTAAAAATAATAAAGGTGGGATATAAATTACCAAATAAATAAAAACGTCTACTTTCCCCAAAATAAATTCCTATATATACCCTTGTTGCTAACCCAATAGACATTTCAAGTATGTGCTTGGAATTTCCCACCTAACGATTCATTTCTACTAAAAATTGTAATGGAGATTTATGAAAATAAGCCCAAGACTAGATCTCCTTCAGGACAAAAATAAACATTTGCTTCTCCAGGAGAGGTCATTACCATAAAAACATAGGAGTTCTAGTAAGGAACAGAACATTTTGTTTTGTTTGAGAAGTCTCTTTGATAAATGAACTGAAATAACAGTGTTATTTTTCTCATTAATGAACTCAAGAAACGAAGGGGACATTACATACAAATGATACGGTATATTAGGACACATCAGAATTCAACTTTCATTTGAAGGATATCTTTTAAAAAGCAAGAGCTGCTGTCGTTTAAAAGACATATAGAGCAGAGTGACCTAGATTAGCCTTCTCCAATTCAAAGGGCAAAAACCGACTAGGCTGTACTCCCAGCAACCCTGCATTTATTGCTGATTGGGATGTTGTATTTCAACACATCAGGCTGCTATGTCGGGAAAATCTGAGTCATATTTCCAGTTGCTAAAAAACTTAGGAATGCAGAACAAAAGTTAAATGAGGATGGTGCTCATTCTGTTATCAGAAGACTTTTATTGCGTCTGGCAAACCCTCTGCATCGCCTCTAAAGTTAATAAAACATCCCTGTTTAGCTCAGCAAGGTAAATCGATTTATATGCTTCCCCAAGTTTTCTGGGTTTTATTTCACAAAATCCAAATTTTGCCATTTTTCTTGTGTGTCTGTGTCTGTTAATTAGGTTTGACCTGTGTTTCTAACTCTTTAAGTCGCCAGCTGTGAGGACTGACCTGCCACTCAGAATTTCCCTTTTAGAATCTTTCTCAGCTGAATCTGTTCTGAAAAAAAGAAGTTAGGAACAAGGAAGTCACAAAAGACACCTGAGGAAACAATAGCATTGTTCTTTATTTGTGAAATTAATGTGACAAGTTCAATGAGTAATGCTGAAAGCTGGTGTCAACTTTTTCTTTTCTAAAAATCTGAGCAGATGTCATGTTTAACTGCCCCCCCTCAAAAGCCCCATCTAATTGAATTAGGGGTTAAATGGCAACACAAAGACCATTTATGGAACAGGTCATTCTCCCACCCTACCTATTTCCTCCCATTGAACACTCCATCCACTGTACATATTTCGGCTGTGAACTGAAATTCACTTATAATTTCATTTCTGCCTTCACTTCCACCTTTGTACACAGCCTCCTCTGTGCACTCGGATCATGTGCAAACACAGAAGGAGAACTGAAATCCCGAGATAATTTATGACGTTAAGCCAAAGTATTTTTCACTCTCTCATAAGTGGCACATGAGTGAGAGTGATATATTTTGTGGGTGGAGAGTTTTTAATAAGGATTATTAAAAACTGTGGGGTCCTTGGTGCTCTCTGAGCTTGGTGGTTTTCTTGCAGACATTTCATTACCACATTAGGTAACATCATCAGTGCTAGAAGGGAATAGCATTTGCTCTTATTTTTTTCTCTTTATTAAGTCTTAATATTAAAAACATTAATATTAAAATATTAAAAAGGCAGACTATGGGACACTATATAAAGCTGTGAGTAGCACTTTATTCTAAGTGAGTAAACAAAATGGGCGTTGTTAGGCCTCCCATTGCATCAGACTTCAGGTCATGGAAACAGTCGGTTCATAAGTGACACGATAGCCATGTGTCTCACATAGATAGTTCTAATGCAGGGATCTAACCTGGGACCTACTGTTGGAGATCCACAACTTCAGAGCCACTGCGAACTTGGATTAAAATAAAATTACTTTATCTTCACTTTTTCTTTTAGTGAACTTCACTAACTGATTTAATGGTTTTACAGAGAACTATTTTTAGGAGAGCTGCCAAATGTCTGCCTATCATTGCAAAAAAGTGTAAATATGATCAATAGCTGTAGCGCAGATATGCTGCTTTTTTAATAAGTTTGACAGTTGTATTGAGAGCATAATTGGTTTCCTTTGTAATACAATTTTTAGATACCGTATTTTTCGGAGTATAAGACGACGCACCTTAGTTTTTGGGGAGGAAAATAAGAAAAAAGCTGATTGGTGGGTGGATGTGATCTCGGAATACCCCCAATCAGCTGTTCTCAGAGGTGAATTTTAGCAACAGGTTCGTTGGTTCTGAGCTCTGTGCCTTGCTTTTTTTTCTGCCTCTTAAACCTCCGTTCGAGAGGCTTTTTTTCTGAAGCTCCGTTTGAGAGGCTTTTTTTCTGAAGCTCCGTTTGAGAGGCTTTTTTTTCTGAAGTTCCGTTTCAGAGGCTTTTTTTCTGAAGCTCCGTTTGAGAGGCTTTTTTCTGAAGTTCCGTTTCAGAGGCTTTTTTTCTGAAGCTCTGTTTCAGAGGCTTTTTTCAGCCTCTGAAACCTCCGTTTGAGAGGCTGGGCGGGGCTACATTCGGAGTATAAGACACACCCAGATTTTCACCCTCTTTTTGGGGGGAAAAAGGTGCGTCTTATACTCCGAAAAATACGGTATATTATTTTGTGCATTTAGAGGCATGCTTCTGAGAAGGGGTCTATGGCACAAAGAGGTAAAGAACCTCTGCTGCACTGTATGTGCCTGTGAATCTGTTTGCTGCATGCACAGATTACATCACACAAGGATAATAGAGTAACAAAGGGTTGATGTCAATACCCTTAAATCCATCCGCTCCAAGTGCCATCGATTTAAGACTGTGTTAGAAAGTGGGCCGTTATGCAAAGCAACCCTGGCCCTTCAAAATCTATGTGGTAAGGAAGAAGAACAGCCTCTCAAAATTCTTGCAACACTGAGATAGGAGAAGTCACCAAAAGTTCAGGGGAAGAGATATCTTTTTTTAAATATATATATATATATATCAAAACAGGATCTGGCAATCTCATTATGTTACAATTCATTGTTTGCCAAGCCATTTAATTCAAGTTTCCCTTGTGCACAGGATTCTTTCCATCTCACTCAAAGCACATGATTCTCCTCCCTCATTCCATCCCATTTTGCTGCCAGCACACATCAGGAGGAAGATGCTCAGACAGATGTTGTTTATGATCTAAGAGTCTGATGACCTGAGATGTGTTCTTTTCCAGCTGATTGTGGATTTTCTCTTCTGTCTGAGTTTACATCTATCAAAACAGAATAGCATTTCCTCCATCTGAACAGGGAGTGGAATAGAAAGTTCTTTTGTGCTGGGACTGTGAATAGTTTGCAAGCAATCAAAACGAAAGAAACATTTGGGCTAGCATCTGCATGTATCTTACTTCTTCTTCTAGATGTATATCATCAGCTTACTAATACAGAACAAATATCCTAGCACTTATTATAGCCTTACCGATCATTGTACAGAGAGAGTGGGAGTAATCAGTCATCTTGGTCTAGATTAAGACATCTCCGGCCCTTGTTTCAAATATTTAGTTCTGGCAGGATGTAAGTGACCTACATTAGAAGCTAAGATGCCAAACTAAAGTTTCTGGCTACCACATCTTTTCCAACTTCCATGATATTTCTTTGATTTTTCTAACTTTTGGAGTTGAACAGTCTGTAAAGACTAACAACACACCCTTCTTTATGAAGAGGAAGCCGGGGTTACCACTCAAGTTCTCAGAAATATGTTTATGCCAGAAGAATAAATTATTCATAATTATAGTGAGTGATCTGAGTTGCTTTGTGACACAAGGTGGAAATCATATACAATAGAATCTTGTCCACTATCTATCCTTACTGACTTAATTCCTTTGAAAAATCTATCCATTTCAGCTTAGTTTCTCATTTTTTTCAGTAGTCAATTAATTTATCATAATTTGTGAATGTTAAAAAAAGTATTATGCACCAACAAATGGCAACTATGCATCCTTTTGTGGGGGAGGGAAGGGAGTGGGAGAGACATGGTCTTTTTCTCAATTCCCCATATTCTCTCACTACTATGACCTTCTCTGTCCTGGATTTCAAATACTGTTGTTAGTATTGCTATGCGCAGGAAATAGAGGCAACTGAATGACTGATCCATGAATTTGGATGTCAGTTCTCATATGGTTAGAGGTTGTGAAAATAAGTTACTTAGAATATGGGATATAGAGTCAAGAAAAGAGGAACAAAACAGTCTGCATTTGAAATCTGTTAGAAGCAGGGGTGGGTTCCACTTACCTTCCCCACCGGTTCGCATCACGAAGTTTTGCACGCGCGTGCTCCCTCCGCTCGCGCGTGCGCTCACATTCCCTCGGGCAATTTGGCTTCCGCACATGCTCAGTAGCTTCAACCAGCCCGAAACACAGCTGAGGAGCGCATCAGCTGTGCTTCAGGCGAAGGAATAAAGGTCAGTATAAACCCAGGGGCGGGCAGGCAGAACAGGAAAAACCTTCCAAACAGTAAAAAAATTCACTAAAAATTCCCCAAAAAAGATGGCGGTGCCCACGGACCGGCACCGACCGAACCGGATCCGTGACATCACCAGCGGGTCGCTAACAGTTCGGGCGATCCAGTCCGAACCGGGAGGAACCCACCCCTGGTTAGAAGCTTCAGGAAAAGTAACATACTAAATTTCAGAGGTATTGGAACTACCTGGGATCAAATAGAATTCTCTTGGGTTTTTTTAAATATCTATGTCTGTAATAGTTTCTCTAATGTTTTAATAAATAAATGACAAGGATACCTAAGCCTCCATTTGGTGCCTTTTTTTCATTTGAAAGTGAAGGTATTAACAGCTGCCTCTGAGCTGGGTAGAGGGAATTAATTCCAAATAGGTATCATCTGTTTCATGTTTCAATTCCTAATCTTAGCACAAGAAGGAAGTCCCTGCTAGGGTAGCTACAGCCGAAAAGGCAGATTGAACCATTCAAATGGTTAGTCCTCTGCACGGCTGCACCCATGAGTCCTTCTACAGCAACCTCTCTCTCCTTGATGTTCATAATGTGGACATGCTGTGCACGAGAACAACCAGAGTGGCATCCTCCTGCTACTGGATTTCAGAAGTGCCAAGAAGTCTTGAACCGTCCTATGTTGGGAGTTCTTCCTGGAGGTGGCTGGGATAACCTGAGGAACTTGGATATGGGTAGAGTGATGAACCTCAGTTACTCTTTGTGTAAAACTACAAAAGATGGGGCTTACATCATCCCCAATGACGTCTTCACCATTGCTCTTAAACAAAGCTTGCTGGAGATGAACTCGGAGATCACTGAGTCTTGGATGGATTATCAATGTACCACTGCTGTTTCCATCAATGCAGGGCTGTCTTTTTCCCATATCAACGGCAGGTTCTCCAGTGATTTCCGCAGGGCGAAAACTCACCAAGTGAGAGATAAGTCTGTGTCCACAAAAGTTCAGATCAGGAATTTGATGTACTCCATAAAAATGGATCCTACCACAAAGTTAGATGAAGGCTTCCATCAACAGCTTGTCACCATTGCTAACCAGCTGGAGAAAAACAAGACTCAAATGGCTAACTACTTGGCAGAAATCTTAGTGCTGAACTATGGCACTCATGTTCTCACTGGAGTAGATGTTGGAGCCAGCCTTGTTCAGGAGGACTATATCAAAGCTACCTTTGTGAAAGATGGACAATCCATGAGAAGTGCTATCACTGCTGCAGCTGGTATCTCTTTCCAAAACATCATCAACTTTAATATGGGTGTTTCAGTGGGCGCAGAAGACAATTTAACCAAGCAATACCAAGGCAACCGTACTAGTTCTAGAGTGGAGAGCTTTGGGGGTCTGCCTTTTTATCCTGGGATTACCCTGAAAACCTGGCAAGAAAGCATCACCAATCAGTTGGTGGCTCTTGACCGTTCAGGCTTGCCTTTGCCATTCTTCATCACCCCAAATAATTTGCCAGGACTTCCCATCCCCATTCTGAAGAAATTATCCAAGACTATAGAATCTGCCATTGACCGCTATTATACATTCAACACTTATCCCGGCTGCATAAATCCAGCCTCACCCAACTTCAACTTCTTTGCCAATGTGGATGATGGCACCTGTGAAGGGATGGCAACCAATTTTACCTTTGGAGGAGTCTACCAAGTGTGTGCTCGATCAGAAGGCCCTGATGCTGATGTGCTCTGCCAAGCCCTCGAGCAGAAGAACCCCCTCACTGGAGACTTCTCCTGCCCTGTGGGTTACACCTCCGTCAAACTGCGATCTCAACAACGTGAGGAAGGATTCAGCCACTTAGATTGCCATCGAGATTGCTTTCTTTGGAAACTCTTCTGCAAGTGGATTTGCAACGACATTTTCACACTCTCCAAAGTGCAGTTTAGCTCCCACTGGTGTGCAGCAAGAGGCCCAGTCCCTGAAACCTCCGCATTTCTCTTTGGAGGGCTCTTCAGTGCCAAGAGTACCAATCCTGTCACTAATGCTCAGTCTTGTCCATCCAGGTACTACCCACTGAAGCTTTTTGACCAGCTCAAAGTTTGTGTGAGTAGTGATGAGAGGGGAAAGCGACATTCGGTGCCCTTTGGGGGGTTCTTTAGTTGCCAAATTGGAAACCCCCTGTCCGGATTGCCTAATGGGACAGAAAATGATTCATACCTCAAAAGGTGTCCGGCAGGATTCAGCCAGCACCTGGCTCTGATCAGCTATGGGTGTCAAGTGGAATACTGTGTCCAAGCTGGCCGTTTTACAGATAAGTCTTTACCTCAAGCCCGGCTGCCCCCCTTCACTCGCAAGCCAGCCATCAGCTTCCTTGCTACTGATATCATCCTCGTTACAAGCAGCAATGGGGATCAGACCTGGATCAAGGATCCACAGACTCAGCAATGGAAGTTGGCCAACTCGGAGGAGGTGCTCCACAGAGGTGGGGATGCTGGTGGGGGTCTGTCAAATGGAGAAGCAGCAGGGATCACCATTGCAGCCACTGCTGGCTTGGCCATTTTAATCGGACTAGTTGTCCGTGTATGTAAGAGGTACAAGAAAAGGGAGTTTAGCAAGATAGAGGGAGAGAAGACATGTCTGATATCGAATAATCCTGTTTATAGCCTCCTGCCTGAAATGGAGGATACACTCCAGCCAGAGCAGGAAAAACAACCAGTTTAGTGGCTTCATGCCTTTTACCTATAAGTCCCAAAATTCTGGTATGGCCATTAGTCATGCTGACTGGGTCCAAGGTTTAAGATTACTGTATCCTAACAAGCTTTGCTCTGGGCATTTACTCATCTTATTACAAGCGATTTATAATCCTAAATAAATTTCTACTGTCTTTTGCTCTACTCAGGAGTTAGATGCAAAATCAGGGACAAAAAGACTCTGCTTTACATTTGATTAGGAATATTGGCAGTTGCCCTACCCTGGGCCAGATCACTGGTCTCTCTGGATGGCTGCTTTTGACATCAAGTGGCAGCAGCAGCTCTGAAGTTTAAGAGCAATGGTCACATGCAGATTGGCTCAAGGGCACCCATCACCCAAATTGATTCCAGTGTTGCATGTAGTCAGCTTGCAAGTTACAGGTTAAAAAAATGGGTGGATTAGGGGGATTACTTTGAGCACACGGAAGAAAGTTGTTGTCATTAAATGTTGTTTAAAAAGCTGGAAAGAGATTGTAATATCACTATGGGCAATCTAATTCACGTTGAAAGTTTGATAAATATATTTGGTTGAAGCTATTTTGACAACCTTTGAGAAAATGTGCAAATCCCAGGTTGGCAACATGGTGACGCTATAGATAAGACTTGTAAATAACCATTTATGTCATATTTTTTGTTCTGTGCCTTTTGTGTCTTATACCGCCACACTATGCCCAAATCAGTAATGTAAGAATAAATCAGAAATGATCCTGCTGGCATGGTGTGCGGATTGACCTTCTTTCTTGTGACAGCTCATTAAAAAGCACAGAAGTTGCAATGGCATCCAAGGTAGACACACAATGTGCACTTCTTCAGGAAGTCACTGCAATCAGAAATGTGGAGGGGCAAGCACTGCCTGTTAGATGTAAGCATTTGCTATCTCCCAGCATCTGCTCTTTTGGGTCTATCTCCTGTGGGACAACCTTCTGCAACCTGGATGCCCTCTGGATATGCAGAGTTCAACTCCCAGAATGTCTCACCTTGCTTGGTTATTGCTGAGAATTCTGGGAGTTGAAGTCCATTATTTGGAGAGTCTCACAATTTAGGGAAACTGCTGTAGAACATGGCCTATGGAATATAAATATGGAAAACTTATGCAAATCTGTTTCAGTCTTCAGGTTTGACAAGACCTATCATCTTACTATAGCTGATTACAAAAACTGTGGAAAATCTTCCATTTTAAATCAAGAGGATTAGCCCTTCTCTCTTCAAAAGAACATGGGGAAGCTACTGTTTAACCTGTATTTAAAGTCCTTAATAGCAATAGCAATAGCATTTAGACTTATATACCACTTCATAGTGCTTTCCAGCACTCTCTAAGCAGAGTCAGCATATAGCCCCCAACAGCCTGGGTCCTCGTTTTACTGACCTCAGAGGTTAGAAGGTTGAGTCAACCTTGAGCCAGTCGGATCAAATTCCTGGCAGTAGGCATTGTTAGCCTGCAATTCTGCATTCTAACCACTGCGCCACCACGGCTCCTTAATAATTAGTTATGTTAGTGAGCCATTTTGAAAACATAGCAACGTTTGGCATTAGTAAGATGCAACACACTCAAGCCAAACTGTTATTTAGTCTTACTTTCAGATTTAGTGACAATCTACACTTTTACTTTGCCTTTAGGTTATTTAGTCAAGTGGGGAAAGAACTCTACAGCAATTTATAGGAAGTAACTGTGTCTAGAATCCAACGGCTACTCACAGATGATTGATGAATGTCCAGGTTGAACTCAGCTCTGGATGACTTTGTAACGTACTTCTTTTGGTAATAATGCTGGGAAGGTTTGTCACTGTCTTCTACTAAGGTGCCTTTTACACCCTCCAGACTAGCATTTACTCCTGGGATTTCTTAACGGTCTCCCATCCCAATATTTCTCAAGTCAGATCTTGTTTTGTTTTTTAAGTTGAGACAAGGTTAACAAGATCTTAGTTGGGTTGATATAATTACCACTGATGGTAAAGATCTTTACCATACACAAAAATCTTCTTTCTTCTTGCATCCAACCACTGACTAAAATCCACTTGTTGTAACCCACATTTCTTTATGATTAGCAATTCTAGACTTTGGAAAAATTACTGCTAATTTTCTTTTCCTTCTCTCATGCATTTATTTTAGCTCTGTCAACATGTGAACATTGGAAAAGTTGACTGTCATGCTCTCTTGTAGTTTAGAAGTATTTGGATAGTGCAACTTAGCTAAAATATACTTGCTATATTTTCCCCATCTCCTAATTGTAAACTTAAAATGGATAATATGAGGATTTAACAAGACTATATTCTAGACTTTTACAAGCAATGCTGTAGAACCTAGTTAGGCAATAATAAAGGTAAGTTGCAATTTCTCTTTTCAAGAGGTAGATATAGTTTGCCTAGAACCGTGATGGCAAACCTATGGCACGTGTGCCACAAGTGGCACGCGGAGCCATATCGGTGGGCACGCGAGCACAGGTCCGGCGCGCATGTGTGAGCCGGCCAGCTAATTTTCAGGCCTTCTGGGAGTCGGGAAACAGGCTGTTTCCAGCCTCCGGAGGGGATGGGGAAGGCCCATTTTTTGCTCTCCCCAAGCTCCAGAGCCTTTCTAGGAGCCTGGGGAGGGCGAAAACGGCCTTCCCCACCCCCTGGAGGTCCTCCGGAGGCTGGAAACGTTCCGTTTACCGACTTCTGGTTGGACTGGAAGTCCCATTTTTTTCCTCTCCCCAGGCTTCAGAGCCTTTCTAGGAGCCTGGGGAGGGCAAAAACGGCCTTCCCCACCACCCCCGGAGGCCCTCCGGAGGCCAGAAATGGCCTGTTTCCCAACTTGAAAAGGGTCATTTCTGGCCTCTGGAGGGCCTCCGGGTGGGGGAGGCCGTTTTCGCCCTCCCCAGGCTCCTAGAAAGGCTCTGAAGCCTGGGGAGAGCAAAAAAAACGGGACTTCCGGTCCAACCGGAAGTTGGCAAACTGGCCATTTTCTGCCTCCGGCGGGCCCCCCGGGGGGATGGGGAAGGCCGTTTTCGCCATCCCCAGGCTCCTAGAAAGGCTCTGAAGCCTGGTAAGAGCGAAAAACAGGCATGCCATCGCGTGCCAGGAGCGGGGGGAGTCACGCGCGTATGCATGGGGGGGCCGCATGGAATTATGGGTGTGGGCACGCACACGCGCAACCCCCCCATGCTCCCCCCCCTTTTGGCACGCGAACCAAAAAAGGTTCGCCATCACTGGCCTAGAACGTCAGGCATAGTTAGTATTTCTCTTCTTTTTGGTGAACAGGGACATTCTGAAATATTGTTCAATGGATGGATGGATGGATGGATGGGATGGGATGGATGGATGGAAGAAAATGGGGGAAGACAAAGGACAGAATTCAAAGCAACTTCGCATGTTAGATCTTACTCAGTGATACAAAGTGCGGATGAAGAGCAGTAGAGAGGGTTTTTATCTTTCAACAAGATAGGTTTCTTTCTCTTTTCCTCCTCCCTCCCATGAGCTGAGCCCACAAGTAAAACACAAGTCTGGTACATTAGTACCATTTATTCCTTTGAGAATAGGACCTCTGTGCTCAGTTCTTCTTTACATGAATGCATATCCTCGTGGGAAGGGTGTTAGAAAAAAGGAATTTTCCACAATGTCTCAACGAGTCACTCCCCCCAACTCCTGGGAGGAAAGTCCAGCTTTTGGACATGGGCTTTTGTGGTTCCCTTGTTGGGCTTCTACACAATAACCTATTTTTATCCGCACTTGAGATACTTTCATTCTTGGTTCTTTTTCCCCTTAAATCACAGTGCTTGTCCTCCTGTTTTACGAATTGGCCCCTTATTTGCCTGAAAATCACAGCAGGCCACTTAGAAAATCACATGTATTTGGTTTATTTGATCCAACAAAGAAAACTGCAGGAATAATAATGCGTTAAAATATAGTCTAAATTGCAAAAATATATAAATTGTGCTCTTTTTAAAAATGCAAATTTAACAGAAATACACTTTAGTAAACAGCATTTTCTATAAAGGTGCCTTAGGGAGTAGTCAAAGAACCACATCAACCTTCTGAAAGCTTGTTTCTACTTTATTTCATTGTCCTGTTTATTGCTTAATGTTCTGAGGAGTAAGGAATCCATCTTAAAGGAGAAGGAAGATGCAGAAATGTAGCTCTCAAGTTATATATAAAAAACTAAAACATGCAAAGGTAGAAAAGTAAACTCAGTGAGAAAACATTTTGACAGCTAAAATCATATCTAGTGCTTCTGCAAAAGAATATCTTTGGATTCAGAAAACAAGTGCCATATCTTGAATGAATGAATACACACACACACACACACACACACACACACACACACACACACACACACACACACACACACACACACACCATGAAATGGGAGGATAAATAGGATATTTATATATCCTATTAGGATATAAATCCTAATAGGATATATAATCCTATTAGGATATATAGGATATAAATATATCCTATATTTATATATCCTATAAATAGGATATTTATATATATCCTATTTATCCTCCCATTCCATGATTCATGTTCATAGAATATGTGTAGAATAATTTAGTAAAGGGGGTCATGATAGAATTAAAAAATGGGAATTTAGTCTCTAGAGGATCATGGAGACGAATGAACAGCTGTAAAGTTCTTGAATTTGAAATCCCAAAGCAGCCCCATCCTGTTTTTTTTCCTGAATTTTCAGAGATACTCCACATTAATTTCTGATATTTTTGGCAACCAGAGAGAGACCAACTAACAGCAATAATTAAAGCTAATGTAGTAAGAACAGCAACTGTGTGGCTGCCTGGCATATTGTGTTCCTGTCAAGGAAACAAATAGAACAGAATATAATTCCAAGTTGTATGAAATGCCTTAAAAGTTATTCAAAAAGCAAAAAGAAACAAAAAAAAAATTCAAGCCACTCTCTTTCGATCTGGTGCCTGAATTGGATTTTGTATGTATCCGACCCACTTCTGGCCAACATTTGATACTGTAATCACTGCACAAGAGGCAACACTCTGCAAGCCCAGATTTCTCCAGCATTACAACTTTAGCTTGAAGAAAAAGAGGTGCTTTGATTTCTGCTACGGTAATTGTGCAGTCACGGAAACCCTCAGGAAAGCCTTATACAGTCCTTGACAATGAACCTCTCTATAAATATGTTCCAAGTTTATTTATAACTCAATTGGTTTTTGTTTTTTCTCATTCACATCATTTTCTGACACTGAAGTGGGACATTTCGATTTATCCCCAAATTATTATATTCTACTACAGAGTTTAGGACTACTCCATTGTAGTGAACAACTCATGTTCGTTTCTGTTGAACTGATTTTCCAACATTTATTGTGATTGAAAAAATACCCCCCTCAGCCCCCACCCCTTATCAGTTCTCCAGGTAAGTAAACTGTACACGTTAACTTTTGAAACAAAAAGAAATAAGCAACAGACAGAAGCACAGACTTGGAAAAGACAAACACAAAACATTATTCAAACTGGCAGTGGAATTTTCCTTTTATTGTTACACCCCAAGGGTGCCATCCTCAAGCAAGGCAACAAACTAAGAGACGGGCAAAACGCACCGTTCACAAACAACAAACAATATACAATATGGCTCCCATATCCCGCCCTCCCGCTCCCTATCCCACTACCAGCGCCCACACAATTTGCTTTAGGACCCAAAACTTGGAAACCAAAAACTATCATTCCTGATAAGAATCTTTCATCAGGTTGCTTATACTTTACAATGCAATTTAAAAAAAAAAAATCTGGAGAGTTGAAAGAAGAAACCAATCTGCCCAAACAATACAAAAGAAAAAAGCGAATTGACTCCCTTCCATTGGGAGATGCCGATGGCAGGAAAATGATTTTCCCAACCCTCTCCCTTATCTTGGAGATTAAGTTGCATATGAGGGAATGCCATGGTTGTAAGAGGAAATTTGGTACAAGGGAGAGGTGGTATTAAGAAACCTTGAAAGGGAAATTTGTTATTCTTGTCTACTAAGACAAGATGTATGAAACCGCAAATCCAACTGAGAAATGCTCTATTCATTTATTCACTGCAAAAGGGATTTCATTTTTATGATAGACGCTTCAGAACTATTGATAGCCCTTTTTACTATTACTATGGTGAAGATTTAAGAATTTAATGTTAGGAGAAGAGAACTAGGAAAAGAGCAAGCAGGATATTGTTTTAACTTCTATATCAGGCTGTCCAAAAAGAGGAGACTGTGATACATACTTTGACTTTTCCAAAGAAATCAAGCCTATGAGCATGTTTCCATCTTCTTGGAAAGGGAATACCAATAAAAATGAAAACTTTGGGAGCTCCTGAATATTTATACACTGCAATCTTATCCTTGTGCGACCTCTGTGCTCTTCCTCTTACATATATATACCATTACCCACGTGGATAAGCATATGGTCAGCTCCATAAAGATGCTCATTTCTTTTATGCTCTCACCTGAACCTACTTCACTGGTTGAGATCTTTATAGTGCCTCAAGACTAATGGAAATGAAAGAGGTGAGGAGTGAGGGATATGCAAATCAAATATACGTAGGTGTACAATATAGATCTATTGATAATTGTATTCATATCCTGCCTGCCCCAATCACCAGACATGGTTTTAATCCTGGCATAGCCCTTTCAAAATGGTGGGGGGGGGGATCTTATTTTAATACCATGGCAATCAATAGCAATGGCAGTTCTTAGCCTCCAGGTCTAACTTTAAGTATCATTGTGTTACACATTCTACCCTCAAAGTCGCTTTCTCATTCATTACAAATACATACATACATACACCCACACACAATATATGTGACAAATTCCCCAAACATGAGGTAAATAAATTCAAATCGGTATCCGGGGACTCCCCCATACAGAAAGTTCAAAGAACCCACCATGAACTGTGGGGACAAAGACAGGAAGTGTCTTTCCCTCACCGCCCCCCTGATCTCTGTTGAGTCTAACCCCCAACAGAAACAGATCAGACGTAGAACAACCTCCCCAATGATGCAATTCACAAACAAAACTGGGACACACAGCTCAGCATTGATCTGGGAAGTCAGTTGATGCGATCTGACCCAGAGGGCTAGTTGGCACTTCAACCGAAGCCCAGCTTGATCCAGCACACCCAGCTACAAGAGCAAAAACAGGGCTTGGCTTTGGAGACAGGCATGACCCAGGAGATTTATTGCCCCTATTTCACATTCAGTTCAAATACTAGCTGCAATTAATTCATTCTGCTCTCATCCACTCTGAAGTGGGCCGCAGAGATTTGGCATGCATTGACCCAGTTTGGAATGCATTCAAGAGAACAAATTTCCAATCTACTTCACTAAGGAGCAATAAGCAGGCCTCCTGCTCAACTACCTTGGGTGGGAACTATAGATGCAGCCTCTCAACAAAGGAAGCTGGCAGGGAGTGAAGTACCAGACCGGTAGACAGCGTATATCATGACTCACACTGAGCCCATGACACAAAAGCAGCAGGGACATGACAACATGGAACCAGGCACCTAGCTGGGTAAGAAAGAAGGAAAAAAAACAACATCGAGAGGGCTGGTTTCAATCTTCTGTACCTCTGAAACAAAGCCATGTTTTTGACTTGCACATGATTCTGCCATCCCAAGCTGCCTGTTGCCCACAGCCATCCTTTATTATTCATGGACAGAAGATGCGACTGCATCCCAGAGAGGGCCCAAACCCAGCTTTTGAGATACAAAGCTAAAATAGCTATGGGTACTGAGGTTAATATAACCTCAAGCCTCAACAGGACACTCCTCCTCATGCTGAAGAGGAACACACAAACCTTCCCAGGTTTGTTTGCTTTTTATACGTCAGGTGCTGTGGGCCACATATGAGAGCGGGCTGGGAGTTCCTCATTTAAGCAAGCCCACTGCTGCATAGCCACAGCCGAGCCTTTTAAGAGGCCTACGGTAGGAGGATGAAGGACAGAGCAGGCACAATGGAAGAGGGAGGAGCTTGATCCATGCACACGCTGCTATACTTGTCACTCCTCCCTTGGACAAAGTCCTTCCCCTTTCCTCTTACACTTTCAGTCCTTCTCCTGCATCACACTCTCCTCTGTAATTCCCTGAGCTGTCAGCTCAGTAAGTACATTGTCTAGATAGTTGGGATCAGGGTAGCCGTGGCCCGTGAGATTGGACCCAAATTCCGTCTTGTGGTGAATCTCATTCCAGATGACTGTATCCGATTCCCCAGTGGTGCTTGAAGTGCCTATGGCAAAGATCAGCCTTCGATCCCAGGCCACCAACAGCAGTTTCAGCACCTGCCAGAGGAAATGGATGAATATTAGAAGAGTTGGGTATCCAAATGAGAAGGGGCTTACATCACCCAAGCAAAATCACTCACAATTTTTTTTTCTACTGATGTTCTTGCAAACATTTGGATTTTGGTGCAAATTTACCCAATGGATATGGATAAATTCCACAAGCAACTGAAATAACATTACAAGCACTAATAGAGGCTCCAAAACCTTTCCTGCTTCAAACTTTCTTCCAGTGTTTTACACAGAAAGAAGAGGTTTTCCCCCTCTTTCAAAAGGGGAATACTCCTGATTACATCAAGCACATTGAAAGGAGGATTCAATAGGGAAGATGTTGGGTTAAGATTGAGGAGACCGTGACATTTACTGACTGGCTTTGAATTATTTACTCAACTACAAGCAAACTCTCCCTAGGCAAATTGGATTCTCTTCTCCAATGCTAAAATATAATTACTCTCAATTGTGGGTGGGAGGGGGATACATGTGTACAAAGGGTAGAACTGCAATTTCCATCATCCTCAACTACTCTGTTGGTTAGAAATAACTAGAATACAACCGCTCTTTTCTTTCTAGGCCTCTATTTTCTTCATAGAAGGAACGTTGGCTTACCTGAACGTTCTTCTCGGTGCGGAGAGTCCAAGGATGGGAGATTAACCTCTGTCAGTTGCTCGGGAGCAACTGACAGAGGTTAATCTCCCATCCTTGGACTCTCAAGCAGCGCACTGGAGAATGCAAAGCAACATAAGCTACCGTTGTGTAAGTTGCTCAGAAGAAACTCTCTAATGTCAGTCAATGACACACTTGTGCCCTAGACAGAATACACTGTTTTTGGTAACTAGACTTGTTCCAGAGACACATTTTTTTATTCTTTATTTATAGTATTCAGATGTCTCCTACCTTTCTGCCTCTTTCACTGTCTGGGAGGTAGCAGTGTCGAGGGAAACCCCGGGCAGTGAAACTCTTCCCAGGACTTGGATGCTCTGGTCCCTAGAAAGAACAGGAAATAATTATTTTTTCTAGGTAAAAGACAGTGCAAATCCAACGAAGACAACTATCATACAAATTAACAAAAATCTCTTTTTTGATGTGTCTAAAGAAAATTCAGCTTCAGCAGATGGCATTACCTCATTGAGACTGTAAGGGCTGAGAACTAAGTTGGCTTGGGCCTACATGGACTGGAGACTTCTAAGCAATGCTTTGGCTAGCCTGGGAAGCCAAAATGATCTTGAAAGAAGCCGGTGGCTAAAGGTTTCTATATTGTTTCCCAGAAAACTGAAAGATATGACCATGAGGTCACCAGGAGTAGTTTGAAAGAGGCTTCACTTTTTACAGAAGGTTTACAGGAGCAGGATAAAAAAAAAAACCAGTAAAAATCTAAATACCACATTGCCCACTATGGTCTTTGTTGCAACTGCAATCCTCTTAAGACCCCTGCCTAGGAATCTCACCTGTATTCCTGGTGGAATGTTGTAGATTATTCGGATAGTTTTACAGTCAAGGTGTCCTGGCAGTGAATGGGGGATGAGGTGATATTCCATTTTTCCAGGAGGCTGGGTGCCAGTCTTCACCCCATAGATGGTTTTACAGGTCGGACACTGCAAGCTCCCATCCTAAAAGCAAAGAACATAAATAATAATACTAGCACGGAATAAAAAAAACCCCATCAAGATAATATTAAGTAATTATACTACTAACACTATAATATAAATTAAGTGGTAAAGGAGTAATAGAAAGATAAGATCTCACTGTCCAGAATGCTTTATAACCTCATACATCCTCAATTATTTTTATTTTTTTTAAAAAACTACCTAGAAGTAGATTAAGGAAGATTGAAGACAAGGTCTCTCCTATCCAGTTGTGAAATCCTATTTTTTTTTACTACCGGTTCTGTGGGTGTGGCTTGGTGGGCGTGGCAGGGGAAGGATACTGCAAAATCTCCATTCCCACCCCACTCCAGGGGAAGGATACTGCAAAATCCCCATTCCCTCCCCACTCCAAGGGAAGGATACTGCAAAATCCCCATTCCCTCCCCACTCCAGGGGAAGGATATTGCAAAATCTCCATTCCCACCCCCCTCCAGGTGAAGGATACTGCAAAATCCCCATTCCCTCCCCACTCCAGGGGGAAGGATATTGCAAAATCTCCATTCCCACCCCACTCTGGGGCCAGCCAGAGGTGGTATTTGCCGGTTCTCCGAACTACTCAAAATTTCCGCTACCGGTTCTCCAAACTACTCAAAATTTCTGCTACCGGTTCTCCAGAACCTGTTAGAACTTGCTGGATTTCACCCCTGCTCCTATCTCTATTTGCATATTTAGCCCCTCCAGGCATTTTATTCAAACTACATGTGTTAAATTCTTCCAACCATAGTTTGCAGTTTTAAGCATAGAGCCAAGTTATCTTTTAAAATGTAACATGAGAATATTATTACTCATTTTAATAAGCAGCATGAGAACTGAATTTTAAAAAGGAGAGAAAATATGTTCCTTCAATAGTTAAGTCCACCATCACAGGTCCAGCAATGTTCTGAACTCATCTGACAAGGGAAAGCCTCTTTCTTAGGCCAGGGAACAGCAGTGAAGCTGCTAAACTCTTGAAAATACTATCAAATGGAGACTCGGAGATGGGTGTCTTTCTATCCATCGACCTCAAATGGGAGCTGGTGAATTCTGCAGTTTCAATTTAATTCTGAATCAGGAAAAACCAGATTCTTCAATTAAATTATCAGAATTTGCCTCCGATTTGAGTAAATTATTGAGTAGACTCACTACAATAGATCTCAGCAGCAAACAAGCAAAAGCCATAATTTGATTCTTTTTCAAGTTTGTTCCTCTTAAAATAAGATAACCTTTATTGTCACTTTTTTCTGTGAACACACTAGCGCACATTAAAAAATGAAATTCTCATGCCCAACACACACACACACACACACACACACAGTATACACACACACACGCATACATGCACATGCACATACATATGCTCTATATCTATTGATCTATCTATCATCTATCTATCTATCTATCTATCTATCTATCTATCTATCTATCTATCTATCTATCTATCTAT
>QLTV01004389.1:2731140-2748887 GCA_003457575.1 Thermophis baileyi
ACCTATCCACATATATATATATACACATATATGTATATATACACACGCACATACATATATATTAATCAAAAATAAAATGCAATTTTAATTTTAATTTTTAATCAAGAATAAAATAAGCCCAAGTCTATGGTTTGCAGGATGCATTAAACTACAGCCAAAACAAAGTAAGTTTAGTGTGATGTGTGATCCGACCCCCATATACATATGCTCGAAAATTGTGGTCTGACTGAAAGCACATCTGTTAAGGTGGGGGGGGGTTGTTTTGTTTTCTTAGTTAAGAGTTGATTTTTGTCTGTTTAAAATCATATTCCTGTACAAGCATTAGAAATGTAATTATATTAAAAAATCAAGAAAGATTTGGCAGTGTAGTTTAATAAGTATGACCCCCGAGGAAGCAAGCAAAATCCAGATAATAGGGCATAAAAATGTCAGGCCTTGTAAATGGAGCAATCTTTTAGTACTTTATTGTAAGGAAGGAGATCTATATGTAGATCAAGGGTGAAAGCAAACCTAAGGTACCAGCCTTAAGATCTGGATTTATGTGATTATTTTATTGTTAATATAGAGTTGGGAGGGGTGTCCTCTCTAGACAAATGTAATTAATTATTCAAGTCTGATAATGTATATTTTTCTATATAATCCTTTGCAAATTTGTATTTGGTGCCTTGGTCTGGTTGGCTGGGAGCACAGTGATCAATGTTTTGGAGTTTTTCAATTTAATTTTTTTCCCAATTTCTACTGCTTTTGTTCATCTTTCCATGGATCACATTTTTCCATGACAGAATGCAGTTAAAATGGAGGCTTTTTCATCAAATGGTTATAAGTTAAGATGGACAATCTACAATTGCTAAGAGACATCCTGCCTAAACACTGCCATATAACCAGAGACTGAGAATCTTGTTCTCTCAAACAATGCATTAATAATGAGATTTTTAGACTGAGGTACCATCACAGAATCATAATTCAATAAGAGGGGAAATTAAAATACTATTTATTAGATGGTGATCATTAGAAATCATCCATGGGATTGCTAAGCATGGGGAAATACTGCTACTTGTGTGCTCTCAATTCAGAGAACCAATTCTTATTACACCTCTGTTGTTTTCCAGGATTAAAATACAGTAAGAATCAATAATACAATTAAATATGAGCAGCACAAAGACTTTTCCTACAGCATGTGCAACATGTCCTAGAGGAAGTCAAATAAACTATGGTATGTATTTCCCCTACAGCTTGTGAATATAACAAATTGGATTTGTTGAAGCTCCAACTTGTCCCTTGTGACTTCCTCCACTTTAAATGCAGAACAAAACACCACGATTGGCATGAAGTCACAGTAACCCCCAGAGGCCTTTATTTTTAAATATGAAGACTGCTAGCTATTCATCCTTGAATAAGGTTCATGATTTACCCAAGTCTTTCCCCAAAGAACAACAATACAACACAACTCTGCCTTCCTATCCCAGGAACACACCTTATTTCCATTGTTATACATGGCCACAAGGCAGTGAAGGTGATACATGTGACCACATTTGGACAGTTTGCCCACCAATTCTGGCTTGACGACTGGTTGAGGCCCTTTGTAGCCTGAGGGAGCAGAGAGGCGTTCCATGCAGATGGTACAGTCCTAAAGAGAAGCAGGAAATTGTTAGGTGAGAAAGCATCAGAATCCTTGGTCTATAGCAGTGTTTCTCAACCTTGATAACTTGAAGATGTGTGGACTTCAACTCCCAGAATTCTCCAGCCATAATGCTGGCTGGGGAATTCTGGGAGTTGAAGTCCACTCATCTTCAAGCTGCCAAGGTTGAGAAACACTGGTCTATAGGAAGATTAAGTTACACAGGCGTGATTTGTTGCTATCTTACCGATCTCCTTGGAAATAGATACATCTAAAAGAAGTTCATCGGCCTCTGCCTCTGCCATCCCCAACATTAAAATGAGAGGAAGCTACATGTGGAAGTGAGGATACTGAATTGACCATCTAAGTCAGTATTATCTGCTTGATATGCAGTGGTTCTATTCCTCTCGGCCTCAGCAAAATTCCTCAAGACACTTTGGCCTTCCCTGCATCTTCACTGTAAACCAAGGGCAAAATGGGAGGGGGGATTGTATTTTGTTAACCAAACTTAATGGCAGTGTTGTGTGTGAACACAGTTAATGGTGGGTTCACATCACATATTAAACAAAGACCAAATTCATTGCACTTAAGCTTAGTGCAATATAAATTTAGCCACTTTGGTATTCTGGGGAAACATCCACCAAAGAGATAAGCTACACAGCAATATATAGTTAATCAGCATACTGTACCACTAATTGTTACAGTTTAATTTTTGCCCTGAAATCTGCATACTAAGCATATCGCTCTGCATCAACGAATATTTCACTACACTTGGCTTCACTATACTTGCAGAAATAGATGCCCTATATAGAGAGAACCAGACTTACCTCATCTGGAGGATGGCGTACCTTCTGCAGGTATTTTTTCAAGACTTCCTCTGTAGTTTTACCTAGACATCAAAACGAGAGAAGCAAACTGAATATCTCTTTCCTGATAGCCATCAAGAAAACGGAAGACAGGGCAGGAAATGGAAAGCAGGGAGGAAGGGAGCAAAGCTTCATAGTGCTTTGTTACAAGTTTTGAGAGAATTACAAAAGAGAGAGAGAGAGAAAGAAAGAGAGAGAGAAGGAGGGAGGGAGGGAGCAAATGCCATTCCGCAGCTTTGTGGAGCTTGGTTTTCTCCCCAAGCCTTTGGTTTTACATACAGGTAGGCCTTGACTTATGATCACAATTGATCCAAAATTTCTGCTGTTAAACGAGATAGTTGTTAAGTGAGTTTTGACCCATTTTATGACCTTTCTTGCTACAGTTGTTAACTGAATCACTGCAGTGAAGTTAATAACATGTTCATTAAGCGGTTCTGGCTTCCCCATTGACTTTGCTTGTCAGAAAGTGGCAAAAGGTGATTACATGACCCTGGGACACTGCAGCAATCGTAAATATGAGCCAGTTCCCAAGCGTCTGAATTTTGATCACATGACCACGTGGATGCTGCAACAGTCGTAAGTGTGAAAAATGATTACAAGTCACTTTTTTCAGTGCTGTTGTAACTTCAAACGGTCACTAAATGAATGATTGTAAGTTGAAGACTACCTGTACTGGATCAATTCAGATATTGCTAAGTCAGTTAGTTTGTGAAACATAACCACAGTCTGCCCAGACATTCAAACTATCAACTAGTATTTCTGAGTGATAAACCAAAATCAGAAGCTATGGCTTGAAGTATGTTGCACGCCACCTTACTTTAACTATGATACCAGGCAATCTTCTTCTTGTTCTTCCGTGTCAAAAGCACTTTGGTGCACTACGCCCAGTTGGAGGCTCCTTTCGTGTCCCATGAAGTTGCTCACTGAAATGGTACACCCATTTATCTACTAGTAGTCACCTACTTTCAAACTGCTGGATTGGCAGAAGCTGGCGCATGTGATGGGAGCTCATCCCACCCTGCAGCAGCAATGGGTCTTGAATGCGAGCCTGCTGATTGTCAGCCCAGCGTCCTAACTTTGTGAGCCTCCACCCTCCTATACTATGCAATGTCCTCATTAATGAATGTTAACTGAAGCTGCGTCTGTATGTACATTAAGCCTGCATGATACATAGAGGCAGGCTAAGTAGAAAGAAAATAAAAACAGTGATAAAACTTTTGCTGTGGGCTTCTTAACCAAGCTTCCCAATATTCTAACCTACCTACAGCTCTGCTTTTTGCTATGAACAGCCATGGTGGCAGGGTTCAGAAAGAACGTGCTTGTTTTAATCTTAACAACCATGTCTACACCTCTAAAAAATTAAGAAACAACAAGAAGAATGGAGTTTAAATCATCACATCAACTTGCTCAGACTCCACAGTGTGAGTGAGTCAAAAATTACACCCCTCCCATGTATGGGAGAGCCAGTTTGTCTTTCCTTCTGATGTTGCAATATTCTTGAATGTGCCTCGAGATGAAAGGTGGCTGCAAACCAAAGTCAGGCTCAGCAGTTTCAAGCCTGACTCCTTTACATGATGGCCCTTGTCCTTCTAGCCTCCCTACTGCTTTCAGGAGTATAATTCTATGAAGGAGTATATAATACCCATAACCTTTGTGTGCAGCTGCACAGATGAGTGACTGAACTCTGCACTGAGGAGATAGCAAAGCTTATAGAAGAATCTCCACTCAGTGCCCTGAGGAAAATGTGCCTTTGTCTTCAATACGTAAACCAACAAAGACTACAACAGATTAATCTGACAAAACAATTAAACCTTATCCTGTCTTAAGAACAGGAAATATCTTGGGGCAGAGCACAGACAATGGAATCCTGTAGAACAGGGACATGTGATGCTTTCATGGTTATGTTTTTGCTCACTTTTTGATTTCTGTTTCTGGATATGAGGCACATCTCACAGGTGGAACTGCATCACTTAAATAGTGAGGACCACAATTTCTCACTTTTTACATTCTTCTCCAGCATCTGTGAAGAATTCTAACCCAACCAAGGTCATTGCAGGAGTGAGCAACTTAAAGTCTCAAGAGTTGCCTCAAACCTCTCTCTGTGGCCTTCAAAGCACTCTCCAACCACAGCAGCTGAAAACTGGTCTGCTATTTGAGGCAAAAATAATGTTCAGGGAGTGAAGCAGAAGCCAAAAATAGTCTTAGCAGTTAAAAACCAAAGAAAAACCCTAAAATCTGGGAAGAGAACCAGAAAAATGTGGTTTCAACTATATGTGCCACATCTCTCCACTTGCTTTATATCAGTCTACCCCTCCCCTCATAGCTTTACAATATTAAAAGACAGCACTATTGTACAACATTACTCTTCTAAAAGGTGAGACATTGTACCATTGGCTTCATTATTTTGCTATCAAATGTGATATGTGATCAAAGATGGAACTTGAGGCTGCATAATATCTACACATTACCCACCTCTAATCACCCTTATCCCTGCTGTATGCAATTCTCTAGACACTTGATGAGACAACAGTACTCTGTATGTGCTCTCTTTGAGAAAGGTGGAAGGAAAGCAAAGAACAGAATGACCAGCAGCAAGGTGACAAGAATCAATTGCAGCAGTGATGGGTGCAGTGTTGGAAGATCGGAAGGGCCAAGCTGGGGACAGATCATCCTGAAGAAGGTCTAGCTATGTGGTTGCTCAGGGTGGATAAGGAAGGTGCTCACTCAACTGATAGCAGACTACAGAGTCCCTTGGGAGTTGGGCGGCATAGAAATACAATAAATAAAACAAATAAAATAAATACAGTGCACAGTTTAAGCGTTAGCTCTTTATCATGAAAGGAGCATGGTGAGTGAGTCTGCCCTTGTGGCCTTTTAACAAGGCTGGTGGGCGAACTCATGCGCTCACTCTAATGACAGTGATTCTGTGTTCTTTATAGACACACAAGGGACAACGGGCTTCTAACACCTCTTTTACTCCATTGTCACCTGGAAGTAAGGCTTACTATTTGTCAAGCAGATGTGATGCACCTTGGGGAAAGGTCAATTTAAAAAGGAAAAGCTGCACACCAGAGAGAGTGTGCAATACATCATGCTCACTACGGCTGGCTGGGAAAGCATAAGGCAGTGGCGGAGGTGTGCAAATCATCTGCTGTGTTAGGTAATGCAGAAGAGCGTTTTGGAAGAACACCGGTTGGGTATCTGCCACTGTCCAACCATCACCGGATACAGAAACGCATGTGGATGGGATCGCAAAATGGAAGCGGGGAGGGAGAAGCGCAGGAGAACAAAACGCGTTGGAACAATGCCTGGGTGATAGTTACAAGAAACCAGGAGAGAAGAGAAGGAAGAAAGGTCCATAGACGGAGGCCTGCAAAGACAGGAATATACTGTCACCCTCCAGAAGTAGCCAGCCAAAAACAATAGATAATCAGAACACCTGATCTCCCTCTGCCAAAAGCCATAAGCAGCCAGGGACACACTCAGGCAGAGAAGGAAGATGCAGGTGTTTACCCAGCAAGCTTAACCTGTTTCCCCCCACCCCCCCCCAAGGTACAGTTGGCGCCTCAAACTACTGTATCTTTCAGTTTCTAACTTCAGTCAGCACAAAATCTGGTTTGGTATGATGTCTGAATAAGTTACAATGCACATTCTTTCTCTTTATGGGTTTGTATATTTTGGACATCCGCCCCTTCCAGTTATGCCATTCTATAATGAGGTGAGGCAATAGGAAGAAATGGAGAAGCTCTCGTTCTTACCTTTCTTGGTCTGCTTTTTGGTAGTCTTACGGCAGGTATTGGAGATGCCGGGGATGGATTTAATGTCACTCTTGCTGACTGGAGGGGGGTGCAGAACCAGCTTTGGAGGTCGAGTCAGACAGACAGGGAGACCTGCAGCACTCATAAGTATCCCTGTGATTCCTGACAGGAGAAAGAGAGTCCAAGCATTTGTAAACAGCCTCTTCCTTTGCTTTATTTCTGTCTTGCACTTATGGGCTAGAATCTTGTTTCATCTGTGAGGCTATTTTATCCATTTATAGCAGGGTGGCTCTTTGCCAGTTCCAATTTTTTTATAATGCTTTAAAGGAAACCAGAAAATTAAATAATCTCATTACAATGTCATATCCTCTTCAAATGTTTGACTAAAATGCCATGCTGGCCTCAGGGTTTGGGAAGCCAACTTTGAGGTTTTTAAAATCCAAACTTCTAAAACATGCATAACCATTATCAATATTTATTAACATTCACAACAACAATATGTTTGAGCTTAAACACATAGTTAAATTTATATTGACTGGTTCTTACTATGATTTGATTGCTTATTTGTACCCGGACTATCATTAAGTCTGAGGTGGCGCAGTTCTTGACTAACGTATATTTTCTTTTATGTACACTGAGAGCATATGCACCAAGACAAATTCCTTGTGTGTCGAATCACACTTGGCCAATAAAAAACTCTATTCTATTCTATTCTATTCTATTCTATTCTATTCTATTCTATTCTATTCTATTCTATTCTATTCTATTCTATTCTATAATGAGCATTTTTTTTCTTTTAAAGTTGCATTCCCTCCCTATGGCAGGTGTACACTAGTTTTCCCAAAACTTCTACCTTTTAGATGTGTTGCGCTGTATATCTCTATCTATCCCCAAGCAACATGGGCATTGAACATCCCATCTCGTAGAATATCACCATCACCTTCCTTTTTCTGTTCCTCACAACTTGTATCTTCATTCATGCATCTGCTCCATATCCCTCTTCCACTTCTTGAAAGAATAGAAATAATTGGCTCCCTTCCCCCTTTCCATCAATGTATCTTGGAAAAACCCTGCAGAAGTCAGAGTTTCAAAATATCTTCCCAATTAAGGATCCCTTAGTTAGGTCAATCAAGAGCTATTAATGGTAACTCTGGTTCCATAGGATTTTTGGTCCCCTTACCTGCTAGGGCAGGATTGACTGGGCTTGAGCCATTGAGGTTTTTTACAGGAACTGTAGGGACACTATGAGAGAATAAAACACAGGTTATTAGAGATGGCTGGAAAATGAACCTGCATCTCTGTAAAAGCTGGAGCCTCTGAGAATTAAGCATACATGGAAAGAGACTGTGAACAGGTGTCAAAGCAAACCTTGGATTCTCTGAAGGATGGAGTTGGAATACTAGGAGAACAGAGAGGAATCCATTATATCTTCTATACATGCTACATAGGGGCTGGAGAGAAGTTTCCACCACTTCATTGATCCCTGGATGTTTTCTTTAATATCCTAAAAGGTACCAGGCCTAGACAATCTAGCCTGGCAGGTTACAACTCTGCCTTTGGTTGCTAGCAGTCTAAGGCCTAAACATTCTCCCTTGTTGATCAAGGAGACCCAGTCTGAGAAAGGCAAGCAAGCAAATGGATCTTGAAAGAAGGGTAGGTAACAGTCAATAGCCTGTTAATAGGCAAGAGGAAAATCAGTGGTAGGCACGAAAATCAGGTACTCTTTAAAGGCATGTGTGCACAGGGACTGAGAAGATGGTTAGATGTATAGTGATCACCTTATTCCAGTCATGACCATCTGCCTGCCCAAACGAATTACAGGATGAGTTTTAGGGACTGTCAGGCCATGGGAACAATAGGAAACTATTTTTTTTAAAGAAAATATTTTCAGCATATTTTCTTCCTCCTATTCTTAATCCCAGTGCTGAATTTCTCTAAGAGATATACCTTCTGCCCTTCTAAAATTAGGATGGTATTATGTTACTAAAACATCCAGGTGCCTACCAGTGGTGAAATCCAAATTTGTTTACTACCGGTTCTGTGGGCGTGGCTTGGTGGGCGTGGTGTGGCTTGGTGGACGTGGCAAGGGAAGGGTACTGCAAAATCCCCATTCCCTCCCCACTCCTGGGAGAAGGATATTGCAAAATCTCCATTCTCACCCTACTCTGGGGCCAGCCAGAGGTGGTATTTGCCGGTTCTCTGAACTACTCAAAATTTCCGCTACCGGTTCTCCAGAACCTGTCAGAACCTGCTGGATTTCACCCCTGGTGCCTACCCAGAAATTTATACCAATTTGCCCATGAAGAGCTTTTTCATACATTTCATAGACTCAGTCACTACTCTGATGCGACTCTCCAATGCCCAAATTCTGCCCATGCACTGATAATCAGATGGGTAGATTGGCATTGTCCAAATCTGTGAACAGTGGAATTGGCTGTCATCAGGCATGGACATGGGCACCAAATCTGATGGTTTTAAAGGGGAACTAGACAAATGCATGAAAGACTTAGCTCTCAACTGCAATTCACTGTGATGGCAACCTGAACCAGACAGCATACTTCAAATCTTGGCTTCTAGAGAGTGAAAGGAAAGCTGTTGCTCTCCTATTCATTCTTGTGAGTTTCCTGAATCAAAATTGTTGGTCAGTGTTGGACTCAAAATGCTTGAGCTGATCCACTAAGACTTTTACTTAATCTTGAATATACTTTGAGAATGTGAAGAGTAGCAGATAACCATGTTGACATGTACAAATGGATACATAAGGAACTATGCATAGAACGGCTTTCAAAAAATAGTTTTGGGGTTCTTTTGGAGATAGACATGAACAAGATTCCTTGTTCACTCAAGGTGAAAAAAAATCTCTGTAGCATAAAATGGGACCACATTATGAAAAATACAGGTAGTCCTCGACTTACAGCAGCTCATTTAGTCACCGTTCAAAGTTACAACGGCACTGAAAAATGTGAAGTATGACCATTTTTCAACAGACTTTTGTAGCAGCCCCATGTTCATCTGATCAAAATTCAGATGCTTGGCAACTGGTTCATATTTATGACCGTTGCTGTGTCCCAGGGTCATGAGATCCCCTTTTGCGACCTTCTGACAAGCAAAGTCAATGGGGAAGCCAGATTCACTTAACACCTGTCTTACTAACTTATCAACTGCAGTGATTCACTTAACAACTGTGGCAAGAAAGGTTGTAAAACGGGGCAAAACTCACTTAACAAATGTCTCACTTAACAACAGAAATTTTGGGCTCAATTATGGTCGTAAGTTGAGGAGTACCTGTAATATCATAGATCCACAAAACCTTTAGAAAAGCTTTCTTCGTCTTTGTGTCATGCAGATAAACTTCTACAAACTTCTACAATTTAACCGTCAATCAGTTTTGGGGAAAACCATTCTTAGAATGTGTCCGCATGCCACCTTTGGGGATCCTGTTTACTCACTGCACCACATAAATGTTCCTGCAAAATCAAGCTTTACTCTCATGGAACATCCTCAATTTAACTAGAAGCTATGTGCACCAATAATCTGGACTAAGTCTGCCAGCTTTACAAGGCCAGCAGAAATCAACCGAATCCATAGAAGCCTGCATGACACTGGGCTGCTCCAAAGCTTCTCGAAAAAACTTGACATCAGCTTTGGAACACAAGGAAGTATCACATTCCAGACACAAGTTCCTGCTTTCAAAAGTGAACAATCTTGAATTTACTCCCGAGACAGAAGTGCAGCAATTATCAAGGCCTCTGGAATAGGCATAGATGGGAGATGTATGAGACAGAAAGGGCTGAGATATAGACAAAGTGGGGCACCTTTTAAACTGGACAATAGTTGCTGTAGTTACAGATTAAGGAACTAGCTGGAGACAGAGAATCCTCTAATCTGAAGAGAGAGGCATGTCCCGCCCTCCCCATTCGCCTGCCTTCTCCTCATTCAGCTCTTTAGAAACCTTGGTTGTGTCTCCCAGTTATTCACAGAGCCTTTTGTTCTGGGGAAGCATCGCCTTGGCCCCTTCCTCCCTTCCTCCCTTCCATGGGAAAGTCTTTGAGAAGGGTCATGGGCAGAGGGGGGAGCAACCAGCAACAGACGGCCGATGGCAAAATCATACAAAAGAGAAGGAACACGCTAATTAGATGTCCAAGAAAGAGTGTTTTGGTCAAGGGAGGCCTAGCAGGAGGGGGATCTTCCAGATTGGGCAGCAGCCTGATAAAAAATTTGTATGGGCCTTTTGATAGGAACCCACCCCAGAGCTGAAGGGTAAAGAAGAAGAATGTTTCACTTCCTCATTAACATTCAAAAGGGGCTTTAAGGCTTCGCCATTTTATGGTTCAAAGGGTCTGTGGGATTTGATGAACAGAGGAAGGGGAAATGATGGGGTAGCGTCAGTCAATGTCAGTCCCAGCTTTTCCTTAGGAATTTTCTATCCTGCTGGTATTTGGGCCGAGATATATTTACAAACAGCTTACTTCTGTTTAACCGTCAAGAGTTTGTTGCTTCTTCAGAGCTTCCCAGTATATCCTATTTTTCTGATAAGTTCTGCCTCACAACATACAGCTAGTAAGAAAATATCAGAAGCCACTTTTCTTTCTATTCCCAAAGCACCTGACATATCACTCTTCAAAATTCTGCAAGCAGAATATCTCCATGGGCTCCTCCTCATAAACCTTGACAAAACTGAACCACACTTTATAATCTATGCAGTATGTTTCCTATCTTCAGATATTTAACTTGACTCAGAATCTGTCTGCATTACCTCCCTCAACACTCTCTCCAAATTTATTGCATTACATATTACCTGCATACTTCCATAGTCACCCTAATATATTAAATCAAGGGAGCATTGAATTGGGAAAGGCCCATCTGCAATATTCCAGGAACAGAGGTGACCTTCCCATGGTCTAAATATGGATAATGGAAAAACAATACTGGGAACACACTGCATGCCTCCATGTGAGTAGGAAGAGGGACACCAAGATGTAGTATTAGGAGTGGTAAACGAGTACTTAAAGGCAGTTTGGTGCAATGGTTAAGACACCAGCTAGAAGCAGGAGACTGTGAGTTCTAATCCTGCCTTAAGCTAACTGAGTGTTCTTGGGCTAGTCGTTCTTTCTCAGCCCTAGGAAGCAGACAATGGCAAACCACTTGCAAAAATCTTGCCAAGAAAACTGCAGGGACTAGTCCAGGATGTTGCCAGGAGTCAACACTGACTTGAAGGCCTAAGTAACAACAAAAATGAGCGCTTACCCTGAGGCAATGAGAACACGGGACTGTGCAATAGCCAGGCGCTGCAGATTGGTTCGGTTCAATGTATTAAGGCTGGCGCGTGTCACTTTGCCGTTGGCATTAGGAGGACTGGCAGGGGAGTTGCTCATGGTGAGGGCAGGTGTGCTAACTGCCTGCCTTCGGTTCACTTGGGACGCGAGGGTCTTCAGGGAGCTACGCATGGTGGCTGTTCCATCTTGTGGCTTGTGAACCGATGCTGGTGTGGGGATTTTGGCACTGCCAGAAAGGGAGACAGCTTTACGTGGCGGTGGAGGTTGAGGCTGCTGACTAGCTGCAGCTCCAGTTCCTCCATTGCTCCCAGCTGCCACTGTTGCCTTTATGTTCATGACAAGAAGGCATTGTGGACAAGTGCAAGCAGGAGCAGGAGGCACATTGGCTGCACCAGGGCTTGCTGGCCACGACTGAGATTTGGGCAAGATGCCTGTGACCAGCGGGTAGACCATGTCAAGGCGGCGACGGACACGGCGCTTGCGTTGGGTCTGGCGGTTGATCTGGCCCATCGTGCTGAAGTCAATGATGTAGCAGAAGCCGATGGAAGTGAGATCAATCCAGGGGTGCTGCTTCTCATAGGCGTGTTGGATGGTAATGCCCACCTCCATGTCGTAGGGGGTCCAGGTGCCGTTGTCGTTCTCCCACTCCCATACCACACCTTTGCCTGGGGCTGAGGAGGGGTCATAATAGCTGCGACGCACTGGGCGGATGGTCCCTGCAAAGGGAGAAATGGGAAAGTAATGTCAAAAAAAAGGCAACAAAGAAGATAACATTACATCAAGCATACTAGAAAATCACGCATAGGAAAGAAGCATGTCAGAGTTTTAGGCAACTAAGAGAAAAAAAATGTAGCACAGTAACAAACATCATGTGCTTTCCCAGACATTTATCCCCTAAAGAGGCAACTAAACCAAATCCAATGTTTAAGCTCTGCTTAATCTGCTTCTCACATGACAGCCCAAATGCTATTATTTCCAAGTTTACAAGTTCATCATAGATGTGGAGTTATGCCGAAGATCCGTGCATAAACAGAGAAGGGAACAACAATTTCCTGGCAAATGAGTTTTGAGGACAAATATCAACAAAACTGAACTAGTTTAATGACTCAATTTCCTTTCCATACACTCTTTGGCTATGCAAAGGGACTTGCAGGATAGCCTTTTTTCTCCTCCCTTCCTTTGACCGCCATGACCTGGCTGAACATAAGACCACATAACTATGACTGAAAGTTTGAAATTGTGTTGCTACCATAACACTGAAAATGCACACTGTCTGTATACAAGTTAGTTAAAAATAAGTTACCACTTATTATTATTTGGACCTTCCCCACAGAACATGTGGCGATAATGCTAAGATTGAGGTGTGGAAGGAAAGGGAGATTTGGCTAAAGATCTCTCTCTCTCCCTAAAATCCTTCCCAGAGGAATGAGGGAATGTTGCAGGATCCAATCTGAGTCAGTCACCAGGACCAGAGGTTTAGTCTTCCGAGCTTTCGTGCTGGAGCCCATCCTCTGGGAACTTCTCTCTCACCAGAATGTAAGAGAATGTCCCTATTGGGGTCATGGAACCCAGATTAATGCATGTTGTCTCCACACTTTTACTTCCCCATATATGTGTCATACACAGATCTCCCTGAGTGGGAATAGCTCCCTCTCCTCTCTGCACCACATTTTTAGGAGGAACTAAACAGATGGTTTTCATCTTCCTGTCACTTATTATTTGCTATTTTGCTGGCCCTTGCCCCTGTGACCCCCTGCCTCTCAATCCTCCCGTCCTCTTTATCTGCTCTCAATGACCGTTCATGCTAAAGAGCACTCTGGACCCTTTGAAAGTTAAAAGAGGCTGATCCATGTTCAGTTCTCAGTGTTTCAGTCTCTTCAAATGAATAACCTGACCCCACCTTAAGAACTGCTGAAATAACAACAAAGCACTGGAGGAGGAGAAAAAAATAAACATTGACAGAAAAATAAGGAAATTTATCTTCTGTTCCACCTATGAACCTTTTGCTAAATACAGTTCATTCCTCCAGGATAAAAATCACCTGGAGTGTCACGTAAATAACCATTATTGGATAAAAATCATTATACTATTAATGCAAACTACTCAGAATCCCAGCATCAACTCTGGGCAGTCGTGTTTATATAACCAAAGGCCCCATCAGATGAACAGAGCCGGGACAATATAGAGATCACACCCAGTGGTAAATATTTATACAAGCCATAGGGGATAACCTCTGCACTGAAGTTCCAGGGTTGGAATTAACCCTTGGTCTCCCAAAACTCTTTTGCCAGTAGCAAAGACTGGCAAAAATATTGGTTACTTGCAGAAAATGTGCGCCCTTGATGTCTTCCAGACAACTGTAATGTTGGGTTGTTTTTTTTACCTTTATTTTAAAATATCTAACTTGCCATTCCTCTCCCCTGAAAGTTGGTTCAGAAGAATAGAGAACTGCAATAGATTAATTACCATAAATAGTAGCAATGAAATCCCCGGCTATTATAGTAACAGATATATCTCAGGAGGTTGCAAATTCATTTTATATTTCAATAATTATACCCTGTAGTCCCCAGATCAGACAGAGGCAGCCTTCTGAAAATGCTGACCTATTTCATCCAGAAAACTAGCTAATGAGAATTCTAGTATTTTATCTATGTCTGTAGAGTCAGTTAATGGGTTTAAAGATAATCTGATTAGTTGCATTCCGAAACCATAATCCACAACCTTTATATGTGAGAGGTGGACTATCCCAAGGAAGTGAAAGCAGTTGCTAAGAAAAACACAATCTTGCTCCAGAGCCCTGTTTTTTCCATGGATATTTTGGAACAAGATTCAGATTAAGGGAGCAATGCAGTTCCCTACCACCTCTGCTCTAACACAAATGCAGGGGCTAGGCACACATTTGCAGGAGCGAATTAGAAAAAAGGAAAAATACTTAACCCTAAATCTTAACCATTATTATGAAGTATGTTGCTTGTATATTATATATGTATATACAGGTAGTCCTCATTTAGCAACTGCCTCATTTAAAGACCATTTCGTAGACAGTTACGAAAGTGATGAAAAAGTAACTTTACGATCAATCCTTGCATTTACAACCTCTGCAGGTTTGTAAAGCAAAGAAAAGCTGAAGATCATAAGCACAGTTGCAGTTTCACTTAGCGGCTGTTTTGCTTAGTAACCAAGTTGCCAATCCCAACTGTGGTCACTAAACAAGGACTACCCATGTCTCTCTCTTTGCCTCAGACCTGCCTGCCTGTCCCTACCTATCCCCCCCCCCTTCAGATCTATCCATCTATCTTGCATAGCTACATATTCAGGATCTTGTGACATTGAACCATGGATATACATAGTAAAAATTTGCCACCCAAAAGGCCACAGATCACAGCTCTGAAAGTGGTAGGGTTGTTTTTTTTTAATTACAGAAATTTGTACAGAAAACAAATTCATCAATGAAACTGGAATTGCACATAAACAAGAGAATGTTACCAAACAGAATTAGAATCTTTAAGCATTAGGTGAGCATTAAGAACAATACTGCAGCAAAATTCAGTGAAGAAAATGAATTATAATGTTGATATTTATAAGAGTCACCTAAAAATAGTTTTTTTTTTGGAGGGGGTGGGGTGGGGTGGGGGGGAGAGACCGGGCATGATCTAAACACAGAATTGGAAACCATGCTTCAAGTGGCATTGAAGAGAACCGGTAGATGCAAAGCTTCAGAAGAATTTGCAGATTGGGTTCAGAGTGAAGACTTGAATCATGGACCAACTAATGCATAAGTGTATCTGCCATCAGCCGCTGACCTGGGTGTGATGAAAGCTGGTGTGGTTTGTGTTGAAGAAAGAAGGGGAGGAAGAGAAAACCATGTTGGTTAATGTTCCTCCTGCTTGGCAAGAATTCTTGTTACCCCTCTAATCCCAGAATTATCAAGGATTTTTTTTTAACCCAGTCACTGGGGAAATTAACAAATCAAAAGAAAACAAAGTTGTAATTTTGGGGTTTGTCTATCTAGATTTGGGAAATCATCAATGAAGTGTCAGAGACAAAGAAGAAAACAAGGGATCTGCTTTTTCCTTTTCCTTCCTGGGCTGAAAAGAGGAAGAAGAAAATTCCTTAGCACAAAGCTAGTACAGGTAGTCCTCAACTTACGACCACAATTGGACCCAAAATGTATGTTGCTAAGTGAGAAATTTGTTAAGTGAGTTTGTTCCATTTTACGATTTTTGTTGCCACATTTGTTAAGTGAATCACTGCAGTTCTTAAATTTGTAATACGGTTGTTAAGTGAATCTGGTTTCCCCATTTACTTTGTCAGAAGGCCGCAAAAGGGGATCACATGACTCCGGTATGCTGCAATCGTCATAAATATGAGTCAGTTGTCAAGCATCCGAATGTAAATCACGTTACCGTAGGGATGTGGTAACGGTCATAAGTGTGAAAAATGGTCATAAGTCACTTTTTTCAGCACCATTGTAACTTTGAACAGTCACTAAATAACAGAATAACAGAGTTGGAAGGGACCTTGGAGGTCTTCTAGTCCAACCCCCTGCTTAGGCAGGAAACCCTACACCACTTCAGACAAATGGTTATCCAACATCTTCTTAAAAACTTCCAGTGTTGGAGCATTCACAACTTCTGGAGGCAAGCTGTTCCACTGATTAATTGTTCTAACTGTCAGCAAATTCCTCCTTAGTTCTAGGTTGCTTCTCTCCTTGATTAGTTTCCATCCATTGCTTCTTGTCCTGCCCTCGCCAGCCAGAGGTAGTATTTGCTGGTTCTGCGAACTACTCAAAATTTCCGCTACCGGTTCTCCGAACTACTCAAAATTTCTGCTACCGGTTCTCCAGAACCTGCTGGATTTCACCCCTGGTTTGACTCCCTCTTTTTTGTGGCAACCCCTGAGATATTGGAACACTGCTATCATGTCTCCCCTAGTCCTTCTTTTAAATGAACTGTTGTAAGTTGAGGACTATCTGTAACCATTTGGGGGGGGGAGAAACTTTAGCAGTACCATTGAGCAAGAGACTATTCAAGTCACATGCAACACAATGTTTCAGGATATCTCAGAAGAATTCAACAAACACAATGAGTTTTTAACACACTACAACTGTTAGGGAATAAGGTACTTGTTAGGGGATAAGGCACTTGTAAATCTGTCTCACATGTAATTTGTTCCTGCATAACTGCCCTGCCTTTCCCTCCCCCACCCCCATTTCATCTCAATTTAAATTCTAATCAGTTTAGCTATTCTGAGCATCCAGTTAAGTAATCTCCAGCTCCCAAAACATGCTTTTTAATAAAAATGTGTTAGTTGGAAAAGGTGCTACTAGGTTCCTCCTAATTTGGGGGCACTATGGACTTTCCTCCTATATCCCTCAATGGCTATTCTACACAAATTGACATGATTTTATTTGGCAACATCAATACAGCATGACAAACTTGAATACTGGCATTACAGACTATTCCAATCAGTCAAGGTTTCGTCTATTTCTTTTAAATTCAACATCAAGAAAATAAGTACTGTATAAAAGTTGTGGTTGCTTATAAATATACTATAAAGTACTATATAATTTATCCTTCCCTTAAACAGGAAGGCTCGAGTCAACATAGAGCTTCCTTGGTGATTACTTGGACAATTTTGCATGCAATAATAGTAAGAAGATGCATTAAAAGACCAAAGTTAGTTGCAGAAGTTCACTTACATTGTTTGACTTGTGTCTTGCTGAATTTTAATAATGGAGAGGTTTCTCTTGTTTCTTTGCTAAGCTGAAATGGAGCTCCTATTTTCTACTGCAGGCTATCTTTACCAAAGTATGTAAAAACTTCCAAACACCATTCCCTTCTCTGTCAATTCTCTGCTGCATCTAACCCCATGGTATTATAATATCTGAAGGCACAAGTTCCTTCTGAAATTAAGCATGTCTCCTGGGCGGAATTCCAACAGGGAAGAGAGGTAGAATATAAAATAATATCTGCATACACATGTAGGAAGTTAGCACCCACCCCTCTCCTAGGAAAATGAAATATCCTAGGAAATATTAAAAAGGCAGAATATTATACAGAATATCCCTAGAGAAATTGAGAAACATGCTTTTAGAAACAGACTCACTCTTAGTAGCCCCCACCTTTGTCAATGGGCCATCAAGGAATGGACCAGCTCACTCATCCCCCCACCTTTGTAAATGGGCAGTCTATTCTACATAAGAACGATAGGATTAGCCCTCTGCCTA
>QLTV01004389.1:2761896-2772735 GCA_003457575.1 Thermophis baileyi
CTGTTTGTGATAATTGTTTGGCTACACTATATTTTTAATATGCTAGTTGTGATAATTTTATGCCAAGTCAAATTGTCCATAGTCATATTTTATGTTCCTAAAGTAACAGAATGACTTTCAATCTTAAAAAGACAAAAAAGTGCTAATGTAGCATTTTTTTCAATTTTTCCGAAAATTTCCGTTTCCCCCCCCAAAAAAACTGGAAAAAAAACGGGTTTTTTTCTGAGCTTCAAAATTTCCGGAAATTTTACATCTCTAGAAGTAGGTAAGTTAGGTAAGTTTTTTAAAAAAGCCTTACCTATAGTAACTTCATATTAAGGTCGCCACATATCAGAAAAACTAACAGGGAATGTCTACCTCAGTCACACACATCATATGTATTGATAGTCAGAACAAAATAATATGTACCAGGAAAAAGAAATGGCTACCTGTAAACATCTTACTCTATAGGTATACAGTAATACTAATGAAGCTCTTGTACAATGCCTTCAGAATTTTTCATACAAATTTTCTTATTAATTTTTCTGTTTTTTTTAAAAAGTAGATCAGTGTCGTATCCCATAGTATGGGGAAAGCAGACTGATGTACAATGTCCTTAAATTTACACTACAGGTAGTCCTCAACTTACAACAGTTTGTTTAGTGACTATTCAAAGTTACAACAGCACTGAAAAGTGACTTATTATCGTTTTTCACACTTATGACCGTTGCAGCATCCCCATAGTCACATGATCAAAATTCAAACATTTGGCAACTGGTTCATATTTATGACGGTTGCAGTGTCCTGGGGTCATGTGACCACCTTTTGTGACCTTCTGATAAGCAAGGTAAATGGGGAAGCCAGATTCATTTACAACCTTGTTATTAACTTAACAACTGCAGTGATTCACTCAACAACTGTGGCAAGAAAGGTTGTAAAATGGGGCAAAAGTCACTGAACAAATGTGCCGCTTAGCCACAGAAAATTTGGGTTCAATTATGGTCATACGTTGATGACTACCTATATAAGAACTTCAAAATTAATTTATATTAACATTTCCACAACTGATACCATCAAGGAGCACTAAAGACACCGAAGCAAATTAAGAAAGAAAACCTGCCTAATATTTTAAAAGAAATAAATGGCTTGGTAGAAGCAACATGTGCTGAATGCTTCCCTTAAAAATGGCACAGAAGATAGCAATCCTCTTCTCTTTGTGAAGGAATTTTGTCTGAACGCTCTAGATGGCCTTTGGTGGGCAGAAACGGAAGAGTATAAACTATTCCATTTCTGCTGAGTTCTGAATCAGTAATAGCCACCCAATTTCTTAATCAACCAGAGAACAAACCCTTCATCAACCACATTATACCACTGCAATACCAGAGTCAGAATCTGAGTGGGGAATGTGTAAGCATTTATATTCCAATCAGCAATGGCGCCACAAAACTTACCAAACACACCAACAGCTGCTAAGTCTGCTGGGCGTGTATAAGGCTTTAACTCAAGGGTGGCAACCAGAGCCTACGTAAGTTCTCCCCATGTTCATTTCTATAGCCTCTCGAACCCCCACCCCCCAGGGTAGGACTACTGAAATTCAACAGTAAAATTATTTGTGGTAGCCTGATTTTTCACTTTTTTCAAAACATAGTCAAGGACTGACACTGGTGTGCAAAATTCCACCCCCAAATTCACCCATGTCCACTCAAGTACCTTCATTGTGAAACTGCCTATGACTCAGAAGCTGAACAATTACTTTCCAAAGTTCAGCTCCTGACTGCCCCAAAGATCACATGTTTATGCTTTAACTGCATACCAAACATGACTTCTGTGTAAAAACAACTAAAATGTGTCATTACACAGGTGGTGGTGCAAGCTGCTGCCAAAATTTGGGGTAGCAAGGGAATCATGAAAATTAAAAGCCTTCTGGATAGTACCGTAGAAGGGGTGGAACTGAAGGAACAAAGACCCAGCTCATGGGAATGCGCCTCCTCAAGTCCACTATGTTCAGGCAGAGAGACCTGTCCCTGTGTGACAGCAGGATTTGTGGCACATAAATGGAGGCTAAAATCTTCAGGACCTTGAAGATTTCAATAGATGGGTTCTGCAAGATCAGAGCCTTAGTTGTGTTCAGAAGAGATTGCGAAAAGCGTTTCTTCTTAGAGTATGTTTTCTCCTCAAGACTGATATCTGTTGTTTAAACCAACTAATCAATGTTGGGTGGAGTCATATTGCTCTTTGTGTTGGTTTTATTGAAGCTGTATAGAGAATTATAAGAAATTAAAAATATACCTGTGGTTAGGCCCATCTGCTTAAAATATCCAAATACTATATTTTTTTTTTTAGCAAAGCCACTCATAAATAATTGATCTGGCTCTTCTACAATCTCCTTTAACCTCAATATTGATCATCCATATCTAATGTATTTAAATATTTTTCAGTTGTATTAAATGTATAATAAAATTGTCTTACTGCATTAATTTTATAATAAAATATTATTTTATTAATATTTTCCGTGTTCTTTTTGCCGGTCTCTTTTGTTCTACTTTTTGGGAGGACAAAACCTTTTTATTCTGTTAGCATCCTAGCTTTTACTATTCAATATCTTTTTGGACACTACAAAAGACCCTGAAAGATCTGTGAGTGTTTCTTTTCCAAAATCAAGATGACTTTGTAAGTCTTTTTCTGTACAGAGATGCTCACACCCAATTCCACGAATCAACTCTAAACCCAGAATCTCTTTCTACATCTTTTGTACCAAATCATGATGTTGTGGTAGAGAATTATTAGTTAGAGAAAAACAGCTTATCTTTGACTCCGATGGACCAGGACTTAATTTTGCAAGGCATTAGCCCCTCAGCCCAAAATGCAACAGCACTCAAAGGTAATAGGTCTCCAACAATATTTCACATTTGGATGCAAACTGTACAGAAAAGCAGGATATTTAGTGCTCCTGCTTCAGTATTCCGGGTAGCTGGCCTAGAACATCTTTGACTGACCAGCATGGATGCTATCTGCAAGTTGCTTTTAGTTCTTTGATTTAATCCTTTGATAATATTCTATAATCTTAGATAATGGCATTGGTCCTACCTCTTCTGCACTACAGATGGATGCAAGGAATTTATTCAAGGCTGTGCAATTTTACTGTATTTCTTTAATGCACCATTAACTTTAACTCATCTAGAGATCCATTTGTCTCATTAGTTCCTTAAAAGACTTCTGTGGCTCACCCTAATTGTTCCTTGGTCCTTGAACCTATTTAGTTTTGCATTCCCCACTTCACTGCCTCCAACTAAATTTGCCAAGACATCAGCTTAGACAAAATGAACTTTCGAAAGGCAATGAGGAGGTTGTTAGTCTCTCACAATGTGGCTGAGCACAAGAGCTGCACTTATAGAGATGATAATGAATCACTTTGAGAATTGATATTAATTCATCTTTGTTGCAACATTCCAGACATGGAGTGTATTGGACTGGGAGGTATGTGATTAACAGGAATATAAGCACCAATTTTGGAATAGTCTATCAAGCTAGCAGGACGTGTAGTGGAAAAACCTGAAAGAGGGGTAAAAGGAACCATTTATGACATTGAACAGCCCTCTCTCAACGGAGGGGGAGGATAAGATACCACCTTTCTCCTGTCTACAACCCAGTCCTTTCAGCAGTTCCAAGAAGATTCCACCCCCCTATGTACTCACCCCAGTAATGGGTTTCACTTACCTTTGCTACTGGTTCGGAGATGAGCGCGCGCGCATGCGCAGATGGTCCGTGATGATGTCCGGGTGGGTGGGCGGAGCCTCCCACCGCTGCTACCGATTCGCCCGAACCGAGGCAAACCGGTAGCAACCCACCACTGACTCACCCACACATGACCCTGTTGGGTACAGACAACCCCCAGAGGCTCAATGGCTCTCAGAAAGACCAGATGACTGCAAAGAAATATGATCCTTCCATTCCCTTCCATCCTGTCAGAACCAATCCTTCCATCGCCCCACCATCCTGCCTGAACCAATGAAGCTTCTTAGATGAGAAGTGAAACACCTTCCTCAAGAAAAACCAGCTGCCTTTTGAAAAAGCACCTTTGAGACAACTATGACCTAGATGACTGAGAATCTTCAGAGATACCTCACACCCTACTTTCTTTGAGTGTGTGAAGCTGTCCCATACAGCTGTAACTGAACTGGAATTGGTCCACAGAGGAAAGGCCTCCCAACCTATCTTTATAGCAGTTGAAGATTCAATCTGTAGCCTGGTTCTTATATCCAAGTGCCAAAAGTCTCAGTCAGCATATCTGGGCAACTGCTAGAGATTGTTCCTACTCATAGTCTAATCATACGAGGTAGAGAAGAAATATATGGAGAAATGTATCATCTTCAAAAAAGGAAATCTGGCTTATTTGGCGAAAGGACTGGACACTAGGCAGAATACATCTCACAACAGACAATTTACAGTGAAATGAATGTGAATGAATGGAATGGAGGAGAGCTATCTCCCTCCCATGGCAGTATAATAAGTAGTATAAGACAGAAAAAACTTATTTAATTTAGAATCTTGTCCTAATAATCAAAAGGCCGGAGAGACTATCACGCAACTGGTCAGTTTTCTGTATTCAACTAATCAGTGATGCCAGGACTGATCACAAATGTTCACAGCAGTTGGAAAAAGTTATCTGATCAGAACCTGATTTCATAGCCTACTTGAGTCTCACTGTGGACATAGCACAAATCTTGCTCATCCCACAAGTACAGACAAAATGCCTCTCCCATCTATTTTTCCACCAGCTGTAGTTAATAGTCATACTGCTGTGTTTCATAAAGGTTATTATGATTGTAATAGCATTTGATCCAGTGTCAGTGTCTCCCTTTTACTGTTGCCAAAATGTAAGATGCGAATAAATAATGGAATGAAGCAAGCCCTGGTTGATAAGGGCTTACTTAGGCTGCAATCAATCTGACAGTCTTTAAAGCTGTCTTCTGCAGTCCAGGGCTTTCAATTCCCATCATTCCCAGCCAGCCTGAATATGAATAGAATAAATCCATACACATACACACTCACACAGGCATCTTTGACTCTTGTTATATGGAAACAAAATCAGCTCTGGTGACATTTAAAAGAACCATTTACTGTAACAGGGACTGGTCAAATGGTGCGCTTTGGCTTTACAAGTCAGATTGAGGGATGTTGTCTTCAGACCAAACCTCTGAGAAACTATTATTTATATTGTATTTATTCCTTTTAATACTATCTCAGAAAGCACTAATTAATATTTCCAGCTTTTGCACCAAAATGTGCATCGAAAAGTATCTTTGGTGCACTTTGACTACCCAAAATCTTAGGCTCCATGAAAATTCCTTTCCCATTTTTCCTTTCATCAGCTTTGTCTGCCTCTATCAGGTTTCTGTCTCCTCCCTTGAAGTCATCCTGTTTGCATGCTAAGCTTTCATATGCAGCTCTTCTCTTTCATCCGCTCGCCCAGGGCCAGCCTATTCCACATGCAGACGGCTGCACCATATACTGTAGCAGGAGGCTTCTTCTAATGCACAGGGATGGTGTGATTCACCTGCCATCTCCTCCCAGCTCCTCTCCTGATCCAATAGCTACTTCCCTTCTTCACATGAGCTCACTAGCAGGAGCAAACGGGATTCCCAGCTAAAGAGGCTGGTGGTTTTCCCAGGGTGTTTCCTCGTTGTCAGCAAAGACAGCTGCACACCTACGCCTGGTTCCTCTACCCGTGAGACTGCAACTGCTTCACTGAGATGACAGGATCTCAGGAGCACGTTGCCAAGAGGCATTCAGGTCTTGGCAAACCGCTTCGTCCACATACTAAAAGACAGGGAAGGAAAGCGGGGGGGGGGGGGGGGAAGGAAGCCCCCCCCCCCCCTCCAACACTCTCCCTCCCTTCAGCCAACACGGGGGGGGGGGGGAAGGAAGCACCGCCCACACCTCCATCACTCTCCAGACCTTCAGCTACAGCTCCTGACATGGTTTTCGCAATATCACACAAATAGTTGTTACTGGTTTTTTTAGCCTGGTATTTTGTTTTGGTTTTCCCAGCTGACAGCCCATTTTTCTTCTACTCCATGGTTTCCATGCAGAGTCCTCGACATCGGGACATGGGTTTAGTTATGAATCAACAATAATTCTAGGGGAAAAAATCTACCTGTAGCTCAAACTAACCCACAGAAACAAGTCCCCTCCCCTCCCACAGCTTCTACAAAGTTTCTACAAAGGGAGAAGATTAGGACCTTCAATGATACGCATTCAGGATAGTATCATCTGGATCTGTTGTTCTTAAGAAGCTTTTAATCATCTTTATTGTTAACCTCTCTAGGTAAACTATTTTTTGCTCCTGCCTTTCAGCCAAATGATTACAGTTTCAGCAGTATGTGTATGTAAAATTTACTCCAGATCAGCTAATAAATTAAAAATGAATCACAAAGCTTTTCGTTCACATTTATGCAACATTCCTCCAAATGTGACCAGGAGTCACTATTTAAACTGTAAGTTTGACTGGCTGCTTCAATTTTTACAAAATCACACCACATTACATAATACTTCATGTTATTTATCAAGTTTTTTTTCCAAGCTCCTCTCCTGGCATATGTAGTATACACACAGCTGTATTTTGTCTCAAGGCACAAGAGACACACACACAGCCCAACTCTATCCAGATTTATTCAGTAGTAAAAAAGCATTGGTTCCAAAAAAGCATTGGTTCCAGCCACTCTTCTTTCCACACTAGCCTTTAACGTTTCATATTTGTGTGTTTTACTCTTTGCAAGTGAAGTATATGAGTATATGGTTGCTCACACAAGGCATTAGAGAACATCGGCATCTTCACTGCAGAACAAGGTTTTCTTAACTTATACAGGCTACCACTATTAAGCAGAGACAGGGTTTGCCCAATGGGAAAGGCAAATTCTCAGAAAACTATTTGTCTTTTCCTCCCAACGAAGCTCATCTAATTAAGCCCCTCCTCTCTTTTTTTGGCAATGGCAGTAGAATTTGGAAGCTTGTAGTACAGTATATCGGTTGCACCTTATTCCACCTCCAAATCCTTTTCTAGAATTGGCAAATTTCAATATTCCCATAAATCTCCCTCTGTGCTGTCCCATCTCGTTTCCCCCGCTGCCAAACAAGAGTTATCCCAAATGCCAACCTTTAATATAATGGGGGCTGTGTAATCGCAATGAAACTTAATCCCAGCGGACTTCTTATACGTCTCGTTTAAACACACACACACACACACACCCACCAATCTCCAAAGCACACACACACACACACACACAAATCTCCAAATGAAAATACGCCCCTCCTTTGGTCTCCGATCAGAAGGGCCACGACAAGGGAGACGGCTCCGGATAGGAAAGGACAAAATCGCAGCGAGGGGGTCGGGGTGGCGCCGGGAAGATGGGGGGTCAAACTCACCCGTGTCTTGGCGGAACTGGTGCATGGACTGGAGGTCGATGATATACGGCGACAGCCTATTGTCCACCTGGCCCAGAACGACGCTGCCCCCAACTCTCGGCCCGGCTCTGATCACCGCCTCGATGTGGTGGCTCACGGCCGGACTGTAGGGTCTCCATCGACCGTGCTCGTTCAGCCATTCCCAAACCACCACGGCAGAAGCCAGCAGCATGATTTCTTTGCCTTCGCTCTTTAGCGGTCTCTTCCCGAAGAGCCTCCGAATCCCAGGCACCTCCGGCAGCCGCTTCGTCCGATCAACGTCCGATAGATCTCATCTGCCCCCTTTAAACTCTGCAACGTCACGCCTACGGGCTGGCTGGCTGCTCGCTCGCTCCTTGGACCAGTTCCAAATTTTCTTCTTTTGAATTGTTTCTTTCTCTCACCCGCTTTTGTGCGGCTAGTATTTTGGAGCTTGTCGGGTTAAAAAAAGAAGAAGAGAAAGAGACCCTTTGGGGTACTGTTTCATGGAAAGACGACTTAAAAGCTTTGCAAAGCTTTCCTATTTCCAAGCAAATTCAGTAGTCTTGCTTCATCGCCTGGGAAATGCGTTGCATTTAAAAAATTACCAAGAAAACCCTTCCAGTCAGCAAGCTGGAAAAGCAGGTTCCGTCATCTGCTCCGTAAAGTGTCTCGGAAGGGAAATGTGCCTATTGACTCAGTTACACCAGTTGCATTTTCTCCTTACTCTGCTTTTCCCTTCCCTTCTCTGCATTTGCGCGAGGGGTTCTTTTGGACAAACCCTGCCAGGAATTTCATGCTCCGATTTCTTGGGTTCCCCCCCCCCCCGCTTCCCTGGGTAGCAGATGCAGCAATCTCTCCGGCTCCACCTCCCTGTTGCTTTTATGCCGTCTTCTTTCTATATACCGACCCTGGGAGAGTGGGGCTTTCTCGACACAGCGGGGGAAATGCAAATCTCCACCCCGCGCATTGCCCCTTGCCCTCAGCCGAGAAACAATAACCCATTGCATGCAGCCCCAGCGCCAGGCTCCTGCCTCTTGTAACCTCGCCCGCCGCCGTTACAACTTCCCTGCCTTTGCAAGCATTGTGGGAAGAGGAGCCGCAGCAGGAGCAGCCCCAAGAACGCGACGTCTTTGCGCTCCTTCCTTTCGCTCCTCCCACCATTACCTCATACTCGGCCCTCCGCCCCTAAACCCTCCCCTCTGCTCAGCATCGAGCGCCCTCTGCTGACTCAGATAAAGCCAACAGCAAGTGCGGGCGGGACTGGACCAACACATCCCGAGGCGGGGGTGCCCGATCGATTGCCACCCTCCGGGGTGAGACGAGGAGAAGGCGAGACAGCGCAGGACACGATCGCTGGCCAAAAGCCCGCTTCTGTATGGGATCAGCTCGCCCATTGCTTTTCACGCGTGCTGCTTGATGTAGCGCAGCCTTCTTTTACCGCAGCCTGTACTACCCTCCAGCGCTAGCAGAAGCGACAAATTGGGGGTTGGTGGGGTGAGGGGTGAGGGAAGGCATTGGATATGAGGGTCGCCCCATCACAGCTGGGGCCAAAATTGGTGGCGGGGATCAATTATTTTTATCTAGCGGCCGCCTTGGCCTTATGAAAGGCATAAGTGGTGGGTTTTTAAAAAAAAAAAATGAAGTAGTGCACTTGTGCATTTTTGTTCACAATTGTGCTGCTTCGAAAAATGCAGTGTGTGCAAACTTTTTGTAAACTACTGGCACTGCTTTGGCACTGCATCCTTCAAAGATGCTAATAGTTCCAGCAGCCTTATTTTTTAACAAGTTAGAATTATTTTAAACAGCTACTGTACTTTTAGGGTCTTAATTATTATAGTTGGTCACAGAGGCAGCTAGTTGTTGAAACCGGATTTTGGCATTTTTGTCTGTCTATTGAATTCTTCCTAAGGACCTGGGATAGGAGGGTGCTATTTCTGATGTTGTTGTTGTTGTTGTTGTTGTTTGTTGTTGTTGTTGTTGTTGTTGTTATTGTTATTATTATTATTATTTGGGGGTGTCTTTGAACCAGCCTAGACAAGTTTTCTTGTCAAGATTTTGAGAAGTGGTTTCCCATTGTTTTTCTCTCCAGGAGAGACTTATGGTACCCTGGTTTCTATTCTGGTGCTTTTAATTGCTACATCAAAGTGACTCTCAATTCCAAACTATTTACTACCCTGTTTCCCCCAAAATAAGACATCCCCTGATAATAAGCCCAATCGGGCTTTTGAGTGCATGGCAATAAGGCCAAGCGCTTATTTAAGGGTTCAAAAAAATATAAGACAGGGTCTTATTTTCAAGGAAACACGGTATTTATTCCAAAGTATTCTTTTTTGCTTCATGTCAAACATCCAGAACATATGACTATAAATTCTATGCATATCTGAACTTAATGCTGTAATATTGCTCTTTTTTTATTTGTTTATCTTCAGCTAGAAGCACAAATGCAGAGCAGGGGAGAGAATCTATGATATGAGGCAACCATGTGAAGTGAGAAGTAATACATTATAGAAAAGGGGTAGAAAACTGTTTTCTCATCATAGTCATAATCTTGTGTCTTAAAAAAACTGTTAACATTGTAAATACTATCATATTTTAAAAAACCTTTCTGGAAAGTTGAAAAATAAACTGATTTCAAAGCAATACTCCAATGTCAAGTATTCAGAGCCAATGCACATGGTTTATAGATTTTGACATCAGTGAAGTTTGCATCTACAGCAACTGTAATAGCAATAGTTTCAATGCATGAAATACTAGTTCTTACGTAGGTGGATAGCCCTTGCATTTTTACTTGTTTCAGATCCTGCACAATCATTTCTTAAAATAATAATTTATTAAACTTAAAATCATAGGACTGGAAAGGATCTTGGAGGTCTTCTAGTCCAACCTCCAGCCCAAGGCAGAAGTCCTTATTTCATCCTAGACCAGGGGTCGGCAACCTTAAAAACGCAAAGAGCCATTTGGACCCGTTTCCCAGAGGAAACAAAACACCTGGAGCCACAAAACCTGGGTGGGCGTGGCCAACTCGATGTCACTCCCACTGAGTCACATGACACCCCCCCAGCTACGCCTACCCAGGTTTTGTGGCTCTGTGTTTTCTTTTCTATGAGAAACAGGTATCTCTCTCTTTTCCCTCTCTCTCTCTCTCCATCTCTCTTTCTCCCTCTCCTATCTCTCTCCGTCCCTCTCATCTTTCTTTCTCTTTCCCTCTCCCCATCTCTCTCTCTCCCTTTCTCCCCACCCATCTCTCTCTCCCTCCCTCATCTCCTCATCTCTCCCTCTCTCTCCCCTTCTCTCTCTGTGTACTGAGGACCGATCGCCACCCCCAGTGATGGCTTCTCTTCGGGTGACCCTCCTCCCCTTCTTGTGACTCCCTGGCTGGCTGTGGCGTGCATGGGGAGAACCTCTTCCAGGCGCAAAGGCGCATGCGGAGGGCGG
>QLTV01004389.1:2777994-2791394 GCA_003457575.1 Thermophis baileyi
GTTGGAAGCGCTGAAGGACCAGGTTGGACACTGATCATCCTGGATAAAATCTATGTTGGAATATTCATGAGCAGATGGTAATTCAGTCAGCCAATGTGAGTGAAGTGCTACTGAGTCTGTGCAAAAGGAATTAAGCTAGGAGCTGGACGTGTTTTTCCAGTCTCGGGTCTGTCTCTGTATCTCTCTGTGTGAAGACTTCATTATGCTATGTTGCTGTAAAGAAGAATGTATGGTACTGTAAATATTTTGATATGATTATAAAGAAGTTATTTGATTCAGCAAAATGCAGTCAACTGTGAGAGCTTCTGATTTATTTTTCTATAACAGAGAAAAAAAATTCTCTAACAATCTATGTGGTCATAGTAGCATTTAATTGACACCAAATTGATGACACATAATCAGTCAATCACTAGAAGTTAAACTCACTCTGCATACCAAAGAAGCAATAATTAGTATTATCCAAATGCTACAAAGGGCCTTTTCAGAGTAGAGCCCATAAGAGCATCTATGTACATATGGACAAAATGAGAAATTATCACCAATTAAAAGTATATAAATGCATATTTAGAAATTATTATTATTGATATATAAGTTTGCCACAGTTCTTTTTCAACAAGATTGTGAGCAGTATTGTATATTATTCAACTGGCTGGGTTGAATGCTTGGGCTACTTCGAGACCCCCGAGCAGTGCTCCTTCTTCTGTTCCTTTCTTTTTCAAATCAGAATTGGACTCTCAGAATCCTTCAGTCAAGCACCAATTGGCAGCTCCTACGTCACAAGTTGCATCTACGGTAACCTCAGCCCTCATGCCATTGAGATTTAGAAGCAAAATAGCTATTTTTAGTAGCATTAAGTCTTCTTTTTTAAAAACAGATTTGAAAATACCTATTAAGTCACATACTTTAAAGCCATCCTGTGTTTTTAAAAAATTCTCTTCCAAAATCCTGTGTTTAAAAAAAAATATTCTCTTCCAAAATGGATAAAGGAGCCCAAAGGTTATCTGTTCTCATTCATGAGATGTTGCCATGTTCAGTGGCTATCCTTACTGTGACCCATGGAAGCAGAAAAAAGAGACTCTACCCACCAAAAAAATAAAAAATAAAATTGTCCATTCTTGTACAAAGGATGACTGATGAAGTTAGTTTCATGATTGCTCCAATTTCCTTGGTTCCAGAGATCCTGCAGCTCTGCCTATTGCATGTTGATCAACCCATAATGGTTTGATAAATAGAGCCTTTGACTGCAGATCAATAGCCTCAAACCCTGCAGCCATGTCATTAATCCAAAACATCATTTAGAGGTGATTTTCCTGTGGTGTATTTTATATGAAGGCTATGGCAATATATTTTGAAGTGTCTGGGCTTAAAATGCTTATCCTTGATTCATTACAGCTACCAAAAAATCCGTTCTCATCATCAGATATTCCCCCAAGCCACATGTAAAAAATTAGGATGTAAAAATAGGGCTGCAGGCTGGGGAGTTTGATTTCATTAAACAACTATGTTTAAGATATACCCAGATGATACAGATCTTAGACACACATTCAGTGAGCCTCTTGCATCACTCATCTAATATTAGATATATTGCCATAGAAATGATACCGTTCGAGGATCTGTTTTGCCTGTGTCTTCACTGCTCTCACTATGGCCTCTTTGTTTTTTTTCTGGAAATACTTAACCTAATTGGAAAGGGATGGTCAGCATTATTTTCTGTTCTGTTTTGCTTAAAGCATGGAAGGAATATTGTTGTTTGACTGTAACATGCAGTTTTTATAAAGACCAGGTTTGGTGAGAAATTTCTGTCCTGGGATTTTATTATCACAATGGGGAAGAAGCCTTCCTTAGGTTCTCTCAGGAGTTAGTGGAGAGAAGGTGGGGTATCGACAGTCTTAAATATTTTTCAAAATCAGTACTTTGCCCCTAGGTGGATAAATGTACCCAGTGAAGCATGACTTACTATTGTTAAATATACGGATGTTCTTGTGATATAATATGCTGCTGCATCTTGATTTATTGTATGGTTTACAGTAGGGATTGAGAATCTTTAGTCGCAGGGCCACATACATCCCTCACCTCCCTTTCTCTTGCCACCAGAGCTTTCCCTGACTCTTATTGAAAATTGGGAGCATTATTTTTTTAATGTTAGATTTTTTTTTACCTTGCCTTATTATTTTTATAAATAATTCAAGGTGGCGAACATACTTAATGCAGATAGTCCTTGACTTACAACCATTCATTAGGCAACCGTGCAAAGTTACAATAGCACTGAAAAAATGACTTACAATCATTCCTTGAATTAATGACCTTCACATTAATCTTCACAGCATCTTCACAATCACATGATCAAAATTCAGGCACTTGGCAATCGGCATGTATTTATGACAATTGCAGCATCCTGGCGTGATTGCCATTTGCAGTCCTCCCAGCCAGCTTCCAATAAGCAAAGTCAATGGGGGAAACCAGATTTGCTTAATGGCCACCTGATTCAATTAACAATTTAAAAATCATGGCAAAAAGGCTGTAAAATTGAGCATGACCTTTAACAACCACCTTGCTTAGCAACGGAAAATCTGGTCCCCAATTATGGTTGTAAGTCGAGGACTACCTGTACTCCTTCCTCCTCCTATTTTCCCCACAACATCAACCTGTGAGGTAAGTTGGGGTGAGAGGGAGAGTGACTGGCCCAAAGTCACCCATCTGGCTTTCATGACTAAGGCAAGACGAGAACTCACAGTCTCCTGGTTTCTAGCCTGGTGTCTTAACCAGATAACCACATTATTTCCTACCATTCTGAGGAATGAACCCGTTAAAACTGTGGCAGAAGCCTTAAAGTACAATAATCTTAATGTAGGTATTTTTTAAAGCCACAGAATTCCTTTTTATATTATCTCTTCTTGAACCCCAACCCTGATTATAAAAAGAGAAAAACTTTGGAACTGGCAATATCTATAACAGATGTTATCTCTAACATACACGATATAACCACATGCAGTTGTCATCAATGGCAATGATTCCAAGTTCCCAAGAAATGAGAATGAAGCCTCCCAGCTCCTAGAAACATACCTCCTTCCTTGGCCTGGTCTAATCTTCCTCCACTTGGAATTATGAGAGATATAGTCCTGACCTATCACATCTGGAACACTAATTTGGATGAGGTAGGCCTACAGCCTACAAGTGTGGAAAATAATTTGAGTTATGCAAGCTGGTATAGTAAATCCCAGATTTAACATGTAAGAAAATCACGTACAAAAGAAACTTCATCCTTGAAGAGGCTCTTCAAAATCTCTGATATATAAAGATGCTATTATCATTTCTTATTACTCTCATGATGTACCAGTTATACATAGATGGAATCTCAGTAACAAAAACCTGCAGTGGCTCATTTCAAAACTGGACTTGACACTGTTTTGTCAAGGATTTGTACAGACTGGATATAATTATATGTTGGGGTCTTCAAAACACAGCTTTTAATGATACACACCGTCAATAAAAAAACAAATCCTGCAATTTGCTTTTATGAAGAGAAGTAAGAAGGGCATCTTCAGAGATGGTGCCATGAAAAAAGAAAGATGCCTATGAGTCAAGATAGACTCCTGGTGAGATTGGCAGAAGCATGGTAGAGCTGTTCTTAATTCAATTAATAGCTGGCTCCTGAATTGCTTAAGGCCTACAAGCAAAGCAAAGCAAAGAACTGCTACTAATGTAAGAAGATGAACACAAGTTGCTGCTAAGGCTTGATGCTTAAATGTGTGGGGTTTTTTAGAAAAAATCCAGGCACATCATCAGTAATTTCAGAAAGTAGTAGGGTGTTTTAATATGACAATTTACGTATCAGGTGTTTTTTTTTTTTAAATGCAGACATTTTCAAAAGCATAATAAAAAGGAACAGGATTGGTTACCTGCCATATTAGGTGTGAAGCAGAGGGTTCGCTGTGGTAGAAAGTTTTGCTGAGCATGTTTACTTCCGTTTACGTGATTCTGTCAACTTTTTTTTCCAGATAAGATAAGAAACATTGGTTTGGAGTTAGAATGTAGGTACCAGGCTCTAAACAGTAATGTGACATGTACAAACGTGTTAGAGGAAGTGCTCTTTAAAAAGGCAAAATCTAAGGAGGAGGAGGATTGAGCAATGCTGCACTTCTGAAAATATATAATCTATGCAACCCCTGAAATATAGTTTATAGAGCTTAATGGCAGGGCATGGGGTAGAATCAGAAGCCTTTTGGGGCTATAAAACTAATTTTATTAAAGATGCAGTACTTACTGATGTTTGTCTATCTCAACACAAGACCAGGGGTGAAATCCAGCAAGTTCTGACGGGTTTTAGAGAACCGGTAGCGGAAACTTTGAGTAGTTCGGAGAACCGGTAGCGGAAATTTTGAGTAGTTCGGAGAACCGGCAAATACCACCTCTGGCTGGCCCCAGAGTGGGGTGGGAATGGGGATTTTGCAGTATCCTTCCCCTGGAGTGGGGAGGGAATGGAGATTTTGCAGTATCCTTCCCCTGCCACACCCACCAAGCCACACTACGCCCACCAAGCCACGCCCACAGAGCCGGTAGTAAAAAAATTTGGATTTCACCACTGCACAAGACAATGGCATTTTGTCTCCCCTCCCCACACACCCAAAATGAGAATTTTAGCACAAGGGTTCCTGGTCTTGGTAATTTTAAGACATGTGGATTTCAACTTCCAGAATTCCCCAGGCAGCATGGATGGGGGAGTTGAAGTCCACACATCTTAAAGTTGCCAAGATTGGGAAGCCCTGCTCTAGCATCAGGGAGATGGTCTTCTAATTCAGCTTCCAGTCAACAGAGAAATCAAGGGATATAGAGACATGGGTAAGGGTGAAGGGAGCAGAGTTCTTTGTTCCCCAAGGCAAACCTTTCAGAAGCCCCCTCATGTTAAAAAAAAAAGCTTAGCACCTGTTAGGTCTCTGTCCAAGTAGTTGGGTTGGCAATATATAAACCAACAATGTATGTTTAAAACAAAATCACTGTATTGATTTGTGCTGTATTCTGATTGGTTGATTGTGTTGCAAATTGCCATAAGAGGGAGCTAGAGATCATAGCTTACTCTCTCTGACATGTTCTATTTGATATTCTGGTCTCTGTTGTATCTAAGCTGTGCTTATATTGTAATATCTTTGTTTACTGTGAATGACAAAGGCAAACGGTAAGAAGACTCTATAACTGGAAAAGCTTGTAATTCTTTGGACTGTTAATCTAGCTAATTACAAATTTAAACGTGTATGACCTGTACTGTTTATTGGACTGTGCTATTCCTTAAAGTAAACTTTAACTCAATTTAGTGTATCTGTGTGTGGCTGAACAGTTATTCATACCTACTCCCATAAACGTTTCTATGTGCATATCCTTGTTACTCAAGGGTTACTCTGCACATACCTTAACAGCACCAAGCCTTCTCAGGATGCAACGGGGGGGGGGTCAGAAACCCTCTTCTTTCCTTCTACCATTAGCTGGGGAGGGGCTCTTCTTCCCATTTAGAATACAGCCAAACATAGGCATGTTTGGACTTACCTACCCCTCAGAAGACTCCCAGCCACCCACTCCTTGGCTGCCTGAAAGTCTTATCTTTCCTGGCCTATCAGATCTGGGCTTTAAAAATCCGGCCTACCATGAGATTGCAGCAAGAAGGGACAAAAGAACAGGCCAAGAGATTGAGTGGCCCTGATCTGGCAGATTTATTCTCTCCCAAGGCAAGGAAAGAGAAGAGGAAGGAAGCAGCCAGCAGGCAACAATCAACAGAAAAGTCACCACAGATCACTTCCGGAATCTGCTGGGAGCCTCTCCATGCTACTCTTTCACTGTGGTTCCTGTTGGGAACCTGTAATTCTCAATATGGCAGCAGAGATAGAGAAATTGGTTGTTGCTCTCTAGAGGTCACCAAGATTTTTCCAGTCCAGACCATATAGCCCAAACCATCATGTTTGGTCAAGGTGCGGGCAACAAAGGAGAATTTTGCTGAGTCCCCCAATGGTTGTAGATCCTAAGGCAGATGCCTCCCCAGCCTTTACAGTAGCGAATCCTTCTCCATTTATTAGCAATGTTACATTTCTCATTTTCTCGTCAAGCTATTGTAATGTAATAGCAATTCCCAGCAATTTTGAGGCTGAAACTGCTTTACAATAGTCACTCTGATAAATGATTTAGCTAGGAGAAGGATGAGAGGAATGCTCCTGCATCGATTCCCGAGCTCTCTCAGTACCATTTGTGATGATATTCTGCTCCTTGCCAGATTGACTTAATGGGTGGAGGGAGGCTTATTGGGATGATTCACTGGTACCTGGCTGGCAGATCCCAGAAAGGGATCTGCAGCACTGTTTCTCATTTTTAAGGCATGCATTCCATGGGGTTCTGCAGATTTACTTTGTGCTTTCATTGCTATTAAAGTGCTATAGTTAAGCTAATTAGCTTGTTAGCTAATCAATTTAAGATTCTTTTCAGATTAACCAGAGATGTTTATTCACCCATGGAATGATATTCAGATAGAAATCTATTTCCATCTGGAATGATATTCAGATAGAAATCTATTTCCATCCTTTATACATCTCTTAAAATATTAGAGATTCTAAATTTTTTCTTTTCACAGACAAAAATATCAATATTAGTGTGACAGTATAAACATACGCAGAAGTTCTCCGTCTGTGCAAATCATCTTGGATCCACTTCCAATGGGCATTTTGAGATTCCAAGAGGGCCTGATGCAATTTCAATTGGAGATTCTAGTTTAGGATGAGAGTGATTCATCTGGATTTGATCTGATTCAGGAATGAAGATTCATTTTGAAAGAACCATCTGCAGACTTTAATGGGGATATATACTTCTCGGTGGCAATAATTTGGACTATCACAGGAAAGAGAGTTTTCTGTACCTTTTGGCTTTTCTAAGGTAATGGGATTAATGGAGAAATGTAAATAGTATGTGAAACTGCTTCAGTTTTTGGCAAGATGTAAGTGCACCTGCAAGGGTGGGTCCAAAAGTCAAGATAGCAACTATGATTGCGCAATAAGAGTCCTGCCCTGCCCCGAAGGGTGCTGATTGCAAATTCACGATCATCAGTTTGACTTCCTTGAACACTACACTTCTATGGATCCCCTGTAGTTTTGGATGAAGGTAACAGGGAGGGTAGACCTTTTAAAGCAGGGGTCCCCAACCCACGGCCCATGCATGGCCCACTACTGAGCCTTGTCCTATTTGGAACTGGGCCGTGCTACTGGTGGGCTAGTGTGCACAGGCGCAGCTGGACTTACACAAGCAGCAAGCCGGCACGCTTGCACATGCACATGCAGCTCAACTTGTGCAAGTTGAGCCATGTGTACATGTGCATGCATGCAGGCCTGCTGCTTGCGCAGCCTGGTTCCCCTACCACCACCACCCAGCCAGGCTGCCAAGTCACAAAGGTTGGGGACCACTGCTTTAAAGGACATTAACCATGCCAATTTCAGGCAGTTAGCCTCACACGTTTAACAATTTTTTTTTCCATGTACTTCTTTTTAGAGCAGGGAACAGGGGTGAGAAAAGGGTAAAAACAGCAGTATACAAATTCTCTTAACATGTAAGAAAAAGCCGGTGTTTGAGCCAGGATAATATCTTACTCTATCTTTAAAATGTGACTTGTCAATGTTTTTTTTAAATAACCTAATATTTTTACTTCTTTTTCTGTGGTACCACAGGTTTGGGATTCACTGCCTTTAATTTTCAGGTTTTCTGGGGTGCCGGGCACAAAATGGGACACAGGGTGGGACACAGAGTAGGAGGCTAGCTTAGAACAACTGGGGTTCCATTTGTACAAAACAGGGGGGAAAGTTTGTTTCTGGCCAGCACTAGCCCTAGTAAAGATGAGACTGAGAAAGGGGAGGTCATAAAAATCAAAATGGCAACCACAACCATGCAATTGAAGCCCCACCACTTTTTATGTGCACTGTGTATGTGATATACACAAAAAAGAATGGGGGTTTGAGTTCATTTGTGGCTGCTAACTTCACTTTTATGACCCCCTTTTCAGTATAAGTGTCCATTCCTAAACGCATTGATGTGCCAGAAGGTTTGTCTTTTCATACTTGCATCATGATATCGCATGAATGTAAGAGGTGGAGTTTTGTTACTTCCCCCCACCACATACCACAAATATTGATGCTCCCTTTACAAAGGAGTAAGATTTATCCTGTGAAAAGCAACACTTCCCTATCCTAATTTGAGCAGATTTGGAGAGATGAGAACCACTGGGCCCTTTGTCTACTTAAAACAGGGGTGGGGAACTTTGGCCCTTTTAGGACTTGTGGACTTCAACTCCCAGAATTCCTGAGCCAGCCATGCTCAGTCATAAAGAGGCCATAGTTCCCCTGACTTAAAAGAAAGCAAAGAATATTCATAACTTAGGGCCATTCAGTTCTCACCTTGCTCACTACTGAGCACTTTTTTTGTAGTTCTACCAAAGAAAATGCTTGCTTCCCACTCTGTCCCATTTTCAAAATTCACTCTCCAATGAATTTTGGAGCTGGTCTGCCTCTCTCCATTCATAAAATTGAGTGAGAGATGGTTTGATGAATCCTCACATGCTGGCTGGAGAACTCTGGGAGTTGAAGTCCACAAGTCTTAAAGTTGCCAAGTTTGGGGACCCCTGATCTATGACAAAGTCTTCCTGAGGGTACAAGAGTTGCCAAGAATCCACACATGCCCATCAAAGACAGGACATTCTTGATAGAGATTTAGTAGTTTGGGAATTTTCGCTGTTTTGCTTTCCCCCCAGCACCAATTCTTGAAAGCTTTTTGCATCATCAATTCAAGCTTTATATTACTCGCTGTTCTAATTTTATATAGGAATAATTACATTCCATAGTATTAATTTGTCTTGCCTATGATTTTTCTAAACCCGAATGCTTGCCCAAACTGCGCTTTGATAGATCTTATTGCCACCAGCTGGTATTTGCAGCAAATTTCAATACACACAATGCTGTCTCATTGGTTTCCTGGTTTAAAGTTTCTTATGAATATTAAGTTGCAAGAAATGGAAACAATGCAACAGCTCAAGGAATCCAAAGCTTTATTGATTACATGCTGTGACAGAATAAGGCAATAATAAGTCATAAATATTAAATGTAAGATCAAAGTTAGGAAATTACAGTTAGGTAAGTAGCATGGGCCTAAGCTACTTGGAAACTATTAGAGAACCCAAGGATTAGAGAACCAAGAAACCTAAGGGGAACCCTATTAGAGAACCCATCAAAAAACCCCACATGATCCCTCTAGAGGTGCTTTGACTGCAGATCCCATAATCAAAATGATGTCAACATTTTTGGGAACTGCAATTCAACATCTAGACTACAGTGTACTCACTGAAGAACTATTATATTTAAACTATACGAGACAGTAAAGTTGTGACTTAGTAATCTAACCCACTCCCCCTTCCCTTAGCATTTTGGCTAATCAGATTTAGCAATCATTTTGAAATAAGGGAGCAAAATACTTCAGTGTATAGAATAAGCAGTTTGTCGACTGAGGGTGGCATATGGCTCCATTTTTGAGATATCTGAAGTCACTCAAGATTGGGCTGATGAAATTTTGAAGCAAAACTTCCCGAGAGCAGTTAAAAACAATGTTAAGCCCAGTAAAGTAAAAGTAACACCAGTATCTCCCGTTTAAAAATAAAAACTATCAAAAATATCCTGCAATAAAACTCTTGTTGCCCTTACAGGTGAAATTTATCTCAACTGGAAAAGTTGCCAATCACTGGTGTAGATTGGTATTTAGATCATGCTTTGACCAGAATAACCTGTTAAAGTCCTTTTCCAATCCCCGTGTCAGGAACACAGATTATTCACACTGCCCACTTTCCAGATTCCAAACTGTCAAGAGTTTGTTTCTGGTTTTTCCTGAAGATCTTAGGCATCCTTACTGGTAACTTTGTGCCTTTTCCTAATTGCACCTAATTATGGCACCATGTCCTGGCATCTTCTTTTTTTTCTTCATGAAATAGCCTTCAAGCCCACAAGTAGGATTGGGTAAGGTTGAAGTCATCCTTAGCTGTATTTCTTCCCTTATTCAAACACCATCAAAGTGCAGCTTCAACACTGTAAAATCTAAGACTGTTACCTTGAAGAGAAGGCAAGCAACTGACTGTGACTGAGAACAAAGGCAATAGAAGCAAAATAAGATGGCTATTCAATTTTCTGCCAATTCAAGGTTGGGTAGATAATGCCCTGACTCAGCAGTGAGGAACATACCTTTAATCTTTTATAATCATCAAACCATTGTTCTGACAAAATAACAGTAAACAGGACAGCCCTAACATCACCACTTTAATGACTGGATGATATTAGAAAATGTTGTTAAGTCACTAACTGCAATCTCACTTTAGTTCCACTCTTCTTCTCTCCCAAATAATATAAGTCAGCGTTTGCATAAAGGAAGAAGTACAAATACACAACTACAAAAGAATTTATCGCTACTGGGAGCTCTAAAAATGCAATGGACACTAAACTTTGAGGCATTGGTTGAAAAATTTAATGTAGAGTGGCAGCAATGTTCAGTCTGTATATTTGAAAATAAATATATCTGTCACAAACTGTTATAAATCCAAAGAAAGCAGAACCTTGGCAGATAACTTTCCCTCAAGCAATTTCATTTTTTGGAGAAGAGAACTGAACTTTAACAATATATTAACTATAATCCATTTTCCTCCACTGCCTCACTCAGAAATGCATCCACATGTGAGCTATCTTCCCTTGCATCAGGAGCCATTATAGTACCATACCAAGATGGATTGGATTGAATTTTTAAAATAATTGAGTGGATTGAATAGCCGTATTCAATTATGCTGCAGTCTTTGTTTCTCATTTTGTAAGCAAATCCAGCAGCGTGCAAAGCAACAAGCTGCCCATCTCTGTTAAACACCGGTGAACCCGATGACCCCCCCAAAAAAACAGGTATTGTAAGTGACAACATTAGGATTACTTCTTTCTCGCTCAAAATCTGTTGGATTATACATATGGATGCATTTTCCCTCTTGGCTGTAACAATATACACAGTCGCTACATTTAATTTTCTTGTGTTTGTGCAAATGATCTCTAAATGCCTTGCCACGTTCAAATATATTGACAACCAGACAAGCATCCATAGACTTGATTCCTCCATTTGGGTGCCCTATGATAAAAATGGGACCGCTTTCTGGTGGTGAGGAATTTAATTGCAACAATCCTGGTGGAGGATGACATTTACTTTCATTTTCTTCCAATTTCAGGACAACAAAATCAAGATCCTCATCTGCTATTTCAAACCAGTTTTCCAATGAGAACCACTTTTCTGTAGGATGCTGTTCTTCATAAGAGAAAGTTACACGGGCTAACTGCTTAATTCTATTTCCCCAGTCCTTTGCTTCAATTCCTTCTCCAACTATCAACTTTATTACATGGTGACACGTTAATATATATCTACCATGGAGAACGAAGCAAGTTCCAACTCCTTGAAAGCATCCTAAAACACTCCTGCCTTCTATATATCCAACTGAATCACCATACTTGGCAAGAGTCCTCACCAACTTGAATGAAAGAGAGTCATTTATCTCCTTGCCAAAGTCTCTTTTATAAACTTCAAGGACATCCTTTTTTTTGCCTCCCAAAAATTTGTCAATGTTTTGTCTTTCTTCCAAAAGCTTAGGATACAACTTCAGGATCTGACATTCAAAGTCCTGCTCCTGTTGTTCTTTAGAAGCACTGATCTGTCCCTGCTCACAATCCGGCTCTGGCTGTTGTTTTTTAGAAGCACTGAGCTGTCCTTCCTCAAAGTCCGGCTGTGGCTGTGGCTTTTCAAGAGTACTAAGCTTCCTCCCCACAAAATCCGAATCATTCTGTTTCTTGTTTAGATCACCACTACATCTGGCACCTTTCTTAGACTCCACCGCAATGTCATAAACCTGATCTGATAAGTTGTTAACTGAAAAATCGTTATCTATGATTGTTGCACCATACACCAGCGTCCAATTCGCTTCTTTTAGCAATGGCAGAAAGCGGCCATCATTGCACAGGGCATCTTTTATGGATTCTCCTTTAGGGGCAAAGATACAAAATGTGCAACGTTCTTTAAGTAGTTTGAGGTTTTTGATTAACCTACGGCCCTGATGGCTTTCCATTCTAGAACCTGCTCCATTGACATAGAACATTATACATTCTTCTTTCCTATCGTCATATTGGCGATACCATACTTCATTAGTGACCTCATTTTTAGATAGCTTGTAGGACTTCATTTCAAATTGTGAGCCATCAGATACATACTTTAAAGGCATTCCCAGATTGACACAGACATTCAAAGACTCTTTCTTCTCTATTAAGTGGAACTCTTCTGTTCCTCTTCTGTTCCTCTTCTTTCTGTCCATCCAGTCACAAACATATTTACTAGACTTGAGGGCACTAAGCAGACTGTCGGTAAGTCTGCCTCTCACTTGATGCTTCTTCCCACTTTCAATGAATGTCACCATGAATATTCGTTCTTCTTTACTTGCATCCTTGCAACTTGTTGGAACTTTTTCAGGAAAATCATATTCATTGTTAATTAGTACCTCTTCTTTGATCTAATAAAAGGGAACAATTAAATATGCATTTGGTTTGTTATTTTGTTTTTCATTAAAACGACAACAGTAAAAAGACCATGTAGTGCCTAGCACCTATGTAAAGTAGATGTGAAACAGAATTTTGTATGGGATATTTTCATAGGAGCTTTTAACCAATTCAGGCATTTCCTGAATTGAATATAATTAAGTTACTTAAGAAAGAAATAAAATAATTAAGGCCATGAGCACAAACCTTGGCTCAACAGGTCTACAATACCAGATATTTTTTCCTCTTGAACACTATAACCTTAAGGGCAATTGTCTATATATATTCACGCTGAAGGGGTTTATAATCTTCCCTGTAACCAGGCACACTGCAGACCTGGGATTCTCAATCATGGATTAATTTAAAACATGTTCTGCTCTACCCATATCTCCAGGTCTCAGCCTGTCAGGGCAGGTCTGGCAAGAATAACAAATGCGACCTCAAGTGCGGCAAAATCAAGTGTTTAATTCCACCAAACAGACTTGGCCTCAGAACGAAGCGAGCTGGCATCAAAGACAACCATGTAAAGCCAGTGCTGGGAGCTCTGCCTTCCAGCGCTGCTTTTCAAATGTGCATTCCACCTCCCAATCACCCGATAACCACACACCCCCACCAACCACCATCCGCCCCACCAACCACAGTTCCGGTGGCTGAATATCTGGTTTCCTGTCAGCTCTCCACTCCGTTCCTCTCAGCTCCTCTCTCCACACTTTCAACAAGCAGTCAACAAGCAGAGAACTCAGCTGGGGGGTTAGGCAGCAGCGCAGCGGCCGGAGAAATCAGCGGGGA
>QLTV01004389.1:2791491-2812591 GCA_003457575.1 Thermophis baileyi
GAAGGCATTTTTGTTTGATCTCCTCTTGGCTGCCTTCTGAACCTCGTCCTTATCAGTTGGATTGACTCCAGTCCGGGCTCTTGGCCAACTCCAGCAAGTAATTGTATTTGATGGACTTAATGACCTGCTTGTGTCTTTCATATTTGGAATACTGGCCAAAGTGTTCTGTGCTTGAAAACAAACACTTTGGCAAAGAATTAGTATTCACTTTAATACTAAGCAATTATTAGTATTAAAGCCTTTTTGTTTAAATAACAGTGTGTGTGTGTCGCTTTCTGGGGGTTTGCCGCGCTGGGTCACAACACAGCCAACAAGCAGAGAAATCAGCTTGGAGGTGCAGAAGGCTTGCGTCACGTCCCAGCGCTCCCCCCCCACAGGTATGGCGAGCCCACGGACCGGGCTCAACACCAGGTGCATGTGATTCCATAATGTACTAAGGAGAGGTATGGAGACTGTGGGGAAATTCCACCATGACATTCCAACAGGAAAAGAATTAAAGGAAAGTTAGCTTCATTCATCACTCCCAGTAATAGCGGAGTCAATTAAAACTTTCAAAAACCAAGCACCAAGGATCCAATCAGAACTGGCTTCTCTTATGTGACATTTAAAAATAGGAAGAGGACAGACTCCATGTTTGACTTTCAGGGTTTCTGTTTCTTCCTCTGGAGCAGGTGAAAGCCAAGTTAGCAGGGAGCCCTTAGCCAGCAGCAACGCAATTAGTTGTTCTATACCAGGGGTGTCATACTCACGTCGTCACCACGTGACGTATCGGGACTTTTTTCCTCTTCGCTAAACCGGGCGTGGCCAACACGTGATGCATCCGGCCCGTGGGCTGGGAGTTTGACAGCCCTGTTCTATACTGAATTTGGATAGAATGCTACATCAGTGGTTACTTGTGGGATGGACCAGGATTTTCAAACTCTATTCTACAGAGAACTTGATGAGGAGCCCTCAGAGACTAAGGACAAAAAACAATAGACTCAAACTCAACCAACTTTCTATTACTAGAGTATGATTTGCCCCAAGGTCTGTTCAGCTACAGACAAGACTGAGTGGCTGTGACTGTTTAGCCCCTCCCCAGGTTGGGGAAGGTTTTATTGTCGGTCTCAGATAGGGTAATACTTCCCCATTTGAGACTGGAGTACAACTTGAAGGTCCTCCTGGACTGGCAGTTAGTGCTGAAACAGCAGGTAGTAGCTATGGCAGGAGTGCCATTTCACAGGCTCATCTTGCACATCAATCGTGCTCCTTCCTCAACCGCAGGCCTTCCAATGGTTACTCGTGCCCTGATGATCGCATAATTGGACTTTGCAATGTAGTCTACCTGGGGCTGCCCTCGAATACAATGTGGAAGCTACAGCTGGTTCAAACTGCAGCAGCGCAAGCAATAATGGATGCTTTTCACTATGGCCATGTGTCGCTGCTGCTAGGTGAGCTGCGTTGGCTGCCAGTTGGTTTCCATCTGCAATTCAAGTGCTAGTTGTCATCAATAAAGCCCTGTATGGAATAGGGCCTAGTTATCTAAGGAACTGCCTATCTCCATTTTTTTCTGCCCACCCAGTAGATAACTAGGTCTTCTCTATTAATCACTGCCATCTTGGAAAGCCAAGAAAGTGGGCCTCCTGAAACAGCCCCACACTTTCTGAAATAGCATCCCAATAGAGATAAGGACAGCAGCTACTGTGCTGGGATTCAGGAAAGCTCTCAAGACCTCACTCTGGTTCAAAGGATGGGCTTAATGTGTCTATGAGGACCCTGTTGTGGCCTCCTGTTATGGCTGTTTTAGTCTGGGCTGAATTGTTTTATGTTTTTTGCTGTTTTTGGACTGAGTGGCTAATAATAATAGAGGCAGTCCTCAACTTACAACCATTTGTTTACAACAGCACTGAAGAAAGTGAATTATGACCGGTTTTCACTTGCAACATCTCCATGGTCACATGATCAAAATTCAGGCACTTGGCCACTGGCATGTATTTATGACAGCTGCACTGTCCTGGGGTCATGTGATCACCATTTGTAGCCATCCCAGCCGGCTTCCGACAAGCAAAGACAATTGGAGAAGTCAAATTCGCTTAACAATCACACAATTCACTTAACAACTATGGCAAAAAAGATCATAAAATGAGGTGCAACTCACTTAACTGCCTCACTCATCAATGGAAATTTTGGGCTCAATTGTGGTCGTAAGTCAAGGACTGCCTGTAATGGGTGCCATACCAAAAAAACTTTGATGGCACTTAGACTATCTGCACATTGACAAAACATCTGTCACTTACAAAAGGCCACGCTGCTTGGACCCACACATTTACTATGCTGATACTTGACAACATCCCAGGTTCTCTTAGAACTTGATGTGTATGAAGGCCAACCCCAGCTAAAGAATTGGCAGCCATAATCTCACAGTTGTGTATATAATAGGAATGATAAATGTTAACATGTCCCACAGCCTGAAAAAGTTTAAGCCACAGGCTTGGAGGCAAGGAGAGAGTAATGAAAGGCATGTCATGACATGCCCATGAAAAGCACACCTCACCACACACAGACAATGAGAACAGTAATCAATTCAGAATAAGCAAGAACTCTTACCTTTGGAATTTCATCACTGGTTCCAGCAATGGAATCATCTTTCAATTGTTCCATCCTTATTGCTGCTAAAGTGAAAGGGGGGGGGGAGAGAGAGATGAAGACCCAAACAAGAGGATTATACAGGTAGTCCTCGACTTACAACCACAATGGCGCCTGTAATTTATGTTAAGTGAGAAATTTATTAAGTGAATTTTGCCCCATTCTATGACTTTTCTTGCCACATCTGTTAAGTGAATCACTGCAGTTATTAAATTAATAGCGCGGTTGTTAAGTGAATCTGGTTTCCCCACTGACTCTGCCTGTCAGGAAGGTCACAAAAGGCGATTACATGACTCCTGGACACTGCAATGGTCATAAATGTGAGCCAGTTGTCAAGCATCGCAATGTAAATCGTGTGACCATGGGGATGCTACAATGGTTGTAAGTGTGGAAAATGATCGTTGTCACTTTTCTCAGTGATGTTGTAACTTTGAACAGTCACTAAATGAACTGTTGTATGTTGAGGACTACCTGTACTGAATTTCTCCTGCTATTTTGACTTTTTTTTTAACCCACTCCCTTATTCGTTTTCAGCTAGGCTAGGGCATTTTTGCTGCTTTGAGCATTTAAGCTTTTTCACTTATTATGCCCGTTTATTGAATAAACCAAAATTAGCTCAGCAACTCACACTAAATCATGATCAAAATATCTAGCTTGTGGTTTGCCTGTGCTTGATCAACCAACTATGGTTTCTCATGCCCCCGCCGAGTGAAATGAGATTAAATTCGCTGGCTGGACGGCACGTATAATATCCCTTGTCGGCAGAGAAAGTACTGTAATAAAGGAGATCCCTATCATTTTCTCCATCGTTTCGCTTTCACGAGTACGTTCAAAAACTCTTTACCTTTACAGGGAGCTTTCTGTCAGCCGAGGATTGGAAACAGAAGACGACAACGGGGAGACCTCCAGCAAACCTTCCAGAACGCCAAAAACAAGGGGGAAATGACTCCCCCAGTTCTTGCGTAGGCTTTTCGAAAGGCGGGGACGGCGTAGGCAAAGTCATTTGTTTCCTCAAACTTCTTTTCCGGGGCGGTAATTTGGGCCCTGAAAGACGCCCACAACGGACTCAGCTCGGCAAAAGCGCGATGCCCGCTCTTTTTCTTTTGAAAGACGGGAAATGGAAAGCAGCCGCTAGCCCAGAAACGAAAGCGAAAACTGGATCGAGTTGCTGATAAATTCCTGGGCTTTTATTATGGCCTCTTGGGGCGCTCTGGATCGATCCCTGAGAGGTGGCAGAAGTAGATTCCAGCCCGCGGAAAGTGTCGCCGAGGCCGGCCAGGGATAGCATCGGGATCGTTCCCCTCCTACTGGAAAGCGGGAAAGGACTGGCGGGGGCTGGATGGGAGGACTGTTGTCGGCGTAATTCAGTGCTCACGAATTTAAGCCCTGTTCGCATTCCAGCCTTTATGTGAAAAATGGGGACTGGGGCAAAAAAAAAAAAAAATATCACGAATTCACCCAATCCAATCACTTAACCTTGGCCCAAAACGTGGGCGAAGAGCCAGATCTTCAAGGTCCTTGGAAACCCCATTGGGGTGAGGACCATCCGTAGCTCAGAATGCGGGCGCTATAACAGGGAAGGCGAACTTCTGGAGTCCCGAAGGACGCCTTCGTTTAATCCGATGTTTCTCAAGCTTGGGAACTTTTAAAGATGTGTGGACTTAAACTCCCAGAAATTCCAAGCCAGCAAAGCCCTACTCCAGTTCAACGTATTTAGATGCAGCCGAGGACTCTCCTTAGAGCGATGTTTCCCAACCTTGGAATTTTAAGATGCATAGAACAAAGAAAGTTAAATATTTCCATCTCATCTCATTGCTGTAGGAATTTCGCTTTCTCAAAATAAAAGGAAGGAACTTTCTCTCAATGGTTTTTCCCACCTCTAACTCCAGAATAAAGAATTCTAATTTCTGTTTTAGCCTCAGCACCTTTTCCCAGGAGCATAAGGTAAGAATGATGTGTGTTTTTGAAAAGGGGGAGGGATGGGATAGGAAAGGCAACTATAAAGACATCCACATTCTCCAAGAATACATAATACTATAGAGAATAATAGAGTTGGAAGGACCTTGGAGATCTTCTAATCCAACAGAACATTTAGAACCGTGATGGCGAATCTATGGCACGCGAAGCCATATCTGAGGGCACGCGAGGCGTTGCCCTATGTCAGCTCCAGTGCGTATGCACGCGCTGGCCAGCTGATTTTCAGCCTTGGGGAAGGCCGTTTTTGCTCTCCCCAGGCTTCAGGAGGCTTCCCTGAAGCCTCCGGAGTGCGAAAAACGGCCCAACAGGCAAACTGGAAGTTCAGAAATACGGACTTCCGGTTTGCCCGTTGGGCCGTTTTTTGTACTCCGGAGGCTTCAGGGAAGCCTGAGGGTGGAAAACGGCCCAATGGGGGTGTGTGTGCATGTGCATGGATGTGTGCATACGCAGTGTGGTACGCGTGGGGGGTTGTGTGACGGCTAGTGTGCACACACTCCCATTTTTGGCACGCAAGAAGAAAAAGGTTCGCCATCACTGATCTAGAAGATCTATGGTGTCTCTGCATTGCATTTTCTTTTCTGCCTCCTCCAAATTGTGCCACTATTCTGGTCTTCAATAAATTTTCTGAAGTAAGGAAATGAAAAGAAAAAAAAAACCCAGCTATGTGGCCTCTCCATTGGCACCAGCAGCAGATGGCCTCTTTGAACCAGCAGGCCGATCTAGCACGGAGCCCCATGCATCCGGAACAACGGGTTTGTTCAAATTCATTGTCCCTTGTGCTTACCCGTCTTTCCGGGTTTACTCTGTGGACGGCTTCTTCGTCTCTCCAGTCCTCATTGTCATCGGGGACCTTGGTTGTCCAATCGGGTTCTCGGTGTGTGCGGTGGACCCTGCTGGTCTTCCGGATGTCTGCAGCAGAGTTGTCTGACGATTCGGCGGCTCTTGCTTCTTTGATTGAATCTTTGAAAGTGACTCCTCTTCAGACTAATAGCTTTTTCTGGAGTGTTAGGTCCCTCATGCCCAGAATGACCCTGTCCCGCATCATTTCTTCGGGGTTGACAAACTCACATTTAGTCGCAATCTCTCTCAGCTGTGCCACGAAATCATTGATTGTCTCCCCTTCTCGCTGTCGCCGACGATAAAACTCATTCCGGCTCACCATCGGAGTCACGGTGGGGGCATAGTGGTCCTTCAGGATATTCTGCAAGGTTGACCACAAAATGGATTGAGGTGTCCGGGTGCGGCCAGGGTCTGGGCCATCTTGTAGAGTTTCATGCCGCAGTAGGTGAGGAAGAGGGCTCTTTTTCGGTTGTCCGGAAGGTCTTGGTAATTGTTCGCCTCCAGGAACATTCTGAACCGGCTCATATATGTGTGCCATTCTTCCATCTGCGGATTGAATAAGGCTGGTGCGGGAGAAGTCTGAGTAGCCATCCTGAGGTTGGCCGAGCAGGGTTGTTCCTTGCTATCAAGATGGCTGTGGATGCCATGAGGTGGATGGTCGGTTCCTTTGTCCTTCTTTGTCCTCTTCAGGATCCCACCTTCGTCGCCAGTGTTAGATAGGGGGCGCAGCAAGAAGAGGCGGACGCAGGAAGACTTTTCAGTACCTTTATTTCTAGCCATGCACAGAACGAACTGGCCGGCAGGCTGCCGGGCTCTCTATTTTAAGAGTCCCGGCTGGCTAGCCACCCACTGACAGTGGTTTATTTTTCCCGCCACTAGATTAACCAATCAGCGGCAGGCATGCAAATCTGTGCTACGTCCGTCCGTACGCAACACTTCTGGTTTCCGGCACACGCACGCGCGCAAGCTCCCATTTCAGCACTCTGTACCGAAAAGGTTCACCAACACTGGTATAGGGTTTCTTGCCTGAGCAGGGGGTTGGACTAGAAGACCTCCAAGGTCCCTTCCAACTCTGTTATTCTGGAATGGTACAAGGACTGATCAATTAAAAAATACTTGGTGGAAACATAACCTCATCAAGAACTTTGAGAGAACAGTATCTTTGGAAGGGGGTAGTTTTCTATTTTTTACTTTTTTTTTTTCCAGAGGACAGTTTGAAAAATAGATGCAATGGAAATTCATGCCTCAGTGGATCTTGTTACTGTAGGGTAACAAATTGGCTTTTCTTCCTTCCCCGCTGCTCCCCTAATTTTTCCACTAAGAAACTCAAGTCATTTAATGATCAGAAGAAGAAAAAAGCAGAAGGAAAGCAATGAAAATGTGGCTGAGGTCTCTAAGTGACTATATATGGTAGCTAAGAGGAAACACTGCCGTCATGACAACAGTATCACATAAGAAGTTTACTTAATGATGTTGTCTGTTTATTTATCACCATCAAAGACAGCTGGTGAGCTTTGAAAGAGCACTGGAAGCATTAACACAAGTGCCAACATACAGATAGTTCTGAGTATTTTTTTAGACAAGTGTACAACCTGAACCAAATAATTGCTCAGCTAAAGCTTGACCTCAATAATACCTACCCATCAGCACAAATATTTCACCAAGGGAGGTCTAAAAAGCAAATGCACAATAAAATCTCATTCAAGTTTACTCAGAAGTCCCTGCATTTAAATAAGATTGATTCCGGTACATACCATAGAATTGTAGGCTACATAGCACAAATACATATATTCACAATTTCTAATGAATCAACTGTACAATATATCTATACCCAACTCTGAATATTGAATTATCTGTTTCTGTTCCTATAGTGGTATGGAACAAAATAAAAATAAAACAAAATAAAAATTAAATGTGTGTGTATGTGTTTGTACCATCACAAATAACACCTGTAGAATTAGTCCCAATAAATAATCCAATAAATAATTCAACAATCTAATAAAAAAGAAAATTTAAATAAAAACGTGGCAAGTCTTTTCGTTGAATCGTGAAAAAATTAACAGTGTCATACATGTAGTCCTTGACTTATGACCACAACTCAGCCCAACATTTTCGTTGCTAAGCAAAATGGTTTTTAAGTGAGTTTTGCCCATTTTACAACCTTTCTTGCCACAGTGGTTACATGAATCACTGCAATTGTTAAGTTAGAATAACACAATAGTTAAGTGAATTTGGCTTCCTCATTGACTTTGCTTATCAGGTCCCAAAAGGTGATCACATGATCCCGAGACACTGTAACCATCATAAATACATGCCAGTTGCCAAGCATCTGAATTTTGATCATATGACCATGGGGATACTGCAACATTTGTTAAGTTGAAAAATGGTCATAATTGACTTTTTTCAGTGCTGTTGTAAGTTGGAACAGTCACTGAATGTTGTAAGTCAAGCACTACCTGTATACATTTCAATAATTAGGGCCAAGGAACCCAGATAACAGTAATTTACTAGTGTACTAATTTTAATAGCAAATTCATATGTATGTGAAGTAAATGAGGTCTTACAATGCAGATGAAACTAAGACCCAGATTCAGAGAAGGCTACCTCTAAATAAGGGAAGTTTGCTGTATTAACATACCTTCTAATAGCCATCTGTGGCCTTTGACTTTAATTTATAAATAATTAAAGAATTATCATGACGTAGAAGCCAAGTTTTTTAAACAACCTTTTAAACTCAACTTGCAAATATATCATAAAATCATAAAATCATATCAGCCTGTAGCAAAGTGCTGTAATGCATATTAAGTACCTTAGGCATATGTATTGGACCTGTAATAATTATAATTATTATCTCCTTTTTAAAATCTAGGAATTACAATTGCCATCTTCAACCCAGCTGACAAACAGCAGGTATTATTTCTACATGCACAAATAACTTTGCTTTGTTTCTTTAAACCTCATTTAATGACGTTCTTATACTCTCTTCTAAGAGACAGCATCTTAGTTTGTGTCTGTGTATATACACAGGTAGATGCTCTGAGGTCCATATAGCCCCAACCCATTGAGCTTTCATAATACCTTATAAACCTGGCTCTTCCGACAAGCTTTGGATGGCATGTAGTGATTGGCTCTCTGATGCTGCTTGATTGAAAACCTGTTTGTTTAGTTATCCTTCTATAATATACACTTTGCATTTAACTGTTGAGTTTGACATTAAAAAAAAACATTTTACTATTTTTTAACTTGTTTTAATCCTCTTTTGCTAGCTACCTGGAGTCACTTCATCAGTATACAAACTAATAAATATTTTGTGAAAAATATTAAAAGAGTCAAGCAAAAGACATAATGATTCTGATGAAAAGAAAAATTGTCCTGGATGTGGATGAAAAGGGCTAAATGAGAAGGCTCCCGCAGAATGAAAGGAATTAAAAATAAAAGTGATGAAATCATTTTGGATCAAACTGAAATAAGGAAATGCTCAAACCGGTATATTGGCATGGAATGATAGTGATAGATTAAAGGCTGGAATTGAAACCAAGGATAGAAATGTTACTGTACAAGGAAAATTGCTGAAAAGTAAGCAACAAGTGCTGTGACAAATGTTGAAAAATGGTAAAGGTGCAGTGTAGATAGTGACTGTGTGATAGTGTGACTGAGAAAAAGGTTAAACTATGAACATGATTTGAGTAGCATTTCCAAGGTAATCTATCCATCCTATCAACAAAGCATTCCACTGAATCAACCAGAAAAAAAATCCAGGTCTCACTTCCAAAGATTAGAGGAATTCTATTTCTATTTACTAAAGGTGGATAATTATGCATGGTGAGCCATTACTGTTGGCTCTGTTGTTGTAGATAGAATTTATGGTGGTTAATAAAAATCACAAGGCATTTCTGGTTTGGATCTCTATTCTTGATTGCATTGCCATTAGAGGTGGCGCAGTGGTTAGAGTGCAGCACTGCAGGCTACTTCAGCTGACTGCTAGCTGCAGTTCAGCGGTTCAAATCTCACCGGCTTAAGGTTGACTCAGCCTTCCATCCTTCCGAGGTGGGTAAAATGAGGACCCAGATTGTTGGGGGCAATATGCTGACTCTGTGAACTGCTTAGAGAGGGCTGTAAAGCACTATAAAGCGGTATATAAGTCTAAGTGCTATTGCTATGTATGTCAATGCTTGCAGTGGGCACGTTAGACTGATTTGCCTAAGGCTACTTCCATACTAATAGTCTAGTCCAGGGGTCTCCAACTTTGGGAACTTTAAGCCTGGTGGACTTCAATACCCAGAATTCCCCAGCCAGCTGGCTGGGGAATTCTGGGAGTTGAAGTCCGCCAGGCTTAAAGTTCCTAAGGTTGGAGACCCCTGGACTAGTCTATAGCATTATCAATTTAAAACAATATACATTTGTTGCATGTGTTATTAAGTATTTGTTTTCAATTTCACTCCTTACAGAACATTTGCTGTATTAGGAGATGCCGTTATGGCTGTGGTGACTATTTTCATCAAAACAACCCAACCACTTTAAATTGCAAGCTAGACATTAGGCAACACTCTGATTGTTCCATGAGCTTGTGGGCAGCTCTGAAAAAATGTAGCAGAACAGCCTGTTTTAGTATCTGGTAACAATCTGCAAGAACATCGGATGGGCACCAAGGGTGCAGCTCTTGAGAAGGTCAAGTTGAGACACAGAGGTTGCCTTCATCCACAGATTTCAACTCAACATTCTGCCTTTTGTGGGGGCAAATTAAGCACTTTTGGGAAGTCCGGCAGCATGATATGGTAGCTCTGGATCTGAAAGTGCAATAGACAGCTTCGGTAAAGTATTTCTTTGAGTGGCGCATGTCAACACCAACTTCTTTATTTTTCCAGTAGAAATCTGCTACAATGGAAAATCCAGTACATACACCAGCAGAACAGTTACATAATCGGGTTTTACACTTTCAAACAAAAATGCTACTGTCCCATGACGTCAGGTCATTTCGAAATAATAACCTCTACTCACAGAATGATGGTATAGTGAGTGGTTTCTGATCCAGAAGCAAAAAGGCCAAGCCAAGAATCTAGGGGAAAAAAGGGCCAAGAATAAAATGATGTTCAAAAGGAGATTTACCTATTAATACAGTGCAGGTATCCACAGCCAATGCAGAAGCAGGAACAAAAATGTCAGAATTTTCAAGCATAGAGAGTACATCTTCACTCTTACGACTCAAGAACCATTCCTTATGTATCAACTGACTTTTTTAATATAAGCGTATGTGACAATAACTGCTTGGGATTTCCATTTCAATACTAATAAACCAATCAAATGCATTTACAGGTAGTCCTCGACTTACAACAGTTCATTTAGTGACCATTTGAAGTTACAATGACACTGATAAAAGTGACATATTACTGTTTTTTACACTTATGACCATTGCAATATCCCCATGGTCATATGATCAAAATATGGATGCTTAGCAACTGGCTCATATTCATGACGATTGCAGTGTCCTGTAGTCATGTGATCCCCTTTTACAACCTTCTGACAAGCAAAGTCAATGGGGAAGCCAGATTAACAACCAGGTTACTAACTTAACAACTGCAGTGATCCACTTAACAAGAAAATTCATAAAATGGGACAAAACTCACTTAACAAATGTCTTATTTAGCAACAGAAATTTTGGGCTAAATTGTGGTCATAAGTTGAGGACTACTTATATTTCCTTGTAGCTAAAGCTACAGGGCTAATTCCTGCTGGTTAACATAGAAAATTTGGTGTAGTAGTTACGGTGGTGGCCTAGAAACCAGAGGATGGTGAGTTCTAGTCCCACCGTAGGCATGAAAGCCAGCTGGGTGATTTTGGGCCACTCACACTCTCTCAGTCAACCCACCCCACAGAGTTGTTGTTGTGAGAAAACTTGGAGGAGGAAGGAGTATTAAGGTATGTTTACCACCTTTTCTTATAAAGTAATAAAGTGGAGTTAAAAATCTAAATAATAATATGGAAGAATTATTGTATTATGCAATTCCAATTTAAATTGATCTAGCCTAATTTGAGTTAGAATCTCTAACCATGTGATAAAACTATTCTGCCCCACCTGTTCTTTTCTAGACATGTTGGATTTCAGCTTTCATTTAATGGACTTAACTTTGTTGTCGGGAAAATAGAAGGAGGAAGCCATATTAATATGTTTCACACTTGAGTTATTTATAAAGTAACGAAGATGGGATTTAAAAAAAAAAATCTTTTGGCCATGATGATGGAAGTCCAAGTCCAACATATTCAAAGGTTAGGGAAAGCTGTAATAGAGAACAATTCCCTATCACAGGGAATATTCCTCCTGTATTTAGGAAGGAATTTTGTGCAGATAACTAAACTGGATTTTAAAATAAAATATTTTTTTTTGTAGAATCTGTCTATGACCATAGTAAGAGCTCTGATTACGCCCTTTAATTCAGTATTTTCATTTCTTACTACACCTAACAGTTAGTTTAGGAAGTTCCAAAGCAAGGTAAGACAGACCTCAGCTCTGTCTCACTGTTGTCTTCCCCAAACATTTGTTATTCAAAGGCATATTGGATACCACTAATGTTAGCTCTGGCTTTTGTATAAAGTCCTCTGACTTTATTCTCTGGCTTTTGTATAAAGCTGTTTGGTCAGCCAAACATCTCTGAACATTGTGGCTGTGAATTCAAGACATTAATTATGCCTCGTTTGAAGATCAAAGTTTTGTTAGCTTTTTTTTGCAAGTAAATGCGCAGCTTTATTGGAGAATGATTGAATAATGTATGTGATGTGTTCTGAAGTGAATCGCTTGACAGGTTTATATGAATATTAAATCTCAGGATGGTAATTTCCTTCAGAAATCCAATTCTAGCGGCACTTTTGGGCCAAGGAATGTGTGGGTGTCTGCTTCTGAACCTTTCAGCGCATGGTAAAAGACTCCATATTCCAAAATCTACAGATAGTTCAAGCAGTGGGGTGGCCCTAATTCTTTGAAATAAACAAAGAATTCCCAAATGAATTCACTACAGGTAGTCCTCGACTTACGACCACAATTGAGCCCAACATTTATGTTGTTAACTGAGACATTTGTTAAGTGACTTTTGCCCCATTTTACAACTTTTCTTGCCACAGTTGTTAAGTGAATCACTGCAGCTGGAAAGCCAGTAACCTGGTTGTTAAGTGAATGTGGCTTCCCCATTGACTTTGCTTGTCAAAAGGTCGGAAAAGGTGATCACGTGACCTCGGGACACAACAACGGTCATAAATATGAACCAGTTGCCAAGCATCTGAATTTTGATCACATGATCACAGGCATGCTGCAAAGGTCGTAACTGTGAAAAACGGTCATAAGTCACATTTTTCAGTGCCATTGTAACAGTCACTAAGTGAACAGTTGTAAGTCGAGGACTACCTGTACCTAAATTTGAGTGGACAACAGTTCTGAAGTTCAAACCCTTCTGACACCAGTTCTTAGTGGACAACAGTTCTGAATGAGAAAGATAAAGATATGAATCTCATTGTTTCCATATAAGTAGCTGAAGTGGCCCTTCATACCCACAAGTCAACTGTGTCAGCATGATCTCCAAAGTTTGCAGAGCTGTAGATGGAGGGGGGAGCAAAGGAAGAACAACTGAAGAGCAGCCTAAAAAGTAGGTGAGTCATTGGCTTAGAAATACTGACTATCACAGTACGACCTATCAAAGGGCAGATAAAACAAGGGAGCAAATATTTGCTAAACAAACCTCTGAAGCTGAACTGAGTGATTTCCAGGGGCAACCAGACAGATTTTTTTTTCAGATAAGCACAAGGAGGTCTCACATGTGAGCTTTCCAGAAAGGGGACCCTATTTGTCAAATTCTTCTTTTGGGCATTTAGAATAGAATAGAATAACAGAGTTGGAAGGGACCTTGGAGGTCTTCTAGTCCAACCCCCTGCTTAGGCAGGAAACCCTACACCACTTCAGACAAATGGTTATCTAATGTACTTTGTATTTGTACTAGTCCTGGGTAGCTTTTACTCTCTAGATTTTTACTCTTCTACTCTCTTCAGGGTGGTTTCATGGACTGATAGTAAAAATAAATCCAAAATCCATTTATTTCATTACCACTGGGAACTCAGCCACCTTTTCAATATCTTAAACAGAGCTTATCTGTGCTCATGCTTTTGTTCATCTCCAGTTCCAGCCATTTCTTGGATGTCTTATTAAGTACATGTAGTCCTCGACTTACGACCACAACTGAGCCCAAAATTTATGTTGTTAAGTGAGAATTTGTTAAGTGAGTTTTGTCCCATTTTACATCTCTTGTCACAGTTGTTAAGTGAATCACTGTGATTGATAAGTTAGTAACCTGGTTGTTAAGTGGATCTGGCTTCCCCATTGACAGAAGGTTGCAAAAAGGGGATCACATGACCCTGGGACACTGCAACGGTCATAAGTATGAGTCTGCCAAGCATTTGAATGTTGATCACATGATCATGGGGATGCTGCAACAGTTGTAACTGTGAAAAACGGTCCTAAATCCCTTTTTTCGGTGCCATTTTGAACGGTCACTAAATGAACCATTGTAAGTTGAGGACTACCTATACATAAATATGGTTCATAAACTCTGGGGGAAGAAAAAGGGAGAGAAAGAGAAACGTGTAATTTGCAATGTATAACATTTCTGTAGAACAAGAGACTCTTTTGGTTAATAATTCCTCCTTATCACAGATGGATGAATTTTGTGCCCAGGACAGAAATTATTTACACTGAAAGCAATATCAAAAGGAAAGTATGCAAAAGAAGGGGGAGTAAGGAGGTGAAGGGGAGAGAAGGGACTTTCCCAAGAAAGTTTCTGTTTCTATTTTGCTTGAAAACTGCTGCCTGAAAAATCATATGATGCATAACTCTCTCTCCTCAGTAGGGACACTCCCATCATGTTTCAATTATCCAATCCTATTGTTTGGGAAAATCAAAGTTCCTGTTTAATCTCTTTTCGTCGACTCTTTTTTTTTTTTTTAAATCAGTGATAAACTGAGCAAAGTAGCTGAGAATTCCTTTGGTGGACAGAAAGAAGCCGTGGACCTGGAGAGTCAAGCAAGGTAAGCAATGAATTTAGATGAATTTTCCAAGGTTCAGAGGCAACCCTATTAGGGCCAAAGAGTTCAGGAGATTTGCAGCGTTTTCAATGTGTCCAACCTTTGTTTTAGAGGCCACACCTACAGATTTTCTACAAATCAAAAAATATAGAATCATAGGGCTGGAGGTTATCTAGTCCAATTACCTGGTCAAGGCAGAGAGAGGACCTTACACCATCCAGATCAAATGGCTGTCCAGTCTGTTCTTGAAAACCTCCAGTGATGGAGCATTTGGGAAGGCAAAGCTGATTAATTGTTCTCGCTGTCAGGAAGTTTCTCCTTTGTTCTAGGTTGGATCTCTTTTTAATGACCATTGCTTCTTATCCTACCCTCAGGAGCTTTGGAGAATAAAACAACCCCCTTATCTCGGTGACTCTCTGCAACTGTTTCATATTATCTCTGTATGTTATCGTTTCATTCTGCCCCTCAAGTACTGGAAGACAGCTGTTATGGTTAAAGCTGCTTCCTCTTTGCTGCTATTCCATCCCCATTCGGCCTATGCCATATAAAGCAGGGTCTCCAACCTTGGCAACTTTAAGCCTGGCGGACTTCAACTCTGACCCCTGATATAAAGCACTGTCAGAGGCAAATGGGAGAGGGAGGGTAATTCTTAGCAGAAAGCCAGAATAAGGTCATAACTTGGGTTTACCATAGTTTTTCCAATTCAAAGAAGCAACATGGTTGATATGTATTATAAAAGCACAAGAGATGCTCTGTTATATGTGTATTGCAGCCATTTTGTGTGCGTGCGGTGTGTGTGTGTGTGTGTGTGTGTGTTTAGCAAAATGTTATTTGAAAGGATTGGATTATATATTAACTTTTGCAGCAATACTAAGCCATTTTTTTATCATCAGTTATGTCTACCATGGGTAGACCCATTTGAACATATTTCTACTTCAACTGAATTGTCAGAAATTGTGCTTGTAACATTTGATTGCTATCTTATCTAGCTTTCTCCCCCTCTAGGACCATGTTTTCATCCGTAAAAGTGGAGAAGGTTGTTGAAAAATTTTGATGGATGTGTCTGGGTGTGTGCATGCAGTTTTTTTTTCCTCTTTTTCAATGGGTGATTTATAATAGAGACATTATAACAAAGGCTTTAAATTGGGACAGGAAATCCATAGCCTGCACAAGCCAGAATCCCTACCACAATCATTGCTGAAAGTAGTGGCTTTGATGATGCTGGCTATGAGTTCTGATATTTGGAGGCATCGTCTTAGAGAAGGCTGGTTCAAGTAATAACAAATAGTCTTTTAAATAATGAAACTTTCCTCTCTTTTCAAGACTGTCCAAGTAAAGTGGACTTTCCCCTTCCCTGACCATGGCATTTTGGCTTTGGCCTCTCTTGGTGTTGCTGAGTACAGAGAGTGCAAGAGCTGAAGATCCAGGATTCAAAGCTTGTAGACTTCAAGGTCTCAGTGAAAAGGTACTGGAAGTCCTACCCGGAGGTGGCTGGGACAACTTGCGCAATGTGGAGATGGGCAAGGTCATGACCCTCAACTACTCCCAATGCCAGACCACTGAAGATGGTGAGTACCTCATTCCCAATGATGTCTTTGTGGTGCCCCTCAAGAAGAGCACAATGGAGATCCACTCTGAAATTATTAAAGACTGGCTGTCCTACACTGATGCATTTTCCGAATCCATCAATGCTGAGGCTTCCTACCTCACCGTGCTCAATGGCAGGTTCTCCACTGGTTGCCAAGAAACGAAGACCTACAATGTCTATGATGAGACAGTCACCACAAGAGTGCAAGTACGGCATCACATCTACTCTGTGAAAGCTCAGCCGTCCTTCACTTTCCACAAGGACTTCCGTCATCAGCTTGTGAGCATAGGTAACCAGTTGGAGAATAACCAGAGTCGGATTGCTGAGTATATGGCAGAAATGCTGGTATTAAGCTATGGCACACATGTCCTCACAAGTGTGGAGGCTGGAGCGTCCCTCATACAAGAAGATCAGGTGAAAAAGAAGTTTTTGCTGGACAACGATGCTCAGAAAGCAAGCATCACTGCCTCTGCCTCTGCTACTTTTTTCCACAAGGTCAATGTGGGAATTGGGACCTCCATGGAAGGTTTGAGTAATATGACTAAGGAGTATCTGGCGAATACAATAAATTCCAAATTGGAGAGCTGGGGCAGTGTGCCCTTCTATCCTGGCATCACCCTCCAGAAATGGCAGGAGGGCATCCCCAATGATTTAGTGGCGATAGGCAAGTCAGGGCTTCCTCTGCCATTTTTCATCACCCCTGATGCCTTACCTGAATTGCCAGAGCCTACAGTTCTTCGAGTGGCCACTACAGTGGAAAACGCTATCCGCCTCTACTATGCAATCAACACCCACCCGGGCTGCATTGAGCCCAGCTCAAAGAATTTCAACTTCCAGGCCAATGTCGATGACGGCTCGTGCCAAAATCCCAGCACCAATTATACCTTTGGTGGAATCTTTCAGGAGTGCCACGGGGTTTCGGGACAGGACCCAGAAGAGCTTTGCCAGGCTTACCGTATCCAGAACCCTTTGACTGGCAGCTACTCTTGCCCACAGAACTATTCGGCTGTCCTGCTGCATGAAGAGCAACGTACAGCCAACCAGCCCAAGATGGAGTGTCATCAGCAGTGCCATACTTGCTGGCTTGTGCTTAAGTGCTGTAAGAATGTGTGTGGCATCCGCTACTACCCCAGCACAGTGAAGTTCTTTGCTTATTGGTGTGCTGCCACAGGTCCAATAACTCAGAGCACAGGATTTCTCTTTGGAGGACTCTACAGTACCGGGAATGAGAACCCAGTGACTAGCACCTATACCTGTCCAGCCTACTTCTTCCCCTTGGTCCTATTTGATAATCTGAAGGTGTGCGTCAGCAATGACTATGAGATGGGCTCCCGCTTTGCGGTGCCCTTTGGTGGCTTCTTCAGCTGCCAGTCTGGCAATCCTCTGGCAGGCTTACGGAAGGGGCAAAGCCCTGGAATCCTCCAGGATTTTTTCTACCAAGATTCTCCTACTAAATACCCCATGAAATGTCCAGCCGGGCATAGTCAACATAAAGCGTATTTGAGTGATGGCTGTGAAATTCTCTACTGTTTGCAGGCAGGGACACTTTTTGCTCAGCAATTGGCTCCCATCAAGCTCCCCCCTTTTCTGCGCACACCGTCCCCAAACGGCAGCCTTTCTGAAACGATCCTGGTGAGCGCTGAAGGTAGCCAAGCCTGGGTCAAAATACGGCAGAGTGGGAGCTGGAGGTTGGCCAATGGCACAGATGGGAAGGAAATAGCTCTTCTTTTCCAGGGAAACGAGAGTATGGGGCTATCAAGTGGGTCCATTGCTGGGATTTGCATCGCAGTGATGGTAGTCTTGGTTATCTTTGTTTTTATTGTGTTCAGAATTCGGCGTTACAAGATGAGAGGCTACCAAGAGGTGACAAATGAGCACCTAGTCAATGATGGCAGAAATTATAGAACCACAGAAACACCTCCAGAACTTTGTGCTGCCTAAAACATCTTTTCATCTATTCTTTGAAGTTTAATTCCAATTGTGGGGAGCTGAATCTGGGAAGCGGGAGAGGCAGAATAATAACGGAGAGCTGCGTAGGGGTAGGGGAAGTAAGCATTAACAATGGGCGGACATAAAAATGTTTGACCAAAATGATGATAACCACCTTCCAGGCAAAATAATTTGCTTTGAGTGAATACAGGTAATTAATAATTCACTTACCTGAATACGGGTAAAATAAGCAATCTGAGAGAAATCAGTTGAAAGATCTAGGCTTTATCCTGAATGTCAAATTACATCAATGAAAGGAAATTAATTCAGATGTAACAATATAGCTTTTTGTTTGAGCAACTGTAGTTCTGTAGCTGCAAGAGAATAGATTACACTGACAAGACAAGATAGGAAAGAACTTAAAAGTAATTTTAGCAGACTGAGACATGATTTAGAGCAAGAACAGCTCTTTCGGTGTGTACTGAGAATTCATTTATATGTAAGGGGATTTATTTTACTTTTATTGCACCTTGACAGCCATCGCTTGATACATTTTTAAAAAGCGGATGAGCAACAATACCAAGTAGAAACAAGCTTCCTTTGGCAGTTGCTCAATAAATTCTTTGTCAGTCTAATAAATTCTGTGTTGTTGTTGTTTAGAAAAAAGACTTTGACCACTTAGGTGATGATTTTTCATCACTGCCTTATGAAATTAGCTCTAATTGGTAAAATTGAGATAACTGCTTTAATTCCTGGAAACGTATGCATTTATCAACATATTAAAGTATTACAAAACTCAACTTGTATTGGAAAATAGAGATCAATTTTGCCTTAAGCCAAATATATGTGGCAATATTCTGAAATGCTTTATTGCTGAATACTTTTGTTTATTCCCTTTGTTTACCACAATAAATTGATATATCTGGATGTTTATGGTAAGTTACTCTTCTACAAGTGGCATTGTGGCTTACTTCCCACCTGAAAGGTTAGGAGTTCAATCCTAGGTAGCGGCAGATGTTTCCTAGGGCACAAAGAAAAAATACGAACTGCGAACTCCACGCTGCAAAAAAAATATCTGATGCGAACTCCACGTGGCGTCAGGAAAGGCATCTGACCAGTAAATGCTCAACTCCATCCATCACCCCAACTCTACCCTGAATTAAGGGTGGTATACAGGGTGGTATAAAGAGAGGTTTTTTAATGGTTAGTTATTCTTCTCTCTTTTCTGCCAGCGAATTCAAACTTCCCTCCTCTAGACACTAGCCTTTTTTCTTCTCTGGGCCATGGCTGAAGTCCTGTCATCTCCTGTTTTCCACCTTGCAAAAAGACAACAGTTCCAAAACACCAACCAGAGTCATGGCAATTCATCAGGATGCCTGCACTTCTTCTCCAGTTCCGTTCTGGGCCTCTACTATGGAAAGACTCTTAGATAAACAGCTCAGACATTATATTATGCTAAGAATGATCATATTCTGGTATTTGGACTGAACAAAGTATTTCAATATACATACAGAGGGATGGGACACTACACACCGGCCCTCACTCAAGTCCCACCCATTGCCCATTGAGCATGCAGATTTGAAGAGCAGGGATGGAATTTGGTTCATTAGAAATAATTTTTATTTATTTATTTATTTATTTTATTTATTTGTCAAGCGTATATATGATTACGAACAAAGTATAAACAGAGTATAAACATGTTTGTGAATATATAAGTACAAGCATGGTTATCAGTACAAGAAATTTAACAAGTATATGGGTACATTAGGACGGTAGGCACGCTGGTGCCTACTAATAATATTCTCCTTAGTTTGGGTGCATTGAGATGTTGGGGTGGCTGTGCCTGGAGAACCATATGAGTCTTAACACTTGGTGTGCCCAGTTCACGTAAAATGAGTGAACAGGACAGGGCTGGGAACAAGGAATTGTTCAGGGCTACCCACCAGGTTTCACAGTTGAGAAGACTCCTATCAAGTATTTTTTTTTTGTAAAAGTTCCTCATTCCAGCTCTTCTGATATTTTTCTTAACAAAGTAGAATGTGTTGAGCTACAAGTCCCATCATCCCCAGCCAGCATGCATTTCTTCCATTTTGTGGGCCTATTAGGCATGCTACGCTGTATAAATTTGGAATTTAAGGCCTTACAAGTCCGCTCCTTGTGCAAAAATTGACTGACAGAATCTCTCATGCTCTACTCTATCACTTCACCCGTCTTACGCAAATCTTGTTTGGCCTCTTCAGACCAGAAAATAATGGAGTTGTTCCTTTATTTTATCAGTTAGACAATGAGAGGAGGTAGAATTATCCAAGTGTGAGAGCAGAGAGTTTCTAGATTCATGACATTTTTAGCAAGGTAGTTGACTCATTGTTTGATGCAGCTGTGCTTGCTCAAGGCAAAACAAATACACACATACTTCACTAAAAGCCAAAATCACAAATGAGCTTGTCTTGAAATTGGAACTGTCCTGAATTGTATTCAGACCTCATTTATTTGCAATTTGAGTCCCGGCAAGAACTGGGTCAGAAATAAGATAGCAATTCTCTCTCTTTCCAGCTTCCTCATATATAATTTCATTTATAAGTCTTTGGGTATAGAAATCCATCTTTAGCTAATGTGCCTAAAAGACCCCCAGTACTGTTTTAAAAATACTTTATATTATTATTTTCATACTAAAAAAGACCCCCTGGTTTGGTTTTTATGGGAACTGTAAAACTGTTGCACACTCAAATAGCTTTTAGTTAAAAGAAGTGATCAGCAAACATCTATTTGAAGGATTATATAACAACAAATAATAAAATAACAAACGGAAATAATAACAACAATCTTCCAGACCGCCTTCTACCACATAGCTCCCAGTGACCGGTGAGATCCCATAGAGTTGGTCTCCTCCAGGTCCCGTCAGCTAAACAGTGTCGTCTGGCGGGCCCGCGGGGGAGGGCCTTCTCTGTGGCTGCCCCAGCTCTCTGGAACCAGTTACCTCCTGAGATCTGGACCACCCCCACCCTGCTCGCCTTCCAGAAAGTGGTGAAGACCTGGCTCTTCTGGCATGCTTGGGGCTGTTGATCTCGCCTCTATAATTGG
>QLTV01004389.1:2815731-2830237 GCA_003457575.1 Thermophis baileyi
CGCTCTCTTTCTTTCGTCCTCTTTTTTCTCCCTTCCCTTCCCTTCCCTTCCCTTCCCTGCCCTTCCCTTCCCTTCCCTTCCCTTCCCTTCCCTTCCTCCTCCCTCCCTCCCCCCTCTCTCTTTCTTTCTTTCAGGGGAACCGGCAGAAAAAATAGGCTTTAAAAAGTTTTTAAAAAACCCAGGAAGTGATGATGTCAGGGCAGGTGGGTGGAACTTCACGCTGCCATCCCGGTTCTCCGAACCAGCTGCTGCAATCATTACCTACTCGCCTGAACCGGGCCGAACCGGGAGGATTTCACCCCTGGTTTATATTGAAGAGAGATTGTAGCAACTTTTAAATGGTACCAAGCCAGGGGTGAAATTCAAAATGTTTCCCTACCGGTTCTGTGGGCGTGGCTTGGTGGGCGTGGCAGGGGAAGGATACTGCAAAATCTCCATTCCCACCCCACTCTGGGGCCAGCCAGGGGTGGTATTTGCCGGTTCTCTGAACTACTCAAAATTTCCGCTACTGGTTCTCCAGAACCTGTCAGAACCTGCTGAATTTCACCCCTGTACCAAGCCCACCTCTTAAACAAGGGGTGTCAAACTCAAGGCCTGTGGGCTGGATCCAGCCCATGGGGTGCTTAGATCTGGCCCGCGGGGCCGCCCTGGAAACAGTGAAGGAACATCCCGCGGTACCTCTGCCAGCAAAAATGGAGCCCTCCCGAGCTCTGTTTTTGGCTGCGACGGCCTCCTTCAGCCCTCTGCCAGTGAAAATGGAACTCCATAGGGCTGCGCGCAGCTCTCCTGAGCTCCGCTTTTCGCTGGCAGAGCACTCGGGCCACCATAGGCGCCCCTGACTCAAGTGACTTTGAGCTGGACACGCCCACCCTGGCTACGCCTGGTCCCTCGAGGTCAAACACAACCCTGATGCGGCCCTCAATGAAATCGAGCTTGATACCCCTGTCTTACACAGAAACTGTTGTCTTGTGCCAGAAACCACTTTACACTAGATAGAAGATTAAAACCCAAAAATGCCAGTGGTAAAGTTGATGCCAGCATTACATTGTTGGGTGGCAGAGCAATATATGTGCCAAATGACCTGCTGTGAAGTATCCCTTTGCAGTGCAAGATGCCATCTTCTCAGCAGTGATGAAGATTTAGTGGCAAGTGGCAGGGTGGGTTCCAACTTACCTCGCTGTTGGTTCGCTCCCTCCCGCGCCGTGTGGGCATGCCTCATGGGCGCGCGCACGCTTTGTGCGCACGTGCATGTGCAGTAACAAAAATTCGGGAAAAAAAGCTGAAAAAAGATGGTGACCGCATGCACAGTGCCAGAAGTCGGCTTCTGCGCATGCTCTGAAGGAAATAAAAAATTCAAAAAAATTCAAAAAAAAGATGGCGGCCCCCACGGACCGGCACCGACCGATCCGGTTCGGTGACATCATCATGATGTCACCAGCAGGCCACTACCGGTTCGGGAGAACCGGTCTGAACCGGAACGAACCCACCCCTGGCAAGTGGTTATTTTCTACTGCATAAGAAGTGATTCTTCATCTCCCGCCCCCTCCAATTTTCTTCCTTCTGTATCTCATGTGAATGCATTTTTTCCCCCTCTGCTGTTTTTGGTCTACTGACATCAGTAGCCTAATAAATGAAAGTCTACAAAATACTGAAATAATTGTTGAAGTTTTATTTTAACGAATGTGGCTTACCATCTTAAATTAAAAGTCTGTCAATGCATTTTGAATACTAAAACATACTTTAGATGGTGCTTCCATGTATGAAGCTTGAAGCAATTGGATCAGAGGTGGGTTCCTCCCGGTTTGGACCGGTTCTATAGAACCGGTAGTAACTTGGCGGCCTGGGTCGCTAGAACTGGCAGCGACCCAGGCCTGCCACACCCCCGAACCGGTTCTTTCAGCGCCGCCATAGGCGCCGCCATCTTGTTTTTTGTTTCTGCACATGCACAGCTTTTTTTAAGCACTGCGCATGCGCAAAGCATGTGCGAAGCACGCGCGCATCGCGTCACTGAGCGAACCGGCAGCGAAGAAAAGCAGAACCCACCCCTGAATTGGATCCATTGAATCCCTCACAATTTTTTTTTAAAAAGAGCCCGTTTGGTGTAGTAGTTAAGGTGTTGGCCTACAAACCAGGAGACAGTGAGTTCTAGGCCTCCATTAAGCATGAAAGCCAGCTGGGTGACTTGGGCCAGTCTCTTTCTCTCAGCCCAACCCACCTTACAGGATTGTTGTTGTGGGGAAAATAGGAGGAGGAAAGAGTATTGGATATGTTTGCTGCCTTGAATTGTATATGAGTAGGATAAGTGGGATAAAAATCTTTTTTTAAAAAAGAGCTGAAAAGCTTCTCATTTTCTTCAGGTACTATGACTTAAGTCTAAAACAATATAGATTTATAGTGGAAGATAACATTATTGCAGATTAATTATATTACACATATAAGGCCAAAGGCATATCAATATTAATTCTTCATCTCATTTATCATTCTTGCAACTTTGCAACCGGCTGATATACCCTAAGCTTTAAATAATTTTAGGGGTTTGATTTAGCTTTACCCCTCCAATTTGTGAAGACTGTTGCATTTCAGTGTGGCAAATTGAGACACAAACAGAATTATGAATAGAGAGGAGTTACAATTCATTTTACAATCTAGTCTAGTAGCTGAGGTATAGATAGACAAGAACTCATATCAAAAGAGGAACTTGAGTTCATTTAACTGTCACACCCAATCAGGCATTTATCCGTAGTTACAGGCTGGCTGAAACAGTCACCTCTGATCAGAATATGAAAACGTTTTACTCAGCACTAGACTAAATATGGCAATTCCTCTTTTCCTAACATTTTGCTGTGTGTTGAACACATACAGCTTGCCCAAATGCTTTAATTACCTAGGTTATAATAAAAGTTAACTGGACTTGCAAATGAAAAACATTAACTATTAAATAGGAGATAGTGCAGCAGATGGCAACAATGAGCTGACTGTAGCTATTTTCAAAAAAAGCTAAGCAGGGTCAGGCTAGGTTAGCTTTTGGAGGCCCCCACCCACCCAAGAAATCTCAGAGCTGTAATTTGCATAAGGAAGTTGAAAAGGGGTCCTGAAAGAGGACAATGACAAACTACTTTCATGGTTGCCAAGAAAACAAAAAAGGTAAGCTCAATGCAAAGGAATCTTGATCTTTACTCCTTTATAAGCCCTTCTAGTGCTTAGCTTGCCACTGCAACAGCATTTTTCTGTCCAAAAATAAATGACGAAGCAAAATTAAAATACCACAAATGTTCTCCTGTTGCAATAAATCTAGGGAAATAATGCAGAAACCAAGCCTAAAACTGTCTGATGCAATCTTTGGATAAAGAGGTGAAGACTTTATTTAGTTAGCCAACTTTATATGGCTGCCCATTTCACACAAGCTGACTCTGGGCGGCATACCACAAGACTTCCCATACCAAGCAAATTAATAAAAATGGCAACTCCAGGGAAAAGGTGATATTTTTTTTAAATAATATTTTTTTTTAAAGGTAGGTTACTGTACTACTACTATACTCTTTCCTCTAGAATTTTGCTTCTGAAAAGACAGAAGGAAGAAGTGCTTTTCAAGAGAGAGGAACGATTCTGGCTTATGTTGATATTAGTTTAGCTTACTTATATCTTAGAAAATTGGTACTAGAATAGTTGAAAATTGTAAGCAGCTAAATAGAAACATGTTTGTGGTGGGCTAGGGACACCAGCTGTGTTTAAGATGAGGTGAGAAGCACATACAGGTAGTCCCCAACTTACAACAGTTCACTTAACGACCATTCAAAGTTACAATGGCTCTTAAAAAAGGGACTTATGACCATTTTTCACACTTATGACAGTTGCAGCATCCGCATGGTCATGTGATTTTCATTGGGATGCTTGACAACTGACTCACATTTATGACGGTGGCAGTGTCCCAAAGTCCCCTTTTGCGAACTTCTGACGAGCAAAGTCAATGGGGAAACCACATTCACTTGACAACCGTGTTACTAATTGAAGGACCGCAGTGATTCACTTAACAAAGGTGACGAGAAAAGTCGTAAAATGGGGCAAAACTCACTTAACAAATTTCTCACTTAACAACATAAATTTTGAGCTCAACTGTGATCGTAAGTTGAGGATTACCTGTAATACTTTTTTTGAAGGAAACTCACCAATAAAGCAGTGATAGGAAAACCAAGGTCTCAGGACTTCATATAACCCCTAAGCCTCTTTGAAGAATCCAGACAGCTTTCCATAATTGAGAGATATGCTGCTAGGAACTAACCCTGCCCTTTTGTAAGGGGAAAAATAGACAAATGTGTATTGTACAACCTAATGAAAGCTTATTGCAGTCTCAAGTACACACATCAACCTGGGACAAGAAATTGAAAATCCCAGTTCTGACAAGTTTGCAACAACTCCTAGTCTGCATCACAAACTCATCATTATGGATCTCAAACCCATCACCAGAATTAAGTGCGGTCTTCAGCCACAAAAGTTTCCCCTGATCCTGCTGCACAGTCACAACTGAGCAAGAATGAAGCACAAAGTTGAATGGGAAATGACCTATTTAATTGAATCAGATTCCTTACCATGGGAACATTTACAGAGTTAATCAGATTTAGGTCAATGCTATGTTATTTCCCAAATTGTCTACTTCACAAGCAGATAGTCATTCATTGTTTTATCAGGTTTCTCGGCAAAGTTCACCATGTACTTGGCTCTGACTCAATGCTTATTTCAACTCATTTTTTAATCAATCAAGACTATCTTGTGCTCCAGTTGCTAAAGAGAAATGGATGGGAACTGAATACACAAAGTGGGCAGTGGATAAAGCACAAGAAAGCTCAGTTTCACTGTGTGTTTTCTTCTCTGTCTTCAACATGTTGTTCCAGACATTGTTCTCTTCTACAAACTACTATTAATGTGTAAGAAATTGCATGCCAAGTGCCTATCACTGTTAACTTTTTCACACACACACACACACACACACACACACACACATTTTTGGTACGACAACTACAGATATACACATATGGAGGAATTTTGCTAAGAAATGCTACTGTAATTCATTTTTGTTTTGTGAATGATCAGCTCTGCTATAGACCATTTTAAGCAATTCCCATGCAGGGGATGTAAACTAATTAAGAGATGAGTTTTCAATGAAGCCTTTTCAGAAGCCATAACAATGGAAGTTGACTGATGTAGAAAAGTTTTTAGAAGTATGAGCCAATTGGTCTTTACTTTTATTTGCACTGACCTCCCAGCCATGAACAACAATGTTACAACAGAGCTTTGATATTTATTTTCCCCTGCCTTGTCCTGCACACACACACACACACACACACACACACACACACACACACACACACACACACCCACACACACACACACACTCACACAGTGCTTGTGGGAACCTTATGAAGGTTATAAAATTTTCTCCGGTGAAAATTTTAAATTACAAAATATAATTATTTCTTAAATTTAAAAAAACATTGAAAGGAAACCATATTTAATGTTATTTAATGCTCTCTCCAGAGAGAGAGAGAGAGAGAGAGAGAGAGAGAGAGAGAGAGAGAGAGAGAGCAAGAAATAATGAAATAATGGACAAGACAGAGGGAAATAGCCAGTAATACTGTGGCAGAAATTTCCAGTTAAAATTGTGAATGCCTTTTACTGAAAAGGGTTTTTGTCTGAAACAACATTATGAAGATGATCTTGGATAGGATAGATAATTTACAGAATGGCAATAGCTCAAAAACACTGAGGATCCAAACACAGAAACAAACCAACATTGGAATTTAATAATATTTATTATTAAATATTTAATAATCTTCCAACCATAAATTTTTGACCTTTTTGTTCTTCTTTTGCCTGATTTGCATTTTTTTTGCTACAGACTTCCCCAGCGGAGTATTTTATAGAACAGTGTTCTTCAACCTTGGCAACTTTAAGAAGTATGGACTTCAATTGTCAGAATTCCCCAGCCAGCACGTTGAAGTCCACACATCTTAAAATTGCCAAGATTAAGAAAGGCTGTTCTAGGTAACTGAAGATGAAACTCTCAACCTCTTTGCTGCCATCTGGTGGTCATCTGAATTTTTGTAGCTCAGTAATAGAACATCGGAAACACAGGATAACTTGACTACAGCAGGAGAGGATTCAACTTCTTTTGTAATTGTTATATATTCTTAGGAAACTTAATTGCAACTATAGAAACCCCTCTCCTAAGCAATGTTTTGCAAATACAGGTATTTCCACCTAGGCACCAGCCTCACCCCGTTCTTACTTTCTTTCACCCTTTCAAAGTCTAGTATCTTCAGAGACAGAGTGAGCTGCTTTGTGGTATACCTCTCAGATGCCCACAGGCAACTGAAATGGGTTGACCGAGCTCTTATATTCGAACCTGATAAGCTGATCCCTGATTCCTCCTCTCTGACTGATCCATTTTGAAACTATTTGGTCTATTTTGAACCAATCAGGAACCAGCTTTCTTGGATTCTTATGGCGTGGACCAGGGGTGGGTCCTAACTTACCTCGCTGCCGGTTTGCTTCCTCCCGTGCCACGTGGCCATGCCTCGTGGGTGCGTGCACACCTCGTGGGCATGCATGTGCAAAGTGCGCGCGCTCATGCGCAGTGCAAAAATTGTTTACATTTTTAAAAAAAAAAATTAAAAAGGCAAAAACAAGATGGCGACGCATGTGCAGTGCCAGAAACTCGGCTTCTGTGCATGCGCAGAAGAAAAAAAAATTAAAAACAATTTCAATAAATAAATAAATAAAAATTCAAAAAAAAGATGGCGCCCACAGACCGGCACCGACCGAACCGGATCCGTGATGTCATCGTGACATCACCAGCGGGTTGCTACCGGTTTGGGCGAACCGGTCCGAACCGGTCCGAACCCACCTCTGGCGTGGACCAACCATGAATCTGCTTGCCAGTTCAACCAATCAGTTCCTCACTCTGCCTCTGAAGATGCCAGTCACAACTGCTGGTAGAATGTCAACAGATCACCGTCATTTGGCCCAAAAGCTCACCCAGGTCACTTTTTGTGCATTTCAGTAACTACAGGAGTACCTGTAGTTTAAAGCAGAACTTCAAATGGAGTTAAAATCCCGAATAACAAAATTCCTTGAATAATTTTTGATTTGGAATAAAATGTACAGGAAATATTATCCAGCATTATAGCTGTTCAGGAAGGATGAAATTCAAAAAGTAAAAAAGGTGAGCTTGAAAGTTTTTGTTATCACTGCTCTCTGCTGGTAGCAGCATTATCTGCATTCCTGTTTTCTTCTCCCAATGCTTATAATTGATTAGCCTGAAATATTCCATGTTTTGAATTTATTTTACCATTTGAATAATTACTACAAAAAATTGAAGAAAATACTTTGTTTTAAAATAACACCCTTTATTTTTTAAAATCTCTGAACAATTTTCAATATAATTCAATAAATAGCTCTCTGATTTATCCAAATAAAACCTTTTTGATAATATGAGTTAATCACGAAGTAAATTTCCATGTCTATAAAACTATCACTCTGAGACAAAACAAAAAATCCATTGGTAGTCATTAACTGACACACAAATGTGCCACAGCTAGCATAGTCTGAGAAGAGGCATTCCTTCCAGTGCATATAAAAGCGGAATGCCTCTTCTAAGGTGACATTTGCTTTCCACAATTTTTAGAATACCCGAATGAAAAGGAATGCATTCAGCAGTATCCAAACATTAATTAATTTCCTTTTGGGAAAGGGAAGTTCTCCATCATCTCCTCTTCTCTTGAATCACCACAGATTTGAGTAGAGCAATAAGAGCTGAAGAGAGCAAAGGAATTTGTTCTACAGAGAATTATTGATAGAGCTGAATATAATTAATTTAAAATAATGTGCTACTTGATTATACAGCATCCTCTTTAATATTTTAATAAAATACCAGTATTAATTTTAACCAATCAAACTAGTTATACCTTTATGTTACAAGTGAAATATGTCAGTATTATTTCCATTGATCAAAGACATCACATTTAACATTTATTAGACATTTTCTTCCATCAGAAATTTAGCTCACAGTAAAGAAAATAAGGAATCACTCATAATGATTACATTTCACATATTTTGCATATTTCAGTAGCTGAACAAGCATGCCAAATGAAGCACTTCACATTGTTTTAAAAGAGGGTAAACAAACATTCAAGTTAGTATAGAGATAAGGCAAACCATTATGGAAAAAAATAATTATTTCTCATGTTTCTTCAATGTACAGATTCTAGATCTGCCAAGTTTCACAATTCTGAAACTGGGTATTCCTACTGGTAGAAGAGGGAGGAGTACTTATCATCAGTTCTTTATCCACCTTCCTCTCTAGGTTGGCTGGAAATCTTTTCTGGAAGATTGTGGGATCATTTCAAAATCATATGGGAGGCAGCTTTGAAGACTGCAAAAGGGGAACTTAAAATAAAATCATTTTCTCTCAATTTTTTTTAGTGGGAGCTTCAGCAGAATCTGAGCCAAAGAGCCTTTCATTAGCAGAAGAGCAAATCTGGATTCAACCCAATGAAAGAATATTAAGTATAAATTGTAAGTAGGAAACAGTGATCCCCTCCCCCAAGAGTCCATAGCTTAGAAGATGACCAGAGCTTTTACGGAAAAATAAATAGAATTGTTTGCTCCTTCCCCCCTATCCTACATACCCAGCAATGTGGGAGTGAGGAGTCTTACCTTTGACAAATTTTGTACAAAATCTATTCCATTGTACTGATTTTGGATGTTCATCTTCAAGACAATGAAGGGAATATAAATTTAAACCAGTATTTGCAATAAGGACAACTATTCAGAGAGTGGTCTTTCATGCAACTTGGCTTTCCTTCATAATCATTTTTCACAGTAGCAAACAACTCACAAAATTTAAAGGAATTACACTCCCCAGAAAACTAAATGCTCTTCCAAATTTTTTTTTGGGGGGGGGGGGAGGAGGCAGACACCGTCACCCTCATAGATGAAATAGTTACTCCTTCCTCCAGCAGTCATTTTGTGTCATTCCAGAGCCTTACTACAGTTCTATATTCTGGAATCTTCTGCTGTAATCTGACAGGTCTTGTCAAAGAAGGAGCTCCCATTTCCAATGTTGCTAAGCATTATGGTATAGGGCATTCCAAGCAGACATTATGGAGGAGATGCCCTACTTCCCAATCTGTAGTCTCCCAATATGGTGACGCACATCAGAAATGAGTAAAGTGGCTGAAGATGGCAGCATACAAAGCTTTCCATGAGATTAAATACGTTTTTTTTAAAATAAAAAAACATTTTCCAGAGAAAGATTTTTTTTCCCCAAAGCAAAATTGAGCGCACAGACAGTGCACTTCTTGCTGGCCAGCAAATTAACCCTGATTAGCTGAGTCATCTTGATGCTCATTCTGTTGCCAGGAAAGGACACCTTTGTGTTTGCCCATCAATTGGGTGCCAGCGCTGCAGACTTGCCATGACATAAGCATGCCCATTGTGTCCTAAAATAACCAGTACATTTCTGTACGGTCAGTACAGGCCAATCCCTGCTTCTTCATTTTAATCTGGAAATCAGAAGACTTGGGCAATGAAATAGATGGTTGCCTGGAAGTACAATAGAAATGCAAAACTGCCATAGCCTTTAATACAGTTCTCTATTCACATTCTTTCTATCCTTCCTCTCTTTTTCTGTCTTTATTTTTGTCACCAAAATGCTTAATTTCTCCAAATTAAGGTTGATTATGTTCATAGAACTGAAATTTTTTGTTTAATGATTTCTTTTTATTTATTTTATATGTGAAAAAAACATACCCACAAATATATTATATTACAGAACAGCCTATTTTAAAATAATTTGTTTTAACTTTGACCATACAAAATAACGTCCATCAGTTTTTGCACTGCATCAGTGTTGTTACTTAATTCTATTTACTCTTACTCTGGAAAGCAATCCTTGGATTACTCTGGTACAAAATCCTGAGAGATTATCACAAATCCGTCCTACCTTCTACTACAGTACATGCATAAATCCATTTCCATAATCTTTCTTGGAGAGAAAGAGATGGAGTTCCTTCCCAATTTATTTTATGCACTAAATACTCTAGTCCTATATTTGTCCAAGGTCACCGAATAGAGATTTCTGCCCCAAAGAGAAAAGCAGCCCTCAATCCTACACTACATACTTCCATTGGTTTTTCAGATTTAAGCATGTAGAGTTATAAATACTATAGAATCCTATTTATTTTGTTATAGTTGTCTGAAACTGATCTGCATATAAACTTACAGAAATGGTTTCTTGGCCAAATTCCTTCATACTAAATACTAGAACTTGGAATGATTTAACATCCTTAAAAATACACCTATTTCTTTTGTGCCCCATCTGAACACCATGGCCTATTGCTGATGAGAATGGAAAGGAGAGGCCCAAAGGAACATTCCTGAATGCCAACCTTGGCAGTATTGTGTTATACATTTAGGATAGCTAAATGAAAAAAAAAAAAAAAGAAATGTAACTATATACTTTGATCATGCTTCAATAATAGCATTAATAGTACTCTTCCGCCTTAAGAAAAGGACTTTACTTTTTGTTCTTTACAATAAAAACAAGGAAAAATAGGCTGAAAAACAGCTTCTATCCCAGAGCAATAACTATATTGAATTCTACTGTATAGTGTAATATTAATGCAATATCAGGGGTTTTCAATTCAATTTTATAGAATGTGAAGGATGTGTGTTTTTGTTTTATTTTTATAGTTTTCTTATGTATGATGTACACTGAAGATGGCATTTAATTTCATTGTACAATGACAATAAAGTAAAGTAAAATAACCCGCTCTCGAAGTTTCAAAAAAAGAAATTACCGTACGTAATGAAAATAAAAGATGGTTAATCTGAATCCAATTCCTTCCTATTTAATCAGTTTGCTTAATCATGGTTTATTAACTAGTCCACAATTGGTGGGTTCAAATGCCATTGGGAAAAGCTTATAAACTACAATGGCTTATTTACACAACATGCTAAACCAAAATCTAATGAACCACATTAAGGTTTCGCAGGATAGCACTTAGCACTTAGCTTTACAGCCCTCTCTAAGCGGTTTACAGAGTCAGCCTATTGCCCCCAACAATTTGGGTCCTCATTTTACCCACCTCGGAAGGATGGAAGGCTGAGTCAACCTTGAGCCTGGTGGGATTTGAACTGCCAAATTGCAGGCAGCCGCAGGCAGCAGAAGTAGCCTGCAGTACTGCACTCTAACCACTGCGCCACCGCGGCTCATCACTGTGGGTGCTTGAACTCTGCCTGTAACTGTTGAGGGAGAAAAGGCTTTCTTTAAGTAGGGCCTCAGTATGGTTGCCCTAGGGCTGCGTTTCTCAGATGTTCTGAAATCATGGCCATCTGAAGAAACAATTCAGAGAAAATGTGATGACCATCCAGTTAAACAAAGACTCCTTATGCTTTTGTCCTTAAGAACATGGAACCTTGCCTTTTTTGGCAAATAAAATTATGGTTATATAATTGTATTTCTGTATGTCTTCCCACCCCCTGCATTTTTATTGTAAAGGCCTCTTAAAAGTCAAATTTGTACCAAAAATTTAATCCAAAATCAAGTATTTCTTTATTACTTGAGGCAGCGGCTAAGTAGAGAGTTGACTCCGGCAAGTGGCTTGTCAGGGCAAATCTGACTTTTTCCACCCATGACATTTTCCACCCATCCACCCATTGATTAAAGTCAACTGACCACCCAATTACTGAAAAATAGACAGAAGCCTGGCTGAAACAATACTATGGAAGGGATGGGAGAGCGATCCACCCCCTCCCCCAGGTAAGACACAAGGGGAGGGCTGCCAAAGATGACAAGATGGCAAGCTGCAGGTGTGGATCTGGGTTACTGTTCCAACATGCTAATCTGCTGAATACCAATTGGCAGGTGCAGTAGTGATGAAAGAAAAAGGGTGTGCCTTAAAGTTAGACTTGACTTTGACAAGTTCCCTTTGCAGTTGCAGTTGCAGTTGCGTTGCCAACATTTTCAGAAGTGGTTTGCCATTGCTTTCTCCCTAAGGGTACGAGAGAGTGAGTGGCCCAGCTTTCTGCATGCTTATGACAGGACCCTACACCAAAGTAGTTCTTGGTGACAGAGGAGGGAGGTGATAAAAATGATCTGCTTTGGGCATCAGACATTCTAGGTACACCACTGGGCTGAAGTGACATGGGGAGGTTGCAACACACTACCACATGGACCTCTGTGGGCCATACTTGGAAAATCACTGCCCCAAGTGGCCCTTAAAAGCTAACATAGGGGCTGTTGCTAGTCATGGTTAAGTTCTCAGCAAAGAAGAAGGCAACCAGAAACACACTGGCAATAACTTTGCAATGGAAGAGGATGAGTCTTTCCTCCTTGAAGAATCATGGGGAGGAGATTAGTGAATGGTGTGTACGAAGCACAGAATTAGTCTAGGCTGGAACTAGACAGAGGCAAAGAGAGTTTCCTGGCAGAACTCCCAGGAAACAGGAATCCATTGGAGTGTTAATATTATGAATACTCATCTGGTGCTCAGCCTGCATATATTTGCAAATAAACCTTATAGCACAACAATACTACAAGCCTAGAGTCACCAAGTAGCACTGGTACTCTTGAAATTCTTCACCACTCAGGAATGGGCTGCATCCTGTATAGACTAATATGGATGGGAGGGGAACTCATTCCAATCTTTTCCGCATGCTCAGGCTGGCCATACTGCTTCAATCTAAATACCACAAACGAGGGAGAGACATTGTTTTGAAGAAGCTTTAAGAATCCAACAGAATCCTTATTTTTCCTGGGCCTGAGTCAGGCTGTCACTCTCCGTGGTGGGTGATGCCTGAACAGATGTAGAGATTTTGTGAAGGTCTCGGACTGACCTGACGGTCCATTGAGCAAGCTCCTGCAGCACCTTCATGCCCCTTATTTTCCTTTCAAATAAGCTGTTTTCATCAGGGTTTTTTGTATTTTTTACCTCTTTAGCTGGCACATTGTGCTTCAGCGTTACCATCAGCTCCTCCAGTTGGTAAGCTAAAGCAGAAACTTGCAGCAACACGGACTGGATAGATTCATGGAAAGCTACATCCTCTGGGGTTAAATCAGTTCTCTGCTCTTCCAAGATTTGATCCAACAGAATCTGAAATGCCCAATAAGCTTGTAAGTTGCTCCCCAGACGCTCAGCATCTGAAATCTCACTCCATTCTTCAACATCAGCTAGAGGTACTCCATCGATGAAATCAACATCGATCAAATCAAGGTTGAAGGGCTGTACCAGATCTTGCTTCTCAGCCTGAAACGATGGGGAGTAGCGAGATTGAGATAGGAGGAAAGAATGATTTTAAATAGTAATTTTATTAAAAATTACAATTGCAACAATAAAAAAATGCAAACTAAAAAGAAATAAACAGAGAAAACAAGGGGCAGGACATCCAAGGAAGAAACGGTGCACTGACAGCTACAGTGGAATGAAGAGCCAGCAAGTGGACAGGCTCTTTGATAACTCCTCTCTGGACAAGGAAAGGACTTGAGATCAGAGGTGAGTTCCTGCCGGTTCAGACCGGCTCTATAGAACAAGTAGTGGGAATTTCCCCCCACTCGCCGAACCGGCAGCGATGGCCAGCTGGACACGCCCCCAAACTGGTTCTCTCGGCGGCGCCATAGGCGGCACCATCTTGTTTTTTGCTTCTGCGCATGCGCAGAAGCTGGGTTGTTAGCACTGTGCATGCGCGCGGGCCTGCACGAAGCGTGCACACGCCCGCACGGCACATGAGGAAGCGAACCGGCAGCGAGGTAAGCCAGAACCCACTCCTGCTTGAGATCACCCACAGGTGCTCCAAACAGTTGATCCTCATGAAGAGAGTGCAAGGCTGTAGTCTCTGGTGGGAGTTTAGCATTAGGAGATAACAAAATAACCATCTAGCTGAAACCACAGTTGGATCTTTGAAAGGACACCGGGTTCCCACAGTTCCTTTTAAAATCACATTTAGAAATTTCTTGTTAACTGCTTTTCAGCTATAAGGAACCTTTGGATCAACAGGTTTTACAACATAGGTTGAGTTTAGCAAAATAAGTTTTAAATATAAGTATAAAGACTTTAAAAAATAATGGTTGAAAAAATGTCAACAATTTGAACACTATCTCCAAACACCCTAAAATTGCAGCACTAAGATTTGGTGACAAAATTGCTTGCTTGCTTATTTTTTATTTTTTTTATTTTTTTATTTATTTCTTCTTATTATTTTTTATTTTATTATTTTATTTTATTATTTATTTTATTATTATTTTTTATTTTATTATTTTATTTTATTATTTTATTTTGTTTTATTATTTTATTTTATTTTAATTTTATTATTTTATTTTATTATAATTTCATTCCAGTACAACCTTCATGGACAAGTGCTATTTTATTATTGTTTTTTTCAAGAAAAATAATGCAGCATACTTTTATTTTCTCCATCCATTTTAACTTTAATTCAGCTTTAATTGTACCAA
>QLTV01004389.1:2830478-2848310 GCA_003457575.1 Thermophis baileyi
TTATTTTATTATTTTATTTTATTTTATTTTATTTTATTTTATTATTTTATTTTATTATTTTATTTTATTTTATTTTTATTTTATTATTTTATTTTATTTTATTATTATTTTATTATATTATTTTATTTTAATTTTTTGAATTCCTATATAGTCCATCTCCCCTAAATGACTCTGGATGATTTACAACAATAATTGTAGGTCGCCTGATTTACGGATGAAGAATAGTAAAATACAAATGGGAATGAAGGACTCATTCTCACTATTAATTCCCAAAGTCCAAAGAAAATGGGTCTTAAATTTTCAACTCTGCTAGTGAAAGACATACCTACTACCTCCTGCATCCAAGTTAAAAATGGCTTCATGATCCTCTAAGCCAGGGGTGTAGGTATGCGTCAACTCGTCACGGCGTCATCACATGATGTATCAGGGCTTTTCCCCACTTTGCTAAACCGGGCAGGGGCGGGGCTAGCACGTGATGCATCCGAGCCACAGGCCGCGAGTTTGACAGCCCTGCTCTAAGCCATAAAGTTTGGGGCAGTTGGTCTGTAATGTTGCATAAACCAAGTCATTATGTTTTACTGTAGAGCCAGCAGCTTTATCATTCAGAGATGGTTAACCATCCAAGGATTAATTAGAGCTGAACCAGCTTAGCTTCCAAAATTAGCTGAGTCAGCTAAGCGCTGCCTCCTGCTGAGGCTATATTCTGAAGGAAAACATTGTTTCATTTACTATTTATTTATAATATTTGTAATCTGCCCCAATCTTGGAAAAATCTAAACAGCATAAAGTGAAAATATAAACACATAACCATAAAACCCCAAACTCCACCACTGCCAGTCCTAAATCTTTGTAAGAAAGGAAGAAAGTTAGGCATTGGCCTAGCAAATTAAAATGCATTTTTTTCTGTTACTGAAACAACAGATGCAATTAAATGAGATCTGATCACAAGAGGTGGAGAGCAATTGTTGCCCAATATGCTGGACAACACAGATGGAACTAAGTTGAAGCCTAATAGAATGGCAATATTAAATACAGAAGTTCCACCGCCCCATTTTGAACCACGACTAGGGGCAAAACACTTGTTGAAATTTCCATGAACTGGAGAATTCCCCCACATGGCCACTGAAGGGAACTGCCCACTCAAATAAGAGCAGAACCATTGTAAAATGGAGCCTCCTACTCCCAAACCTTAGATGTTCCAAAAGGATAAAGTTGGTGGTATTGAAAGCCACGGAAAGTTTTAAAAGGACCAAGAAAGGTGTACTAGCCACATCTAAGTCCTGAAATAGCTACCTACTAGAGGAACCAATGCTGTTTCTAACCTATACTACGCCTGAATCCTGATTGAAAAGGTTCCAAATCACCAATATCCTCAATAATCTTCTATAGCTGATTACCCATGAAATTCTTGACAAATACGCCCCAAAATTGCAGGTTGAAGACTGACTGAACTTTGTCAAACACAGGTCGGTCCAGGGATAGTTTATATAAGAAAGAGGGCCCTGCTGCTTCCTTCAAATGAGGCAGTGATATTCCTTCCCTTGAAAAAGCATTGATTATCTCCCAGAGCCAATTGCTCACATCCTGTCTAGCATCTGAAGAATCCAATACCGTTTCATACAATGACAGATTTTTGCTAAAGAATGGGTCAAGTGGAGTACATTTGGTAATATTAATTTTAATTTTCTGTCATCCCAATATTGAAATCAGGCAAACAGAAACATCACTGTTGTTCCCTGAAGAAACAAGTAAGCATTTGGAATAATTAATTCTTTGATGCAGATGGGATTATTTCATGATATCTTATTTATTTTTCAGATGAGCCCTTGAGGATGGGCACCTGATACCCTAACCCTGATATAAGTGAGGAAAGAACTCATCCTCATCCTGTGTGTCTTCAAGAGTGCAATAGGACATTTATTGATGAGTTCAATCTTGCTAAATGATCATGTGAAGAAATTGATCAGCTGATCATTGTAGCAAAGGAAGTAGACCAAATCTAACTAAAACCAACCCATCCATCTTCTAGGAGTTACAGTGGAGGTATATGGAGATCTCTTTTCATTACCATGCCACCCATCATTTTTGGGATGATGGTTATCATCCCACAACCTACCATGTGAAATTAGTTTGGTCAAGACAGTCAGCTGTGTGACTGTTAGACTCCTTAAAATAAATATTATGTGGTCATGGTTTAAAAAACCATGTCGAGTTATACACATAGTCTCCCTCAAGGTGGCATTCTATCACAGAATTTTATTCCCCCCCCCATTTCTTTCCTGACAAAGCCAGACCCATCTTAAAATAAATAAAATCAAGCCCTTATTTCATTTCTATCTTGATCTCTGATAAAAAGTAGGTTCTCCATCCCTAAGGCAACAAACTGTAAAACATTCCTTTTGGAAGAAGCACTTTATGATTTTTGCACACATGGGTACACACACACACACACACACACACACACACAGAGCTTGATCGGCATGAATTCTAGGACATTTGAAATGTCTTTAATTTGTTAGTTACAGTATTGTTTAACAATACAACATTTTACTCTGTGACTTGAACAATTTGTTTTCTGCAGTTCAGCATCCAGTTGGGGGTGGATGACTCTGCCATGGGCAGGAAGAGCCGGTATGCGTAGCGTTTGTCCATTCCAATTATATGATTCAGTATACTAATAATTCATCCCCTAATATTAGATAGCTTTTTAAAGGGAGTTGGTGTAAAGAGCTGATGGCAGTCTTCAGATTAAAAAGAAACCACAACTAAACAGCAGCACAAGCTTGGTTTGGGAGCTGCAGTCACCACTGCCACACATTTCCTTCAGGCGTCAGTGGGGTGATGAAAGATCTTACTCAGGTATCATCACACTTGTGTATAAATCATAGAATGTGTTGTTTAGGTATTATACAATTTTTTAACAAGTGCATGGTGTTCATTAATTGATAGCATTAACAAAACTCCATTTGGGATTTAAAAAAAAATAGTGATGGAAGCAACAGCACGAGGCTCTCTTCTCTCCAATTATACCCTATCCTTACCAAACCTGAACCCCGGCCCTAAAGCACGCATCTCTCTTGCGCGCACGCACACACAGAGGAACGCGCGCAGTAAAGAAACTCACGTAGCATTCCAGGAGGCTGCTGACATCGGAGCGCATCTTCCTCAGGAGAAGAACGGTCTGACGCCACGAGTCCCGGTGTGGAGAGGTCCCGGGCTGCCGCTCCGAGGTAGCCATCGCCCGCAGGGGAGAAAGCAGGAGCCGACGAGGCGCCGCTCGCGTCAGGAAAGCGATCTGGAGCCCCGGAAAAGCCTCGCTCAGCTCCTACATTCCAGCCCGAGCGAGAGAATTCCTCACGGGTGCGCCTGACGCGCTCGCTCGCCCGCCCGCTCGCTCGCTCCGTCCCCCGCGGCCTGAGGAGAAACTGCACATTCCAGGCGCGGAGCTTAACCCTCTGAGAGCAGCAACGCGGGCGTTTCGGTCACCTTTTGGCCCCCGGCGATTGGCTCGCTCGCTCTGCTCTCCTCTCTATTCTGTAAAGCTTTGCTCCGGGTTTGAGTTTGATTGGCGGATAGCCCCGTCGGCGGCCCCGCTAATCCTTGCAAATTCAACCCGGGGAGATCTAACCATTCCACGACCAGGAGACATCAAAAGGAGTTCAGACCTACCTTTTGAGTCTCTTCTAAGCAGGATTTATTTTCCCGTTGTGAAACGAAGCTGCTTCGTGTCAGTAAACCCATTCGCAACCTTGGTGTTTTGGAAAAGATCGGTAATGTGAATCTCCGCCGTTTAGGTGCAGCCTAAGAATTGATGCTGTTGTTGCAATACTGTATTGGCTTACAATCTTCTCCAGTTTCCCGTTTCTTGGCTCAGACAATTAATTCAGCTCGGCAGGTATTAAACAGAGGAGCTAGCACTTTCCCCTCCTTCCAGACAACTTGAAACCACGGTGCTCAGGTGTGGAGATTGCAAGAAAAATGCTTCGTTCGATTTAGACATTTCTGTTTTGCCCATTCAATTTAAAAATCAATGTAAAACATAATCGCTACAGAACTCCCCTCAGCTTCCCACCATAACCAACCCAACCTGTGAAAACAGCCAAACCTAGCCCATTGAGCTACCAGGGTTGAGAATGGAAATTGAGCTGTGGGAATGTCAGCCCCATGAAAGATCAGTTTGGCCACTGGGTCACACACATTTGGACATGAGGCTGCCTTACAAAATAACTGGCACAAACGTAGCACCCAACTACAGTAGAGAACAACCAGGACACCTGATCTCTTTATTACAGCACACTATAAACCCTGTGTTTATAGATCAAATGACTATTCTAAACTGAATAGATTATGCCCTAGATGTTCTGTGAGGTTTGTTCGATGGTAAACCACGCTGTCATTCATTTTAGCTTAACATGTTGCTGGAAGTAACACAGCCATTGTTCTTCGTTATTGGCAAGCGTATTGTGCAACTCCAGCCCTTTGCTGGCTATTGAGCCATTTCAAGAACAATCCAATGCTGTTGATAACTTACAATGCCATACATTTCTTAGGATCAGGCTATTTGAAATATGACATTTATCAATCTGAATTCTAGCATCTTCTAGACGTGAAGTGAGTGATGTGTGAGCCCTGCTTGTGCAGTTCCTGAAGTCCCTTCTGACCTTGAATGCTAAAAATCGGTAGCATCTTTTCCCTGCTATTTTGAGATACAAAACTACAATGCAGGCTAATGGCATTTATCAAGGAAAAGGACCAAACCCCAACTCTCATCATACATGGAAAAAATTTAATGAAAAATGGGTTTTTGAGCACTCAGTATATGCAAGACCAAATATTGTACTGAAACTAAGAATGTACAAATTATTTAAAAGAGGTGTGATCAGTGCAGCCTTTCTTAAAGCACCCATGTCCTTTGGATGGCTTCAGTTGCTTCTAAGGTACTGTTGTTGTTCTTTGTTGTTTATACACTTGTGTGAAGAGAGTGCCATTTTTGCAGACCCCTAACCTTTCAACAAATTTTATCCAGAAATGGATGAAATATGCAATCAATTCATACATTTAGTACCATTTACAATCAACATATAAAATGTAATGGAAAATAACAATGCTTTAATTAATATTCCTTTTTTTTTACAACAGTCATAGATGATACTAAAAATCTTGTGTAATCTTTTCTATTCTTCTATTCTGCGACTCTCATCATCTCTTGCCTAAAACATTAAATATATGGCTTGATGAGCCTTTGGAGTTTACATTTTTTATGGAAGCACAACTGTCAGTGTCATCTAGAAGTAGCTTTTATCAATTACTTACATATTCTGGAACATTTGCTTGGCTAGTCAAGACGGTTTGGTACAATGCACCCTATGATTTAAACACAGTCAAAAAAAATGTGTGCAAATTGTGGCAGCATGAAACATGAAGGAATTAATCATTGTGAATATATTTTATTCTCTACAGGTTTCTTTGACTGCAGAATTTGAGATACCATTAATAAATTTCAAACTCTTAGTTTAAAATAAGCTGATCTGAGGTAAGTTCCATACAGTAATAAGAATTGCCCAACAGTTGTGATTGGCTTGCTATAAGAACTTTTACATTGGTTAGTACTATGGACAGTGCTAATCCCTAATTGTATAATTCAGATAACTTCCCCTATTTTTAAGATTTTTTTGATGCTGTAATATGTGTTTGATGTGATTGTTGCTGCTTTCATAATTGTCATAAAAGCTGCCATACAAGAATAAAGGGTAAGCTACTAAATAATTTAAATGAAATTAAAATTGTAGGAAAATGAAATATGAAATATAAAAATATTAACTGCAAAATGTCCTCAAATCAAAGTAGTTTTGTAGCAGAAAATTGCCATCGAACTATTGTTATGCATGATTGTATTGTCATGGGGTTTCTGTCAGCTTGGTAGAGTTCTCTGGCACTTGTTTTCATAGCTCAACAAGAAAGTAAACTGGATATTTTAGTAAAATCAAAATAGAAGATAATCAGGGTCCAACTTCTATAAGGCTGTAAATTTTCTTGTTTTCGTAATCCGAAACAAATCAAACAATCCGATACTGAATTTTAATCCTTGTAATGATCTATCCAAAAACTGTTTATATTCTGCACAATTCAAACCTTAATTCCCAAAGGAACTACAACTCTCCAGCCAGCACTTATGAAGTCATGAACTTTTCAAGAGGAACTATCAGAGCTCCCATTACACCATACTAGATTTGTGAGTGAAAATTTGATTTTTATCCTGGTTTTATTATTTTATAAGTAATTCAAGGTAGTGAAAAAACAAAATACTCCTTCCTCTTCCTATTTTCCCCCAACAACCTCCTTGTGATTTGGGTTGGGCTGAGAGTATGACTGGCCCCAAAGTCATCCAGATGGCTTTCAGGCTCATAATTGCTTCATAATTCATTTCTGATTAGCAAAACAAGCTATATTATTCTGTTTTCCTAATAATAGTGTGCTAATCTATGTTTTAAGATGGCATTGAAGTTTCCCTATTCTAGGTTGGTTTCTGCATCATGTTTTTGTCAATTGTTGCAAGTACTAAGTGTATAACTCCATCAGTATGGAAAAAAAATCCTATCCACCAATTTTATTGTGTAATATAGCAGACGTCAAGAATCTGAATCTGAAAACTCACTGGTTTTCACCAAACATTTCTTTTTAGCCCCCTCCTAATTTGTCACATTCCTATATGGTACAATTGTTTTTATAAAAAAACACACTAACCCCACTATCATGTTTGACAAACTTTGAAACAAGTCATTATGTGCTAGCAATCTTTTAGTCATTTAGTACCCTATTACATATTAACAGAAACATAAATGAAGCAGATTGCTCCAATTTCCTTCAACATTCTATTATATTGAAATTTATTTAACCAATTTGATAATTATCCATCTCAACAAGTGATTCAGGGTGACAATCAGGGGTGGGATTCAGCCGGTTCGGGCGAACCGGATGTTAATTTTACATCTGGTTCGCCAAACCGATAGTTGCAAGGACTGGCTGACCCTGCCCTGCCCCTCCCAGGAGTCTCCACGCGGCCCGTTTGGATGCCAGGTAAGTGCAGGGCCCACACGGAGGCTCTGGGAGGGCAAAAAACAGGCCTACTGGAAGTCCGGAAACAGGCCCATTTCCATCCTCCGGAGCCCAGTGGGAGGCCGTTTTCACCCTCCCGGAGCCTGGGGAGGGCGAAAAACAGGCCTACCGGAAGTGGGCCCGTCTCCGGCCTCCGGAGCCCGGGAGAGGTAGTTTTCACCCTCCCAGAGGCTCAAGGAAAGCCTCCGGAGGCTGGGGAGGGCAACCCCCCCCGGTGGTGAAGGAGGCTGAGTAGGTCACGCCCCCATGGCCACACCCACCCAACAACCGGACAGAGAACCAGTTGCTAAAATTTTTCAATCCCACCCCTGGAAATCCTATACAATCCTCTAGTATAATTTCAAAAAAATTTAAGTTGGGAAGATGTTTCCAATTTGGTTTCCTTTTTCTAATAGATATTAGAAATGCTGAGTACAGTACTGTTGCCTTTGTAATGAACTATGGCTCTTTGAAGGACATTTTAGAATCAATTGATTTACTACACATTTGGACAGATAGTCCAAATTCAAATGTTACAGAACCAATGTCACTGACATAGCCAACATAACCTTCCCGGGGGAGGGTGAAAACAGCCTCCCCCGGGCTCTGGAGGCCCTCTGGAGGCCAGAAACGCACCCGTTTCCGGACTTCTGGAAGGCGTTTTTTGCCCTCCCAAGGCTCCAGAGGCTTTCTTCGAGCCTCCGGGAGGGCGAAAACGGCCTCCCCTGGGCTCCGGATCAAATACATTCCATTCCTTAGAAATGTCATATCTGGAGTGGATGTACATAATCTCTCACACTGGGTAAAAAGGGGAAGAAATTTATTATCCAGAATATTCAGGAATCTCAGAAGAAAATGGCAACTTCCTCTGTTCTGAACTGAGTTTATAGGGCATGTATAAATTCTGTTTGTCTGATAAGGAACATCCCATTTTTTCCTAACAGCTCCAAAAGAATTATTCAGCCATGATTATTTTTCTTCAAGCTGTGTGCACACTTTTTGGGATAGTTTCACAATATATTAAGAGGTAATTTCACAGGCATATAATTAGTTAACCATTCAAATAGAGTCAGACATATTTTTTAAAAATGCATTCCTTTGTGACAGTGGTAGTTGATTCCGGTGCTCCATTTAGTCACATCTCATTGTTGCTTCCTTCATAGGCAATCTTCAGCAGCAGGGCATTGCAGAAAGACCTGCACTACAGTGGTGTGTGGGAAGCTACTTCATTTGTGAACATTTTCCATGTAGCTGGCATGTAACATGACACAGACTGCTTTTCCCTTTAAGTATTTATTTTGGTTATGGCTTCCTGAATTTAAAGACATGACATGAAAAAACAAAGCATCCCTTTTAATTGTTTTATTTACTTCTGTATACACAAACTTTTATGAACATGGATCACTGCCCCTCCATCCTGGCACCTCATCTAAATCTCCACTATCACTTTCTGGAAATTTTGTATGCAACAAGGCTTTTAAGGAATCAAAGACTTGTTAACTCAACCATCTGTTATTTAACTCTAAAAAATAGGGGTGTGCCACAATGCAACACAGGTCTGTTGCCACTCAGTGGCTACTACTTCAGGTAGTTCTGCTAAAAATTGCAAATCCTGTCCTCTCTCTGGTAGGATTCACAATGCTAGTGCAGTTCTCCCTGGTCTTCACTACCATATTACCAGAGATCTGACAATTCTCTCCAGCTGCAAAGACTTCAGCATTGTGCCATTTTTCAGAAACTATTTGAAGTAGGTGGAGTACTTTTCACACAATAGAAGACTAGTCCTTGAAGAACACTTAACCCTTGTGTTCTCACCAGTTATATTGGTTGTAGTAAAATAAAGGTCTAAAAAGAGAATTCTTATTCACGTGACCAAAAAAAGGCTCTTTTGTCAACTCCTGACAAAAAGTGGTATGGACTATCCTTTAATATTAACAGGAAGGGGGTCCAACTCTTAGAGAATCAGAGTGAGCTAATAGATATTACTAGACTACGCAACTGTATATGGAGTGGAACAATGTTAAACTAGTTACTGTAAACTATTCATCTGGTAGAGGGAAAATTATACAAGTTCAATTCCCAGCACCATGCTTCTTCCCATGAAGGAAAAAGAAGAAGAAGGGGGGGGGGGGGTTACTAGAAGAAAATAGAAATAATTTGCTGCAGCTGTAATTGATTGGATCAAAACCATATGCTTGTGATGGGAACAAAATTAAAGGAATTATTATTGGTTGATAATCAGTCATCACAAATCTAAATCAGAAGTTTTCATCTAGAGTGCAGATGGCTATCCTGGCTAAATATAAGATTGTTATTTTAACAAAACTACACTTGCACCCAATGAAGGGGCGGGGGCTACAAACAGACAAGAGATCGATAGCCAAACAGAATAAATACTTCAAGTAATTTGCCAAACGGGGCTCATATTGTAATTTGTTCATTACCCTAGCAAAATACTGCATACTGTAATCAAGATAGAAGTCAGTTTCCTCAGTAGTATGCACACATTTTCAGCTCCAAATACTTTTCTCGCACCAATGTTAATCACACAATTTGTAGCAGTAGCAGTCTTGTGGAACATGCAGTCCTGAGCTGCATGCAATGCCACCTACACATTATATATCTGAATGGCTGCCAAGCGTCCAGCCAGGCAGGCAGGCAGGAATCACAGAAAATATGTAATGAACTGCAGTAACTGCTTCACTTTAGACCCTGTTGATTCTTGGCTTCAACCTAACAAACAAACTATAAGTCTTCCTTCCCGATAATTAGCACTGTAAAAAGATCCAATGGGAATAATTGCAGTTAATGCCAGCCAGCACTATACAGCAGGGATTAGAACTATACAGGATACAGCTCCAAAATAAAGTCTAAATTGCAAATTCATTTTACTTCTTGATCACATGAATATGTCAGGTCGTTAATAGAGAAGTACTACCAGGACATTGTACCATCATAAGCTCTCAGGTAACAGTGAAGAGTTTATGTAAATCATGTGATAAATATATCTTTAAGGTATTTCCATGTTTTTTTTAAACTCTATCCCCCTCCAAATCTAGACCTGTCTGGTGATAATCAAATTCCACAGAAACAATTGCATATATTTGAGAATAGTGGATATTATGCTGAGTAAAGCTGGTGCTGCGACCACTCTAAATCAAATAATGTCCCTAAATGAAGTTTGAAGAGTTATATCAAAGTCTCATGAGGCAGAGCATGTTAGCAGCCAAGGCTTTTTAAAGCAGTTAATATCACTTCTTCAAGACAAAGCTTCCTGTTAATGGCATTAGCCCATCAACGTCAGAGAGAAAAGAAAAGCACCACAGTGTAAGTGAGCAAATAGTAGGGTGGTTAGTGAGGGAATACATGACACGGCTTTCTTGAACAGCCATTACATCCTAAAACAATAAATGCTGAAGCAAACAGGAGCCTCACAGTTCACTGGAGAGGGCGCTAAAGACCTATCCTGCTCCACAAGTATTTCCTTCACTCAGACTGAATAAGAATTCCTAAACATGGATTGCTGAAGAAGCCCGTTCTGTTTTATATCCCTTACACAGGATGTTGAGTTTTGAAACAAAAACATTCTCTAGACAGCAACTAAAATAGACCCCTTTTAAGAAGGCAAATAAATAAGGAATTCATCACAACTTAAAAAAAGACATGTACAAAGTGCAAATTTTCTTTTATAAGCCTAGCACCCATGCTGATTCTCCCACAGGTATTTTGCACCAGAGCAAAATTATATAGAAAGATGGCACTTCTCTTTCAAAAAGCAAGCACCAACATTTCAAGATCCCTTCTCTTTTCTTATGGATGGGAAGATACAAAATATGGGGGAAATATGCTGTTTTACAGCTCATCCTAAGGAGGGGTTCTAAAGTGCCAAGCTATATCCCCAAGCCCTAAAATGAAAAATAAGAGCTTGCAAGGGTCAGAATTTAGTAATGCATAGAACAGGTTGATACAACTGGAGGAACAGAATACAGTTTCAAGAATGAAATATTGGTCCAGAGTATAAGCATTTTCAATCTTGCAATATGGTCAAGAAGCTGGAAGTTTGCTTACTTTGGGAGGGCTGGGAGTGGGATAGGCATGGCTGCTTCCCTTCCCTGCATTGCAAGAATTCTTTTGCTTTGTTAATCTCTGTGTAAAGGCAACATTCCTCTCCAAGAAGGAAACAGTGAAAAAAATGTAGTGTAGTGATCCACTCTGCAAGAAAGGTGTGAGCTGGGTCAGAAAGGGGGGGGGGGCAGGTCCTTTAGTTATCTGACTAGTAATTTATTTATGTTTAGTTTCTCTATGTTGAATAAGTTGCTTCTCCCCATTTATTCTTTTTTAAATACAAGTTCAAGTTGTCCCAATACACGTGTGCTCCTCTCCCACTACGGTCCTGCAGAATCAGAATCCTCAATTAGAACTTCAGTGGTAGCTCCAAGAATCTCTGTATTGATGACCAGCCCTTCTGTATTCTCAGCACTAGCGCTGCCAACAAATATTTTTCCATCAGCCATCAGGTTGACCCGGTCACCCCCACTGCAGTAGGCCTTAGGCATCCCATCAGAGTTCAGCAATAGGCACTCTCCAGGAGTGGTGTTTCCAATGGGATCTGGAAGAAGGGGAAGGCCCTGGCCATCTGTGGGTTGGACAATAGACTCTGGATCAGGACCCAAGATGTCAGTGCTGGTAATGAGAGCCCCTGCGTTGGCTGCCAGTGCTTCAGCAATAAGCACTTCTGGGTGACTCTTGGCTTTATGTGCCACGACGCTGTCTTTTTTCTCAAACTTCTTTCCACATATATTGCATGAAAACTGGTAAAAGGTATCTGCATCGTGTTTTTTCATGTGCCAGTTTAGTGAGGCCTTCTGCCGGCAGGTGAATCCGCAGATCTCACATCTACAGAAAAATGAGAGGGAGCAGAAATTCATTATTAGACAATTCATTATTCATCAGAATATTTGAGAAATGCAAAGGGAAAAAATTATTGATGCAGCTGGTCTAATCCCTCATGAAAAAAAAAATACCGTATTTTTTGGAGTATAAGACGCACTTTTTTCCCTCCTAAAAGAGGCTGAAAATTTGGGTGCGTCTTATACTCTGAATGTAGCCCCGCCCACTTGCCGGCCCCTACCCTTTGGCCTCCGTGTGTCCTCTTTCTGGCTGTAGAGATTGCCACTGACAATGGTTTGTGTTTTTGGGCTCCGTACGTTGCATTTTCAGCCTCCAAACGCTCGTGTGGTGCCCAAAATGGCTACCTGGAACAGCTGCTGCCTTCTCTTACCCCTTCCCCGCTTTGCTTGCTTTAGCCACTGGAGCTCCCTCTGAGGATCAGCTGTGCTTTTGAAGCTGTTTTTCAGCCCAAACAAGAGCTAAGCGATCTTCATGCTTTGCCTGCTTTTCTAATTGCTGCTCCCTCCGACAATCAGCTGTGCTTTAGAAGCACAGCCCCAACCATCCCCAACCTCAAAACCAGCGAGCGAACTAATGTGCTGAAGCTGACCAGGCTAAGGACTAGCCAGATGAATACCTAGTAGGCAGAATTCCCCCCCCCCCTATTTTCCTCCCCAAAAACTAAGGTGCGTCTTATACTCCGGTGCGTCTTATACGCCGAAAAATACAATAGGCAAGATCAAGGACACTACTCACTGTAATGGCTTCTCGCCTGTGTGGATCATTCGGTGAACTGCCAGATTGTGGGAACTTTTGAAAGCACGGGCACAGTATTCACAAATGTAATCCCTTTGATCTGTAAAGCGACACATAGTATTTTACATTAAAACCTGAATCTAATCCAGATCCATACCTATTCAAAAAGAATCTGCCATGTTCCTAATCACAGTATTAAAGATAATAGTTTAAAAGGATAAATATTTTCTAATAGTGATGAGGAAGTATTTCTCAAATACAAATAGAATCTCATGGAAACAGTCCCATTCTTATTCTGAGATTTATATATTCTAGTTTTTCTTCAAGGAAGGGGAAATAAATAAATAAATTAAAATCTTTCTCATTATATTTGAAAGATCATATATATTATTCATTCTGTGTGTCAGGCACAAGAAACCAGAACAACTTTGTGAATAGGCCAACACAGCTCCTTTAGTGTAGTGAGGCATCCTCGGTACTTCTCTGAGCTTGGTTGTTATACCCAGTTTGAGTAATGACATGTCTGCAAGAAAATAATGAAGCTCAAGATAGCACCAAGGACCCCTCATTTCAACTCTGAACTCCAAATATTCTCCTTTATTGGTCTGTATTGTAGGTCATCTATATTACAAGAGTCTTGCCAGACTGGACGTTTTCCCTTGAGAACCAGAAGATAAGGTTTCACTAGTCTGGTCTATAATACTTCCTCCCATGGAGCAACTCCACACTGACATGCCTCTTTACTCCTCCCTCTCCTTTAGCCTGTGATTCTACCACATTGTGCCAACAAAAGCACATATTCATTCATTCAGTGTCTATGAAGGTACAGAAGATCATAATGCTCATTGTTTAAAGACAGTGGGACTACTGCTTTCCATATACCAATGGAATTATGGGAGTTGAAGCTTACACCAAGAGATCACCCTGTTTGGTAAAAGCAGCTGTACATATCTTAATGGAAATATGTTCCTTTTTGCTCACATTCCTTCAAACTCTTCATATATTATTTAAGGAACTTCAGATTTTGAAATAGGGAGATTAAAAAACAAGGAAGGTAGACAGTATGGTCCCAACCTTGTCAAAACTGATCTCTTTTTTTTTGGTCAAAAGTGACTTCTGACAAATAAGCAGTCTATTCCAATTACCTGATTTCATATACGGTATTGTTCTCATTTATATCAATTGAAAATAATAATTCATTGCATAATATCTCTTATATTATGAATATCAGAATCAGTGTAACTTATTCTTATCTATATCAGAGCTAAAAAAAAATGAGGAAAGGAAATATTAAAAGACTGGAAGCAGTAATATCCTAACGGCATCCTTCAGTTTAAGTCATTCTCATTTTAAATATAGCCACAGAACTACATCTGTGTATCTGTCATAAAGCAATCTGCATCAACTTTGCATTTCATATCTAAATTAAAGACTTGGCTATTCAAGAAGAAATTTACTTTCCTCCTTAAAGAGACAGTGTGGGGATTTTCTTTGCAACCCATATTACCTGTGTGATGTTTGGCATGCCGCAACAGTTGCTTCTGGAGCCGGAAAAGTCTTCCGCAAGAGGGATGAGGACATACATATTTCTTTTTCAGCAGATGTTGATATTTGATATGATGCTGAAAACAAAGAAAACACTGTATTTTTATTACCTGCGATCTTAATACAAAAAAAGTGGTAAACACATTTAATATTCTAATAGCCACCTTATATTTCAATATAAATATACGGATTAAAACATGAAGAACTTAAAGAACATATGCTGGAAATGTTATGTGTACGGATTTTGTAGAATAGGAACATTTTCCCTCTTTTCTGGTCTCTTTGAGTTAATGTTGATTCCTGGCAATTTCCTGGCCATGTTTTCTTGGCAAGACTTCACAATGGTTTGCCATTGCCTGTTTCCCAAGGGTGAGAGAGAGTGACTGGTTCAAGATTACCCACTTGTCTTCATGCCTAAAGCAGAACTAGAATTCAGTCTCAAGGTTTCTAGCCTGATGCCATAACCACACCACCAAACTGGCTCTTTTAATAGGAATACATCACAGATAATTTGGAAAGTGACTAAGAAATATAGAGAACTGAAGTTTTAAGGTTTAGATATCATCTCTACCAAATATCCCAATTTTGGAATTATTTCCCTTTAGTCCCATGACTATTAACATGATTGTTTTCTAACTGATCATGCCTATAATAGCCATTTTGTGAAGGGGTACATCCCAATTTCACCAATTTTGTAGCATCCACATGATTTCCCAAAATTCCAGTGCCTAACATCCCAAATAGTTGGAAAAGTTATAGGATGAGGTGAGTGATTCAAAGTCTTCTGGGAAAATTTGAGATCAGTAATTTGTTCCCTAATAGCCCATTAAGTCTAGAGCTCAAGACTGCACAGAGACAACAAAAGCAATGGCTTTATTTTCCATGTACCTATAACTAGACACAATACAAAATTATAAAATATAACATAACAATAATACTTTATTACTGTAAACGCACTATGGCCCAATATATCCATTACCATTTCCTTAATTAAAGAATCATTTACCATTTCCCCCTTGTTGGAGAGGGGAAGGGACAATTTTTCCTTAAGGTAAATATTGTAGGTGCCAAAAGAGAAAAAAAGGGTAAAACTGCAGTAGTCTTTAAAGATTAGGGCAAGAAGTTAATGCAGGATCTGAGAGAGGATGAGTAGCAATATAGGGATGTAAGAACTGAAGTTATTCAAAATAATGAGAATTCCATTATGCTTCGTCAGCCAGCCAGATGTTTAAACTGGATTTGGTATTTATATCCAGCTGAGCCTTTCCCAAGGACTTGAGACAGGCAGATGTTGTTTAAGAATTTTAAATGTATCATCACTGAATGTAAGCTGTTATAAGTAAAGCTACCTTTTGCAATTGACTTATGGCGATTTTTGTCAATGCCAATGGTATTCAAATGGTGCTTTGGACACTTTGGGAATTACACCCAAAGCACCTATTACTATTGGCACTAGCTGTCTTTCGCTATAAGTATTCTACTTCTATTTGCAGGTCTTTGTATTTGTGATTATTATCTCACTTTTAAAAATATAGATGTTTGTTCGACTCTAAGCCAGCACCTTCGCCATTAAACCAAACTGACTCAGTGCTGTATGGGATGTGTGTGAGTGAATGAAGGTGTGATAAAAGACCAGAAAGATTGCAATAGTCAAGGTAAAAGATTATTGTGACATAGAAAGGAATTTTGCTGAAAGAAAAGAATGGAAGGCTGTTTTTTTGGAAAGCTGTGCAGAGAGAAGCAACAAGAGTTGGGGGGGGGAAGAAGAGAGAGGAGTCAATAAATCCAAGGCTCTGTTTATTAGTCGGATTAGTGGCAAAGTTTTCAATGGACGCAGAAAATGAGTAAAGCTACTAAGAAAACAAAGTATACAGAAAGAATATTAAAAATTCAAATCCTTAAATATAAATGAAGGGAACTCAATAAAGTAAAATCACAGAAATGTAGGACATGAAGGAAACTGATTTGGAAAGAGTATTCAACTACACTGAAAATAGCAAAATAAAATTTGAATGAAGTTTTTTTTAAAAAAAAATAATCTAACAATGAAGGTAGCAGTGAGGTAAAAGATGCTTCACTTTCTTGTCCCTGTGAATTTTTTTTGAGTCTAGATTCCGCAATAAGATTTAGATGTAAGAATATTGAAACTATGAGAATAAAAAGTACTTTCCAATAGTCTAGAACTCAGAGGAAGATACATTAAGTAATAATTGCAAAAGAAATATATATTTAAGCACAAGAAAAACTATGGGGTATTCAAATGCTAAAGAAAAACAGATGAAGAAAAAAGAATAGTTCATAATGAATAGGGTGGATAATGAAGGGTTATCCATAATTATCCATTAGTCATAATGAATGACTAATGTCAAAACAGGAAAAGAGCAAGGAATCCTGCATAGCATAATGCGGGATTTGATAATAAAATTAATAAAATGTAATAGCAGAGAGGGAAAAAAGAGAGGCAAAAGGTTATGAAAAAAGCAGCAATAGCAATATCACTTAGACCAGAGGTTGGCAACCTTAAACACTCAAAGAGCCACTTGGGCCCGTTTCCCAGAGAAAACAAAACACTGGGAGCCACAAAACCTGGGTGGGCGTGGCCAACTCGATGTCACTCACTCCCACCCAGTCACATGACCCCCCCCCCAGCCACGCTTACCCAGGTTTTGTGGCTCTGTGTTTTCTATGGGAAATAGGTAACTCCCTCTGTGTCTCTCTCCCTCTCCCTCCCATCTCTTTCTCCCTCTATCTCCCTCTCTATCTTTCTCTCTCTCTTTCTTTTTCTCTATCTCCCTCTCCCTCCCTCCTATCTTTCCCTTATCTGTCTTTCTTTTTCTATCTCCCTCTCTATCTCCCTCTCATTTCTCTGTCTGTCTCCTTCTCTCTTTCTTTCTCTCCCCCTCTCTTTCTGTGTCTTTCTATGTCTGAGTGTGTGTGTGTGTGTGTGCACGCGCGCGCCTCGCTCTCTCTTGCTCCCTGCCTCTGTGCCTCTTCTCACTGTCGGAAAGCTCTGCAGCCCTGCATGCTCTCTTTCGGGCTTTTCCCCAGCTGTTTTTCCCCCCTTCCTTTTGGAAAGCTGGGCTGGCGGAGCAATGAGTGCAACCTGCGGTGGAGGCTTCCCTCCCCTGTCCCCCTGACCAGCTGTGGTGGGGCAGGGAGGGTGCGCACGAGAGGAGGAGGGGGAGGAGGAGGGAAGCCTCCACCTCAGGTTGCACTCATTGCTTCGCCAGCCCGGCTTTCCAAAAGGAAGAAAGAAAAAAAACAGCTGGCGAAAAGCCCCAAAGAGAGCACACAGGGCGGCAGGGCTTTCCGACAGTGAGAAGAGGCACAGAGGCAGGGAGGGAGAGAGAGCAAGATACACACACACACACAGTGTCTCTCTCTCCCTCTGTATCTCTCTCTCTCCCCATCTCCCTATCTCCTCCTCTCTCTGTGTATCACTGTGTGTGTGTCTTCTGTCTCTCTCACCCCCTCTGTGTATCACTCTGTATGTGTCTCTCTATGTCTCTCTCTCTCTCTCTCTTCCCCCCCCCCCCCCCCCCCCCT
>QLTV01004389.1:2848437-2863743 GCA_003457575.1 Thermophis baileyi
GCTGCCCGTTCTCCTCCTCCCCTCCTTCTCCTCTCACAACCCCCTGCCTGGCTGTGGCTGAGCCGGGAGCGTGCGCACATGTGGGGAGACCCTCCCTAAGCGAGTGACCGCCCGCTCCGCACCTGCCTTTCCTGCGCTTTGGCGCTCGCTCGAGGAGGGTCTCCCCGCGCTTGTGCACGCTCCCGGCTCAGCACAGCTGGCCAGAGGGTCACGAGGGGAGGAGGGGGAGGGTCACCCGAAGGGAAGCCTCCGCCGCGGCTGGCGATCGTTCCTCAGCCCGGATTTCCAAAAATATCCAAAAAAGAACTAAAAGCAGTGAGGGGCGGGGGCCAACCAGTGATGGGACAGGGAGCCACAGCAGAGGGTCCAAAGAGCTGCATGCAGCTCCGGAGCCGCGGGTTGCCGACCCCAGACTTACACATATACCGCTTCACAGTGCTTTACAGCCCTCTCTAAGTGGTTTACAGAGTCAGCATATTTCCCCCAACAATCTGGGTCCTCATTTTACCCACCTCAGAAGGATGGAAGGCTGAGTCAACCTTGAGCCGTAGCCAGAATAAATAAGTTACAATTCAGCATTTCAGGAGAAAGAATCATGAACAGGTTTGAAAAGTTAAGTCATGCCACGGTATGAAACAAGCATTTGGGATTTGGAACATCAGAGAATTGTTGTAATGTTTTTTAGGCTAGTCCACAGGAGAAAAGAAAAGAAATTTATAGAGAGCAAAGAAGGGCATCTCTTTTTCCTTCCTTTGCTTGTAAACATTATTTTTACCTGTAGGTAGCGAGGGTGTGCAAGAACTGTGCCACATCCTTCCATTTCACAACGTACATATTGTATTGGAGGCTTCTTCCTAAAATGCACACAGGTGAGTAACAAAGAGAAAACAGCACAACTCTGACAAATGTTATAAATATACAGGTTTTTCTCAATCTGAGACCATAAAGAAGCCCGGAATTTCCATCATAAGGAATGAGTTGTAAATCGAGGCACCCACATGATCAGACCTGATTTTATTACTTTTTTTTGTGGCAGTCGTTAAATAGAAACCAGCAAAAAAGTCTTAAATCACAGTCACCTGCAACCAGCCATAAAGGTGAGCCAGTTGCCATATGCCTAAAATGTAGTCATTTTGTAGTCTCCCACTACAAGGGGGAATGTGCAGCTGTCACAACTCCAGAACCAAGTCATAAGTAGCTTTTAGAGGGTCCATCATAACTTTGAACTGTCACTAAGCGACTGGTCATTATGCAAGGACTACCTGTAACATAGTATCTATGTTCCAATGTACATGCCGGATAATAATTTCATGTACTGCGAGAGCTCAGTAGTGTTAAAAACCATATTAAATGGTTTAATTTCATCATTAGTATATAATACATGTTAAATAAAAGTAATTTAAAATAAGTGGTCTTTAAAATCCATTGTAAGAAATAATATTGTATTCTGCTTATGTTTTGTTTCACACATTTCTCAGCCCTTTCTTTAGAAGATTAAGTTGTCAAACAGAGCTTAATATAGTTCTTGGGAACAACAAGTTCCCAATAATCAGAACTTCTAGAAATGTTGTTATCCCTTTAAATTGCTGGCTTGCTATCAACTTTATGGAATTTGCTATATTTTTGTGACTTATTCAACACAGTTTTGATGCAATGAATTTAGCTACAGGTGTAATAAATTGTATAGTTTCTTTTTTCCCCGTTAGATGACCATGTCTAACAAATACATAGGAGTATTGAATTTAATAATTCCTGAAAGTATACTATAATCATAACATTGAAAGATCTGTAGATGTAGGATTGCAGTGCAGTTTAGAAAGGTATCACCCTAGGTATGGCTTTTTTGCAAATAGCTGATGAACTAGACATTTAACATCTATTTCCTATCTCAAGTTTCCTTTCATTACTTCCACACAAAACTAAGAAAAAGCAAGAGGAGGCCCTTTAAAGATGAATATATTATTAAATAATCATTAGTTAGATAAATGGGTTTGTACTAGATTATCTTTTTAAGCCATACAAAAACAACTTACCTTCTTTTAGGAAGTCGTGGGCTTTTGTCATCTTTTCTCCGCCTTCCTCTCCTGAAACATCAAGACAAAGTGAAATGTGAAAATGAAGGCATAACTGCAGATATGTAACTGAAATTTTAAGTTATACAATACACAAATATACAAAATCCACCACTAAAGAAAACACAAGGATAGGAAACTAGTTTCTACACAATTCATTTTTATTTCTGTAAATATGTGCCATCTATTTCATGTGCACAAAACCTGTTCTAATGTATCTAATTCTCAAGCAACCAGATATCACTCCCTACATACTGGAGATTCATTGTAGCAGTACAATATCTCTACAATGCAGAACAGCTTGGCTCCCTAGCCAATCTCAGAACTGAAGGGTATTTTGCCCAACAAGGACCATCCCTATATTTAGTTTCTTTCAAAGTCTTGGTATTACTGAGAGTTACAGGACTGACTACACTCTAATTCACAGCATCTAACACTTGGATACTCACTTCCTAGGTGGATCCTCATCTTCTCGAAACTCACTTTCTTCTTTATCTTCCACTTCCACTTTAATCTCCTTCTGTTTCTCTTTTTCTTCTTTTCCCTTCCCAGTTTTTTTTCTTTGCTTTGGAGCATCTCTGCAGATAACCATTATATATTACATATCCAAGAATGTAAATACTTTCTAGATATTCTAGTTAAATGTCATACTGAAGTTTTTAGAGAGTTCTTCAACATGGATTTCTTTTTGGTGTTTGTCATATCTGCAATTTTAAATATGCATAGTCCTAGTCTTAATTATTTAAAAACAGTCTATTTGCCCATAGTAGCAGAAACATAACAGAATACTAAGAGTTCTAGCAGTTTATTACAACAGGCTAGATTGACAATAATTTATTTATTTATTTGCTGCCCATCCTGTTTTGAAGTGAACATACAACTGCTCTCTGCGCCGAAAATAAAATAGAGCACCTGTCTAAATGAGGTTTGTAAGTTTCATCCCTGGGATCGTCTTTGAAGGGAACCTCTTCTTCACTGATGAGCATTTCTTCTTCATCACTTGATAATGAGAAAGAAAAGGGAAAATACTGAATACAATTTTTCCATAAATTAAATACTTGTGGACAGAAAACAGTCAAGATCTCTTACTTGTCTATTCTTATAACCCCTGCCTTACAATTTTTTTCCAGTTACGTACACTGGATAAGAGGCAATATTGTATGGGTCTCCAGTCGTCTATTAATGCAAACCAATCTCTTCCAGAACATGTGCTAGAAAGGACATGTTAACATATTCATCTACTAAGGAATATTAGCAACAGTTCAATTAATATAAAATGTTCTGCTTATACTAAATATAAGCAAAACATTTAGACCTTACTTTCTAACAATTTTTTAGACTGTAAGGACATATTTTTTGTATTCCTAAAATATTGGATAGTAACTTAGGCCCAGAAAACACAACTGAGCTTGTCATCAGCTCAGAAAATTTATATAATTACAGACATCAGACGACTATGGTCAGTTATAGTGCAAGTGCCACTAGAACACAGACTTGAATCTTTCTGGACATTTTTTCCAACAGGTATAAAGAAACAAGTTCCAGATATAATGGAATAATATTTCAATACAAAAAGAACATATACAGCTCAGGGTTGAACTGTAGAGTCCTATAGAGTCCTCTCTGCTGCAAACCCCTCTCTTCTAGTAACAGAAATGTTACCCAGTTGGGTAATGAACGAGCTCCATGAAAACCACCAAGCTCAGAGAGCACCAAGGACTCCAGAGAATAAAGCTTTCTCAGATACACCAGACATATGTTCAACAATTCTGTAGTTTCAAGAGAGTCACATTTATGATCGAGAAAATCTGACACTAGAGTTCCTATGAAACTGAACTACAATGATTCTACAATAGTCCTGCAGGAGAATTCATTCGATTATATGTTCATTCCTGGGATTCCCTTACTGAGGAAATACGTAGTCACTGAAGTTTACAAAACACACACACACACACACACACACACACACACACACACACACACACACAGAGAGCTACATCCTGGAGTTAAAAACAACCATTCTTCTAAATCAGGAAGTGAAGTGTTTACCTGGTTATTCAAGACAAGCTACAGCACACCTCTTGTTGAGATGACACAGGCAAGAGAAAAATAAAACTATTTTAAATCATCTCAACAAGATAAATTCCTGGGCTGTATATGCTGCAACCAAGTTCTTTCCCATACAATGAATCTATTCACTACTTTAACAAATGTTTATTATATAAGTGAAGACTCAATTTAATGGAACCCCATTTAGCATTCCTCAAATGCAACTGACCAAATTATGATCTTGACAGCCTCCAGAAAGTTCTTGAATGCAAATTATTTTGGAAGAAGCATTCCATGACATTTACTTCTGTGACAATTTGCATGTCATCAATATATGACAAAATTGCAACATTTGATCCCAAAGGTGCTTTTTTCCAATGCTTGTTGGATGAGAAGCAAAACGTTTTCAAACAAAAAAACCAAGAAAGTGCAGTTGCCTTTTGGAAAAACACCTTTGGGACAACCATGACCTGGATGATTGAGAATCTTCATATAGACATTTTGCCACAAATGATATAATTTTATATTACTTGCATAATGACAACATTCTCTAAATTGCAGCAATGATATACTTTTGTATTTAATAATCATTTAGGGACAAATACCGGTTCCCCTCAAAAGATTAAAACAAAGTTTCACTGAACTTCTATTCCTCCTAGCACCTGGTGTGTCTGGACTTGGAAGCAAAGCAGAAATCAGGTCTGGTTACTACTTGGGTAGAGAACTAAATACCATAAACTATACTCAAAAGTTAAAGAACATCTTAGAACAGGGGTGTCAAACTCGCTTCGTCATGGCGGCGTCACGTGACATATCGGAACTTTCCCCCCCCCCTTCACTAAACCAAGTGTGGGCATGGCCAGCAGGCTGCGAGTTTGACAGCCCTGTCTTAGAAGATAGCAATCCTAAGACACTGCTGCAATATTGTTCAGAAAACTACATGGTTGCCCCCAATCAGTCACCAAGAATTAAGTTCAACTCAAGGATAATTTTATAGTTTAAAAATTACTGCTTATGAACCAAGATATTTTGTATCCTAATCTTCCAGCCACTGTATAATTCCTTACCTGATTCTAGTTGGAGATGAATGCTCTTCAGTAACTTCTAAAAAAGAAACATATTTAGATGTAGAAATCTGATCAACCTATATATCAGTACTTACAAACATCTATTGATATGCTACTGTGTTAAAGTGATGAATGTTAAGCCTCTAAAGTCTAAATTGAAATACAGGAAATTCTTGCTCAAGATCAAGACAAATATAATAATAAAATAATGCATAAACTACTCAGTGAATAATTTTGCTTTTAAAGTGTTGGAGTAATTCTGTTGCATGTGATTAACCAAAATTATCTTTTTATTAACAGTCTTCTTTGTGGGACAATAGAACATGTGTGGCTTTATTTATTTATTATAAGTTTTACACAGACTCACTGAAAATACTATTGTTTTATTTCCCAGTAACAAAAAACACCATACCAAATTCTAGCTCGTCTGTATTTGGTTCTGATTTGCAAATGAGTTGCAGGGACCCAGTCTTTGATCTGGAACTCCGGGAATTCTCTGCATCATATTGCTGAGCAGTCGTAGTTGCCCTGTTGCTACGCCAACCCCGGCTGGGTTTAGTTGTAGTGACTGAGGCGCCAGCTGCCGCAGTAGTGGAAACTTCCTTCTCTTCTGTCTCTTCTTTGGGATCCGTGATATAAATATATATAAAATGCACTTGGATCAACAAAGGAAATTTCTGAGTTTTTAATATTAAAGAGCTGAAACAGATCAAAGAAGTATTTATCTCTCTTAAAGTATTTGTTTCTGAAGAACAAGCAGTCTTTTAGGAGGCTCCTAACAGGGCAATTTGTAATAGCAGAGATAAAGAAGGAATATTCCATCTAAGGAGGCCTTATTCCTCTCTCTTCAGAGCTTTGTCCCACAGAGCAGCTAGTAGTTTCAGATCCTATTAGCCTATGTTATCCAGATCATAATTAACAAAACAAGAGAGGCTTCACTGTTAAATATTCTGAGAAAAATGACTCAGAATAATTGTCACAAATGGTCAGAGTGTTTTAATTAACTATATCTAATCAAGAAGACAGGAGTTATTAATTTTAAAATAAAACGAATAGTCTATTTTATACACCTTTTTCTTACCTAAATATAACCAAGACCAGACATAGCATTCTAATTCAACTTTGTCAATTGTACCAAATTGCCTGTACCTATGAATCTGATGTAATAAAATTCAAGCTCATAACTACTTCTAAATTTTTACCCACCCTAATGAAGGCATGCATCGCAACAGTCTTACAAAAAACAAATAAAAATTGATTCTGAATACTACTGCAGCATGGTTTAGCTACTGCAGACAAGAAAAAAACCTCCACAAAAAGTTTTTGATTTTTTATTCACTACGTGGAGGCCTTTTGTGGTGAAGATGCTGGCCTCCCACTCGAAAGTTGAGAGTTGAATCCTAGGTAGCAGCAGATGTTTCTCTCCTAGGGCGCAAAGAAGGAATATTTGTTGTGAACTCCGCATAGCGTCAGGAAGGGCATCAGACCAGTAAACACTCAGCTCCATCCAACTCAGCCCCAACTCTACCCCGAATTAAGGGATTACAGAGTCGTAAAAAGGGAAGATACTGTGACAGTAACAATGAGTGCTAGTTGCTGAATAAAAGTTACTTTTATTCAGTGTCATAACTTTGAACAGTCGCTAAACAAAGGGTCATTAAGCGAGGACTACTTGTATACAAAACTAAAGTCTTCCTGAAATCAACTACTATAGAGGCATTTAATTTCAAATTACTCTTCCAGCTGTGATCATTAAGCAAATCACCAGTCATTAAGGATATCACCTGACTGCAACTTGCAACCTCCCACTGACTTGCCTTTTCAGAAGCTAGCTATGAAGGTAAGAAAGGGCACCTGCTAGATGCTGCAACCATCATAAATGTGCAGTAATTGCTAAATACCCAAACTGTAATCAGATGACCATGGAGATGATACAGTGGTCACAAGTGTGAATACTGGTCATAAATCTTTTTCAGCACCATCATAAATTCAAATAGTTGCTAAATGAGTAGCTGGAAAGTGAGGAGTGCCCATACTGTCAATATAATTTTATGACAACCAGATTAGGCTGCTGTTAAGACAATAAGTTGGGCCACTGGAATTGGAAAACCAGTCCTGTAGATACTCAAATGCCAAGCTAAGAAGTCAGGTTCTTTTTCAATATCTGATGACTACCTGGACAAGTCCCTGCAGTTTTCTTCACAAGGTTTTTCAGAAGTAGTTTGCCATTGCCTTTCTAGAGCTGAGAGAGGGGGACTGGCCCAAGGTCACCCAGCTGACTTCATGCCTAAGGCATGATTAAAACTCACAACCTCCTGATTTCTAGCCTCATGCCTTAACCACTAGACCAAGTTAGCTGTCTATAGATCAATACCAACATCTTAAATTGTATCTGGAAGATCACTAGTAACCAGTGAAGGACTTGCAAAATATTCTCTCAGTGTTGGCGAGGACCAGTTTATTGATAGTAATATTGATAGATATAAACTACTTAACCAAAAAAATTTGCGTCCTCAATCATCTTTAAAGATGTAAAGGTGTCCCGAGACCAAACTGTTTGAGAACCACTGCCCTATAGTAATGGTGCTGATGTCATCAACATACCCTGAATCACTGAGATGACCTAACCTAGTAGACTTTGTGTAGATATTACAAAGTATGAGAGAGAGGACCAACACCTGTGGTACACCATAAAACAGAGGCACCAGACCAACCTCATCCCCTCTCCAATTGAAATTACCTATAACAAATAAAGGAGAACCACTACAAAACTATGTCGGATTGTAATCACAAAACTCCATAAGTACTTCACTAAAACACCATGGTCGACATCATCAAAGATTACAAGGAGATCCAAAAGAATGAAGAGAGGTGCACTTGTTGTTAGTTGCAAAGTCGTGTCCAACCCATCGCGACCCCATGAACGACATTCCTCCAGGCCTTCCTGTTCTCTACCATCCTCTGGAGTCCATTTAAGCTCACGCCTACGGCTTCAGTGACTCCATCCAGCCACCTCATTCTCTGTCGTCCCTTTCTTCTTTTGCCCTCAATCTTTCCCAGCATTAGGGTCTTGTCCAGTGAGTCCTAATTAATTAATTAATTAGAGGTGCACTAATCTCATCTAAATTCCAACAACAAGAATGTGTTTGTCCCATATCCAGGCTTGAAATTAAACTGAAAGGGGTTGTTAGTCTACCTCAACATGGACAGAAATCTCCTCCTCAGAAACAGCATTGACAATTTTCTGGATTCAGGTTGCTCCACACCTCACAACAGGATGAGCAAGGGGCAAGAAGTAGGCATAGATGAAAAGCTAGACAATATTCTACTTCCTTGGATGTCACAGACCAAAAAGAGTCCCAAACTTCATAACATGGTGCCATACTTGTTATTAAAAGATTCCGATTCAATTTATCAGCAAAGTGCTATGCAAATTATTCACAGCAGCCAGATGTGAGATGTTCATCTTGTCTCTTCCCAGAAAAGAATTACTTTAAAAGCTTCTGAATGACAGATCATTGATGAAATAAGGGAGGAGAAATAAGCATGTTTTGCCTTCCTTACTGAAACAGTGTAGGCTTGAACATGGGCACATACCCAGGTTCAATCAGATTAGCTTGTTTTCCTCCACTAACATTTTCTCCAGATGTCATTTCACTTCCCAAAGAGCTGCAGAATATTTAGCCGCCAAGTGAAATCAGTTGCCAGAGGGATGGTGGCAACCAAGCTCAGAGCAATACTGTCCAAGCTTGGAGTGACTCCTATTGCCAGTTATGTATCAAGCAGGGGATGGAACAGCTTGCCAGAGTGTCAGGAAACTCCCCAGCATCTGCTAGAAACCAATTACCAGTAGTTGCCTGAGACAGACCATTCAAACGGATTCCACTGTCCCGAAAGGCCAGGAGTGGTATTGAATTGTAACAGGATGAAGGAATTATTTGACCATGGCAACGGATGATGAAATTCTCCTCCACCTCAAGCTCAGAGAGGGATTCAGTCAGAAGCATGGCAAATTAGTACATTAGCAGGATCACAAGCTTGTCTCTACACCCCAATCTAATATAAAAATGTTCACATCCAATTATCTCAAGTTCAGAGTTCCTAACCATTGATGATGTATCTTAACAATAACCATCCATCCTTCTGTTGGGTAATTTAAATCTTACCTTTCACTGTTGCTTTATCCAAGCACCTGAAATAGAAATTAAACATACAATGTGAATTAGTACAATGCCCAATACTAAGATGTAGATGCTTATAGAAGTTCCTAAATGTGTATTTTTCTAGTCATCTCACTCATACATTTTACCTTATACACCTAGAAGCCAGGCCTGCACAAATCAAGGATGCTTACCTGTCTTATAATACAACAAAATTAAAATATGATAATAGGTACGTAAATCTTTTTTCTAATATTTCCCCTACCCACAATGGATGAATGGCTGCAAAAGTTGAAGTTAACAGAGATGGCTAAACTGACTGTTTTGATTAAAGAAAGAAAAAAACACAACTACTTTTGTTTCTACTTGGAAACCGCTTCTGGACTTCGTACTTGAGGCGAAAAAAAATTGAAACTTTGATTTTGGGTTTTACCGATTAGATAGATTTGTTATTATAGAAATGGCTAGTTTATACTATTATGTAAAAAGTAAAAAGCTGAAGTTTGTTATCTTATTCTTATGCACCCTTATGCACCAAAGGGAGTCGAAAGTCAATGCCTTTTCTTTCTTTTTCCTACACTTTTTCCTTCCCCTATCTTTCCTATTTTCTTTTGAGTTTTATATTATAAATTAATAAAAAATATTCCCCACCCAAAACTTAGATTATTTCTAATCTAAAATCTAAATTTAGGATTATTCACTCTGAGTTTTACTAGATACATGGAACTTATTTCAAATAAAGATGCATACAAGTATACTGCAAATTGGTTAGAGCTATACAAACAGGCACCAACACTTTTCTACAACTTACTACAGTAGATAAAAGGTAAAATACTGATGTTATATGTACTAAACAATACACGTCTATGGAAAAAAGTGATTCAGAGAACAAGAAATTTAGTACAACTTTAGTTAGAGTGCAAGAATTCAGTTAAAGGTACCCGCCAATCAACACCCTTCTAAACAACCCAACCTGCAACAAACGTGGAAGGCAATTGCCTCTCTACTATATAACCGGAGAAAAGTCAGTATTAGATCCTACTTTTGCAAGTTTCTACAGTCGAAAGTCACAGACTGCGACCGGGGCCTCTAAAGGCAAAAACTTTGCACCTCCCAAAAGCACTAGACGGCTTCGATACTTACGAGCTGCGTGGCGTTCCCTTTCGACCGGTAGTCCCAGAAGGTGCAGTGGCTGAGGGCGGCGCTCCAGTTTCAAGCCCGGCTGCAGGCGGCAACTCCTCCGGCTCTTGGTTCTGCCGAGCGCCGGGACTGCTTCGGCGCCGACGCGGATATTCGGCCTTTCTTCGGCGGGAGGCGGCCGCAGCCGCGGCTGCCGCTCGCCCGCGCTCCCGACCTCCACGGAGCACCCGACTGCCGCTAGACTCCGCCCCCTGCTCGGCGGAGACTATGGGAGGGGGCAGGGGACGCCGGCGGCCGCTAGGAGGCGGAGTCCGTTCCTCTTCTCTCTCTTGCTGCTGTGGTTCTTCCTCCTGGGTCTCCGCCTGCTCGGGCGCCCCCGGCATTAGAGCAACTAGCGGAGGAGGCCCCAACAGCGGCTCACCCCCCGGTTCTGACAGCAGCACCCGCCGTTCACTCCGCCTCTATACGGAGCTCCCTCCCCTCGCGTGACTTTGGCCAATCAAGAGCAAGTTCGGAGTTCAAGCAGGATGCAAGATCTCTCCGTGTCATCCAATCAGGAGAGAAATGCAAAGACACACACCTCACCCACCTCTCTCCCAATCGAGCCAATAACAGCAGCAAGCCGGGCTGGTTCTCTCCAGGCCAATCAGCGGGCAAGGTTCACCGGGGACGCGCGCGCGCGGGTGCGCTGTCGGAATTCTGGCCGTGGCGCGCGCTTCGCATAACTCAGCCGTTTTAACAGTTACCTCTCGCGCGCCAAATTAAATGCCCTCCGTTGCCCTGCCGAGAAGGCGTTTGTAAATGTCCCACGCGCTTTATCCTCAACTCCAGAACATTTATTGCTCTGCAGTGACCGCAATAAAACTAGAAGTATCGCTCGTCCTATTGCCGTCGCACCCCCCCCTCTCCTCTTCCTCCTCCTCACAACACGCCCCGCGGTCTGGCCGGTCTGGTATCCCCGAGCTTCTATTTTCAAGAGTGAAACGGATAGAGAGGAGGTACCTTCCAGAAACTTGTTTCCTCGTTTTCACATCAACCGCAGTTTTCGGTGTTTCATACTTGCAGGGGATTAAAAAAAAAAAACATTGTCGCTTCTCCTTTAAGAAAAAAAGCACCGTCGTATGGCGGGTGAAAGTCGGCGACAAAATGGCGTCCGATGGCGAGAGGCGGGTCTTATGGAGTACGCACGCATTTCCGTTCTCGTCTTGCGCGTGTCAGCGCATGTCTAAGAAAGCATTATGGGAGTTATAGTTTTTTTAAAAAGAACATCGATAGGCGACTGGAAGCCTCAACGTGCAGTTTCTGTTTTCTTTGAGGAGACTGATTGGTTTCCAAATGCATTTGGGGGGTTTAAGATATGAGAAGCAAGTATTACGGAACATAGTATTACAATAAAAGTGTCTGATGTTTTTCACTATATTGCTTTGAAATATAACCAAGTCCTTTTTTTTAAAGGAAAAAAAAGTGATTTACTACATATTAACATCTGGTGGTACTTTAATACCGTTTAGTTTGGTTTAGATTATGAAGAGATTGGACAAATAACAGCTGCGGCTTTACTGTTTTACCGGGACATATAAAATAATGCAACACAGGACATTAACCTGATTTCTGTTATTGTCTCTCAGATTTGCTAATAAAAACGTTAAAAAACTAAATTACTTTCTCAGTCAGTGCTACTTGGATAACAAGGGAAATAGTGGCTGAAGACATACAGTAGTATATGTAAAAAAATAGTACAGACTTGCTCACATTTATTTTCTATTTTTTTTTAAATTATATTGACTAATGTGAAAAATTGTAGTAATATTGCTCTCCATACCCAGGCGCTAGTGGCCATAATGCCTGAATATAAAAACACATGACCACATTTGGATGCCGCTATGTTAGGAAAAGCTTGCCTATTCTCGGGCAGCAGTTCTCAAGATTTTTTTGGCCCTAAATGAACATTGAATTTAAGATCTTTTGCATATAAAGCATATCCAATACCATCGAGGTATAACCCCTCCTTTCTGCATTTTGCTTATTTATTTGGAGGCAAAATCTGATGAAAATGCATGATGAAGCAAGCATGTATTTCGGTTCAATACAATCTGCATTTAAAGGCAAAGAAAATTCTTTTCAATGCTTTAAAGCTACATACAGCAAAAATGAATGAAAAGCAGGAGCACATTCCTTTACTGTTTAATAACAGATACATTTTAAAAAGCCCTCATTTAATGAGTAAAAAGACTGTCACATACTCCAGAATTTTCACCACTCCAGAAGTAACTCTACACCTGTGTGATCTCAAGCCATTGCCTTATTTCACCAGCTGAGCTGATTTATTTCTGACTCAGCTGCAGAGTATTTACAATTGCAGGAAAGATGATGTTGCTATTTGCAGTGTTAAAGCTTATATATCTTACCATTGGGTCATGATCCCATTTGTTAACACGTGTTTCAGCTTGTCTCAGCCCAGCCTCTCTTCTATCCCAACAAATTTTGCTGCTATTTGAAACAAATTGTGTTTTGTTGTTTCCCCCCTCATAGTAATGGTTCATTTATGGACAAATGTGCACAATATGAGTCTAAATATGGATACTTACTGAATGCTGGTTTTGCCCTCCTGTTGGACAGTTGGAAGAAAGAATTCATGCTGTTTTCAACAATCCAAAATTGTAGTGTTAAAAATTAGTGTTTGAACTGCTTAGAAAGGATTGGGGAGTAGAAATTATGGTGGTGTAGAAGTGCCAGATTGATAAATTGTTCAGAATGTAATATAGTTAGAAAATAAATTTCAGATATGTAAACTAGGTATAGATGGATGCTTAAGTCAGGCAGGATATATGCATAAACTGTGTTTATTACTCTTGCAGTGCAGTTCTGACACCCAGTGGCTCATTTAAATAATACAGATTGTTTTATATTACTGAAGGCTGAGGTATGCTGGTAACAAGTTCACTGAATGAAAATAATAAAATGTTGCATTAACAAGGCTTTTGTCTTTTTAGAATTTAGTAGTAAATCACTAGACTAGATGAAACCAAATTTTAATATGTCCAAGAATAGATAGATACAGGATAGATAGACTTCAGAGAAGGAAGGAATCCAAAAGTACTAGTTTCTAAGCAATTTTGATTAAGCATTTCCAGCTCTTTAATAATTCTTGTATTAACATTTTTAAAAATTAATCCCCATCTTTTATACATTAAATTATTGGTAATACGTTTTCTATTAGAATGTATTATTTATGTTGCATTACTTCTATCTTATCTTTAAAAAAAACTACAAAGTAATATAATTTATTCCCCATCATAGGTTGTTTCCAACTTCCTTAATTTTCTTTTCTCTCTTTACAGTTTTAAATAAGCTATATTATCCCAAAGATTGCTCAGTGTGTGGTGTATTTCTTCAATTTTTGTCTATAATCTTTTCAACATTTTTCTTTTTTATACCGTAGTTAAATACATCCTTGCTTAATTTCTGAACAACTTTATATACATATTTATTAGTTTCTGTAGAATAGTTCATATTCACTTGGGTTTGCAGAAAGGGTAGCACTAACATCAACATATATTGGGGGAATCATTGATATAGCTATTGCAGGGACCCAGGATATAGCTGTTCGGCTCCTTTGGACATTGGAGTCCTTTGGACATTGGGATAGCCTCAATCAATTCTTTGCCATTAGTACATCTAACTTTTATTGTGTTTTTATGAAATATCATTGCTAGTTGAAAAAAATGATCAATGCAGGATGCTACCAATTTTCACTATTCTTGTGTTCATTATGGACATTCTGAACAGACTGCAGCAGGCTTTAGATGTTTCTATATTGAGGTGAGAATATTCTGGAAAATATCTAGAGTGGTCTAGATTTCCCTTGTGTCATTTAAAAAGTACTAGCACACACTAACAATTTTCCTACACTTGTCACGAGGGAGTTTGGACAATCACTTAAATATGAGCCAACAGAGTGTGGCGCCAGCCAAAAAAGCCAATGCAGTCCTGGGCTGCATTAATAGAGGGATAGAATCAAGATCACATGAAGTTATAGTACTGCTTTACAAAGCATTAGTAAGACCACACTTGGAATACTGCATTGAACAAGAGCAACAAAAATGATTAGGGGGCTGGAGGCTAAAACGTATGAAGAATGGTTACAGTAATTGGGTATGTCTAGGCTAATGAAAAGAAGGACTAGGGGGTGCATGATAGCACTGTTCCAATATTTGAGTGGCTCCTGCAAAGACGAGGGGGGTCAAGCTATTTTCCAAAGCACCAAAAGGCAAGACAAGAAACAATGGTTAGCAACTAATCAAGGAGAAAAGCAACCTAGAACTACCCTGTTTTCCCCAAAATAAGACATCCCCTGATAATAAGCCCAATCAGGCTTTTGAGTGCATGGCAATAAGGCCAAGCGCTTATTTCAGGGTTCAAAAAAATATAAGACAGGGTCTTATTTTCGGGGAAACACGGTAAGAAATTTCCTAACAGAGCAATTAACCAATGGAATAACTTCCTTCAGAAGTTGTGGGTACTCTATCACTGAAGACTTTCAAAAAGAGACTGGACAACCATTTGTCTGAAATGATATAGGGCAGTGATGGCGAACCTTTTTTGGTTCGCGTGCCAAAAGGGTGTGTGTGTGCGCGCTAGCGCGTGCACACGTGCCCACACCCATTCCCTCCCCCCCACGCATGCGCACAACCCCCCCCCGTGCTGCCCCCTGTGCATGCGCACAACCCCCCCGCCACGAATGTGCAAAGGCCTCATTGAAGCCTGGGACGGTGAAAAACGGCCCAACGGGCAAATCGGACGTTCGGAAAAACGCAC
>QLTV01004389.1:2865835-2893940 GCA_003457575.1 Thermophis baileyi
CCCGCTCCCGCCCCCGGCTCTCGAGTGAAGTGGGAGGGGGAAGAAACTCTCGCTGGCTGCCTGAGCTGATAGCCAAACTTCTAGCCGGGCTCAGCGGCAAAGCAGTTTGTCTCTTCCAAATGCTCCCTCTCTCTCTCGGCAGGGGGGGAAGAGTGCATGTAAGACACAGCACCAGGGACAAGGAAACTTTTAGCTGCACGCTGCACGCAATAAATCTTTCTCTCTTCCAAACTCCGCCAGAAATGAGTCTTAGTGAGACTTATCGCGCATGCACAGCCTCTTGGAGCGAAAGGGGCGAAAGATTTCTTGCATCCAGCATGCAGCCAAAAGTTTCCTTCTCCTGGTGCTGTGTCTTACGTGCACTCTTCCCCCTCCCCCACCGAGAGGGAGAGTTTGGAAGAGACAAGGAAGCGCGTGCCTGGCTGCCTCTGCCGCTGCGCCCGGCTAGAAGTTTTGCTGGCAACTCGGCTTCCTCAGGCAGCCGGCAAGAGTTTCTTCCCCGTCCCGCTTCGCTCGAGAGCTGGAGGCGGGGGAGGGTCAGTGGACACAACACCGAGGAACGCAACGGAGCTACAAGTCCCAGGTAGGACGCACATCTCACGGCCCACCCCACCCCGCCCTGCTCGACCTGCCACCCCCAAATTGCACCCCACCACGAGACGTGCGTCCTACCTGACACTTGTAGCTTCGTCACATTCCTCGGCATTGTGTCCAGAGAAGCCCATTGTAAAAGAAAACTTGCGAGTTCAAGAAGTTTGATTGAACTCGCAAGACGTTTTCTTTTACAATGGGCTTCTCTGGACACAACGCCGAGAAAGGCGATGGAGCTACAAGTCCCAGGTAGGACGCGCGTCTCACGGTGGGGCGCAATTTGGGGGTGGCAGGTGAGGCAGGGTGGGGTGGGTCGCGAGATGCGTATCCTACCTGGGACTTGTAGCTCTGTCGCGTTCCGCGGAGAGAGAGAGAGAGAGAGAGAGCAAGCGAGAGGTGGGTGCGCTGGGTGGCTGTTCCTGTGGGGGATTCCCATGCACCGCCCTCGCCTGCATCCCCTGTCTGAAGGATGCGGGGAGGGCAGGTGGAGGATGAGCGTCCCGAGCCTGCGAGCGAGCGAAGGAAGCGTGGGCGGGAGGCAGAGCCGCGGCCCGGCGCTCTCTAGCTGACTGCAGGGCTCTGCAATGTCAGTACGGTAGCCGCAGAGGCACAAGCAGCGAGTGCCCGAGAGTCGCGGTGCACCAGCACCTCCGCTGCGAAGAAGAGAGGGGAGCCTCGATCCCTGCCTAGCTGCCTCATCGCAGGCAGGAGCGCTTCAAAACGCTGCCAGAGGCAGAGCCCAGAGGAGCCGAGGCAGTCCTACGGGGTGTGCGTGCCCTCACCTCTCGCTTGCTCGCTCGCTGTCTCTCTCTCTCTCTCTCTCTCTCTCTCTCTCCCCCCCAGCCAAAAGAGTGCCCGGCGCAAAAAGAGCAGCTCCCAGCCGGGAGAGAGCGAGAGCAAGAGAGAGAGCAAGCGAGAGGCGGGAGGGGGAAGAAACTGTCGCGGGCTGCCTGAGCTGACAGCCAAACTTCTAGCCGGGCTCAGCGGCAGAAGCAGCCGGGCACACGCTTCCTTGTCTCTTCCAAATGCGCCCCTCTCTCTCTCGGCAGGGGGGGGAAGAGTGCACGTAAGACACAGCACCAGGGACAAGGAACCTTTTGGCTGCACGCTGCACACAAGAAATCTTTCCCTCTTCCGAACTCCGCCAGAAATGAGTCTTCGTGAGACTTATGGCGCCTGCACAGAATCTTGGAGCAAAAGGGGAGAAAGATTTCTTGCGCCAGCGTGCAGCCAAAAGTTTCCTTCTCCTGGTGCTGTGTCTTACGTGCACTCCCCCCCCCCTGCGCCGAGAGAGAGAGTTTGGAAGAGACAAGGGCGTGCCCAGCTGCTTCTGCCGCTGAGCCTGGCTAGAAGTTTGACTGTGAACTTGGCTTCCTCAGGCAGCCCGTGAGAGTTTCTTCCCACCTCTCGCTTGCTCTCTCTCTTGTTCTCTCTCGGCTGGGAGCTGCTCTTTTTGCGGCGGGCACTCTTGGCTGGGAGAGAGAGAGAGAGAGCAAGCGAGAGGCGAGGACACGCACACCCCACAGGACTGCCTCGGCTCCTCTGGGCTCTGCCTCTGGCAGCATTTTGAAACGCTCCTGCCTGTGATGAGGTGGCTACCGGTAGGCAGGGATCGAGGCTCTCCTCTCTTCTTCGCAGGCAGGAGCGCCTTTCAAAACACTGCCAGAGGCACAGCCCAGAGGAGCCGAGGCAGTGCCGTGGTGTGTGTGCGCACCCACCTCTCGCTTGCTCTCTCTCTCTCGCTCTCTCCCGGCTGGGAGCTGCTCTTTTTGTGGCGGGCACTCTTTTGGCTGGGAGAGAGAGAGAGAGAGCAAGCGAGAGTTGGGTGCATGCACACCCCGTGGGACTGGCTCGGCTCCTCTGGGCTCTGCCTCTGCCAGTATTTTGAAACGCGCTCCTGCCTGCGATGGGGTGGCGAGGCAGGGATCGAGGCTCCCCTCCTCTTCCTCGGAGGCAGGAGCGTGTTTCAAAACACTGCCTGAGGCAGAGCCCAGAGGAGCCGAGCCAGTCCCGCGGGGTGTGCGTGCCCTCGCCTCTTGCTTGCTCTCTCCCTCTCTCTCCCTCTCTCTCCCCCTCTCTCCCCCTCTCCCTCTCTCCCTCTCTCCCTCTCCTGGCTGGGAGCTGCTCTTTTTGCGGCGGGCACTCTTTTGTCTGGGAGAGAGAGAGAGAGAGAGCGAGAGGTGGGTGCATGCACACCCCGCGGGACTGGCTCGCCTCCTCTGTGCTCTGCCTCTGGCAGTGTTTTGAAATGCGCTTCTGCCTCCGAGGAAGAGGGGAGCCTCGATCCCTGCCTCGCCGCCCCATCGCAGGCAGGAGCGCGTTTCAAAAGCTGCCATAGGCAGAGCCCAGAGGAGCCGAGCCAGTCTCGTGGGGTGTGCGTGCACCCGCCTCTCGCTTGCTCTCGCTCTCGCTCTCCCGGCCAAAAGAGTGCCCGCCGCAAAAAGAGCGGCTCCCGGCATGCCCCCCCTTTCCCCGGAAAGTAATGGGGGGGCTTATTTTCGGGGGGGCTTATTTCAACGCATGTCCCGAAAAGCCCTGTTGGGCTTATTATCGGGACATGTCTTATTATAGGGGAAACACGGTATATGGGGGTGAGTCTCTAGCCCAGCATATATTGATAGACAATCATAGTTTCCTGCGGAGGAATCAAATTATATCTGACCTAGTTTACTAATCTGGTTTACTGTGGACTTATCCCCCAGGCTTTTTCTGGGTTTGGATAAAGTGTAGACTGAGGTCAAGCAGAAAAAAAATAAATCTTGATATGCAAAGGGATAGAATTCATATTTCACATCATTATTATAATGAGCTCATACACCTACTTTTTAAGATCCCCAAATATTTTTAGTGTATCCTCGGGCCCTAACATAGAACTGTAGAAAATTAGCACCCACCCCTCTCCTAGAAAAATGAAATATTCTAGGAAATATTGAAAAGGCAGAATATTATATTTTCCCTGAAGGAGAAACATGTTTCTAAAGACATAAACTCAGAGCCTCAACTCCCTGCCCCCCCCCCAGCAGATATTTTGGTACCAACCTATCTACAAGACAAAAGGCTGGGCCAGCTTATCTACAAAACAAATACCTTTACCCTCAGGAAATGATAGGATTAGCCCTCACTCAAGATCCAAACTAGGACAAAGCCATTAAGCCATAATAAGAATTGCCCAACACCAGAGGTGGGTTTCTCCCGGTTCGGACCAGTTCGCCCGAACTGGTAGCAACCCGCTGGTGACCTCATGGAGCCGGTTCAGTCGGTGCTGGTCCGTGGATGCCGCCATCTTTTATTTTAGAAAATAACAGTGCACCCACATGGTGTGCCCACACGGAGGAAGCGAACCGGCAGCGAGGTAAGTTAGAACCCACCCCTGCCCAACACCCTTTCAGAACACATGCCTCTTCATTACATCACCCAACACAGTTCAACCAAGCTTGACTCAGAAAACCTACAAGGTTAGCTATGACCCGTACAGCAGCCAATAGCTTGCCACAGGAACAGGAAGTTCAAATTCAAAGCCCAAGAGAGGGTATAAATCTCTCTCTCTCTCTCTCTCACCCATGTGCTCAACTGCCCAGGACCTCAAACCATGTGTCATTAAAACCATCCTTCCAAGCAGTTTCCATGTTTCCAGTATCTTTCTCCCCACTTGGAACTGAACCCAGATGGACATTTCTTCCAACAGAACAATGCTTACATTAGTGTGCCTGGATGCCCTCAGTTGAGGTTGATGAGATAATTTTAATGCAGCTTGCTATTAAGGTCCTTCTGCACATTTTCAGACACTGAAATTGTGTGTGTACTCCTGAAATGAGCTATTTATCATTCGTGGAGGACCAAATTAATCATGAATTATTTGGACTTGTTCCAGCAGGCAATTGTACATTTCCTGTTAAATGACCAGTATTATGAAGCTTCCCAAAAAGTGAGCAAATTTGTGCTGTAACAATAGCTTTAGAAGTTGCTGGACATAGCTTACATACGCTTCATTTCTGTTATAAATGTTTTTTAAAAGTGGTATGGTTTGTATTTTATCTGTGTTTTAGTTTTAGTGTCTGTGAAGATAAATAATTTCTATCTATAGGAAAAATTGCACAATGATCACATCAAATATACATCTCTTTCTGTTGTACAATTTGAGTACAATTTTTGAAAAATCCGCTTAAGATGTAACCCATAGTAGGGGAAAGAAACATTAACCTCTAAAGAGAGGAAGTGCAGTTAGAGTGAGGAACTGAAAAAGTCTGTGCAAAGTAGTGCCCTACACCCTCACCATCTTGCTCATTTCCCCTTCTATTACTCAACAAACCTGCTTCTCTACCAGAGATTCGGGCAAGAAGACCCAGTGGAAATAGGTCATGGATGATTTAGGTAAGTGATTCTTTTTTTAGTATAGCAAAAGAATAAGGACTGCAGAGATGGGTTTGCAATCGTACCACAAAGAGTTTCATCTTATGCAGAATGGGAGAAACAGAGAAAACTGAAGAGGGCAAGGAGATCTTGAACACAAGACAGAGGCGTTGTGCCTTTAGCTGCTGCTTGATGGGTATACATTAGTACAGTTCCCTCCTCAAACCATAATGGTTGGATTGCTGTAAACCACAGCAACCTATCTGGTTGCTGATATAGGAAAAAGTGAATTCAAACTGAAACAGAATGTTAGAGGAACCAAGAAGTAGAAATAGAAACGGATGTTTATCTTTATTTTTTTAATCAGGATTTTTCCTCTAAAAAATTATATTTTGAAATGCGATGATATGTAATACAATAAGTAGAAGATTATTTCAGCAGGGAAAAACACATTATGTAAATTGTTAAAAGAACAAACATTTCATAATCAAAGTAGAACTAGGAAAATATAAAAATTATGTTTTTAAATTTGATCCTGCTGGGCTAGCCCTCACTTCCTCTGGCTCATCAGCTATTGCCACTAGTGATTAATAGAGATCACAGAGATTGGAGCCCCTCTAGCTATTTCTTTTGAAGTCTATAACATTTTACTACAAACATTTTTTTATGTTTTCAACATGAAACAATAGAATGATTCCATCATAATTTCTATCATTTTGTATGTTATATCTACTTGCCCTTACGCCTTCCATGCTGGTAGCCCTATGTACTAGTACAACTCTTTATATTTTTTAAAAGATGAAAAGTGAATATAAATACCACTAACAATGACTTAACAGTATTTTAAAATGCAATTATTATATTAAAGAGGTTTAGTAAGGAAGAAAGTGCCATTCATCCTACTTTTATTCCACCAAAATCATTTTGGAGTTAGCAATCAGCTGCATGATGTTATTGCTGGGCAAGGAGCATATGATATGAAGATGAAACAAGCAGCCTTCGTTAATCCAATTCTTGTCAGGAGGATTTTTTTACACTTCAATTTGATGAGTGCAATACGGTAGCAGCAGATCTTTGTTGCACCAAGGAATCCAGATCTGGTACAATTATTTACACCATTGTTAATAATGTGGGATAGAGAAGCAAAACAGTTCCTATAATCTCTGCACTCTTTTCTGAAACTTGATCTCCAGTCAAGAACTAAAGTGCTCCATGCTAATTGAGATGAATACAATGGTCACGGTAGTAAAAACTATAGAGAGGTTGAGGAGGATAAACAAAAATCAAAGAAACCAGCTTAGAACTGGTTATTTATTTACTTATACTTATTTCTATAACCACCCATTTTCCAAATTGTAACTCTGGGTAGTGCCCAGAGTTGGCACTCTGGGTTCTTTCAATTAAACATTTATTGGGCTCTGGAAGTGCACCATCTCTGTAGTGGTTCCTCCCAGGTTTTGGATGGCCCCCATTCTGCTGCTGTTTACCAAAGTCATGAATACCTGGCCCTTCACCCAGGCCTTTGGTGAGAGACAGTAAGACCCCTCGCTTTATCATATTTGCCATGTTTTATCTTTATCTTTTATTGATTTTTTTGTAAGTAATTTCTTTAATTGTTGTGAGACACCCATAACTGTTGAGTTGGGTAGCATACAAATTTAATACAAGTAGTATTATTTTAAAATATTTTGATCCTATAATATATATGGATTTATAGGATTAATCATCACTTACACAAGAGGGTGGTAGTTGCTACTTAGCCAGCATTTACAAGCCAGATCAAAAATTTACAGTCGTCAGATGTGAGGATATATTATCAGAAGATTTCTTCAGTCTAAAAAATAGTTGCAAGTCCTTATTTGAAGTAATCAGAAATAACTGAAAAGAAAAACTTGTCAGTCAGGGATTTATTGAAATATGAAAGTGATTTGATAACCCACATGTGTGTATCAATCAATATATCAACACTCAAGCCACCAGTATATAAGGTGTTTACAAGGGTCTTGCAGTCTAAAACAGACAAACAGGTTAAATTTGCAAGTATGTAGTTTATATATTTTTCCTGTTTCTAGCTTTTCATTGTGTCTTCACACATGAAAGGATGACATTAACTTTAAAGTTATTTGGCATATACATAAATAGCAGTCTTATGATTAGAAAGAGGTGTCAGATTTTAAATATTGTGAAAAGGCAGCAGATAGTGAGTTGTTTAATGGTTATCCTAATTTTTAATGCCAGGCATCGTGAGGCTGGCACATGGAATTAACTGCCAATAAAAATAGGGCCAACTTTGGCTTGGTCTTGGAGAGTTGACTTGGATGAGTGTGTCCAAGGCAATAGAAGGGTAAGAGGTTATTTTATGATGTCTGTTTCTATGACATTGTGAAGGGGAAAGCCTCATATGATATCAGAAAGCCATATTTTAAAGTGTGAGGGAAATGGTATGTGTGATTGGATAAAAAAACAGATGATCAAAGGGTATCTTGAGGAAGCAGAAATGATGAAGAGACTTTTAAAGAAGTTGCCCATTGACAAGGAAAGTGTGTTGCCTGTGGGAGGAGAAGCTACTACCTGGCTGAATTACAAGTAGAGACAACAAACACAAGCTAACTGAACAGAGGATGTGGAGACTAATCCCTGGAAGCACAGAGGAAGGATAGTTCTGAGAAGATTACATATATATACTTATATACCGTAAGATTTGTATGTCTTTGTGTGCCCACACACACACAGAAAAACACAAGAGAAAATTGGTTTATTGATTTAAACAATAAAGAGGCCATTTAAAACAGGGACATATTTTTTAATGTGTCATTTCACATATTCTCTTAACTTCAGAACAAGTGGCCATGAATTAAAAATATAGTGCTATTTAAAATTCAGATATTAATGTGCAACCAAAATATCCTCCCAACCTATGTAGCAATCTGCACTCAGACCTTAAGATAGGATTAGATAAAAATCTTTTAAAAAAACAGCATGCATTCTGTTACCGAGAATGGAAATGTTCTGTGACTATAGTGGTGTTTCCTTTTCTGAGAAAATGTTGTAAACAAGCACATTTTTATATTTTTGGCTAAGGCAGTGCTATCAGTAGTCAAGATAATTCTCTCACTGAATTATTTTAATTTTTTTCATGGATTGTATCTTTTACATAGTTTTAATAACTATATTGATCAGACTGGCCCCAGAAGGAACTCTGTGTGGATGCTAAATTTTATTGCCTCCTTTTCTCATATTTTTCTACAGGATTATAGTAATTTGGGATTTCCATCTCTTGGTCATACTTAGCTTTTAGACCCAGCTTTTTCTGTGAATACATTCATTCTGGGAAGGATAGAATAATCCCTAAATTGATGAGCAATCTGTTACAAGATATAGTTAGGTGTTTTCTATAGTGGTAGCAGTCTGGAATAGCAAGAGGACTTTCCCTCCACTCCTGTTTGCCCCAGCCTAGGCCATCATAGATCAAGGAGACATTTGATAGCAATATTGTAGTTTTACAAATGCAATAGAGTTCTTTTGCTGCTAAAGAACTCACAGTGAGATGGGATGCACATACCAAAGGGCTTGTAGAAAACTAAGACAAAATGACAGATGTATTTGAACCATAATGGTTTTGTTTAGATGCTTTGTTGGCAGAACTGGAACAAACAACGGAGAGTCTGAGTGTGAATGACTCAGACCCAACTGTTTGCTTTCTTCTGGAGCGTGACAACAAACCAAAACCAGCAGCAACAACAGAAAGCCATTTAACTCAACACCACAAATTAACACCTCAAGAAGCCAAAAAGGTATTTTTCTTAAGCTATATAAGTCTTGGGAAGCTACAAGTTATGAAAGGAAATGCTCACAAATTTGACCCTACTAGAAAATTCATTCCAGCCCTTGGCTCATCCCTGTTCTGATATATATCAGATTCTTTACTGAATAGTCTGTTTGCTTGCCTTTCACTCCAATTTGTATCTGGAACATAGTTGACCATTACAACATGTAGAAGAACTGGTTCCAGAATGGAAGATGATAGTTTAGAGCAGGGGTGTCAAACTCAATTTCATTGAGGGCCGCATCAGTGTTGTGTTTGACCTTGAGGGGCTGGGGTGGGCGTGGCTGGGGTGGGCATGGCCAGCTCAATGTCACTTGTGTCAGGAGTGCCTGTGGTGGCCTGAGTGCTCTGCTAGCAAAAACGGGCTCCCGAGCTCCGCTTTCGGCTGCGACGGCCTCCTGCAACCCTCTGCCAGCAAAAACAGAGCTTGGGAGGGCATCCGCGGTCCTCCTGAGCTCTGTTTTCGCTGGCAGAAGCACCACAGGCCAGTCCTTCACTGTTTCCAGGACGGCCCTATGGGCCAGATCTAAGCACCCTGCAGGCCAGATCCGGCCCCCGGGCCTTGAGTTTGACACCCCTGGTTTAGAGGCTGCTTTAGAAGTACAAGGCAGTGCAACATTTTCTGAATGGTTGAAGTTATTAGCACGATAATAACCAGAAACCGAGCATTTTCTTCAGTGACTTTGGGTATAGGCAGTATTCTTTCACGTATCTGCTATATATGTATTTCCAGGTAGAACCAGCACGCAATGTTCAAACCCACAAAGAAGATGCAGATAATATTTACAGGTAACTATTATTACAGAAAAAAGATAAACAGACCTCAAATTATACTACTGTTTTGCATTTCATGTCTTCTAAAGCTGTATCACTGTCCTCACTTGTCTATGCTTCAATAAAGAAATTAGAAAGATCAATTTCATTACAAAAGCTCATTTCCGAACTGTAATATGACATTTTAAGCAGTTTCCCATGGATTAAATAAAGGTTTCTAAGGACATTTACCATGTAAGTATGGCTGTTTTTTTATCCAATAGATGGGTCATTATCTATAGGTTGGAGTTACCAAGGCATGTTTTGCATTTTGATAGAACATTGTAGAACCTTATTGGAAGGAGATGGAGCTTGCCCAATCAAAAAATGTGTGCCAGAGTATGTATAGCCAGTTACTCTATATACACAAAAGTTTATCAATTCTCCCTAGCCATTAATTCCAGGTTACTCACAATCAGCTTCTAGTAGGATGCTACAATCAACTCACTTTGTTTTAGTTTCTGTTAACATCACCAAATGGTTATAACAATGTCGCTAATTTTCAAAACAGGGAATCAAGTTGGTATTTTAAATAACATTTAAACAGGAGGAATATTTATCTGTATGGTACTCACAAGGCTGAATGTAAATATATCCTGAGTCAGAAATATAAAGCACTGGAAATTATTCATCCTTATTTCCAAGAACCCTGGGTGATTTAGTATATAATGTAATTTTTGGCTTGCAGAGTGGGTGAAAATTATATTGGAAAAAATATTTTATTATCATCTGTATAATATACATCTAACCAGAAAATTTTAGAGTGACTTAAAATTAATAAATTAGCTCAGACATTAGCATAAAAGTTTCTTCATAGTGAAAGTTTCAACTGCTTTATGAAAGGAATATTTTGATTTGCCAGTTCATCACTTAAGGATGATGAGCAAAAGACAGATGAATTAAATGACATGAAAATGTGTGGCATTAAATTTCTACAGCATTTCACAAATTGGGCTGTCTTATACATGCATGCAATCTATCAGTACTATATAGAAAATGGGAAGTCGGTAAGAGGACAGGCAGAATTATCGCTTGCCTAATACTAATACAGTAGAACAGCAAATAAATCACAGGTTTTGCCATTCATAAATTTGAGTCATATTCTGAGATGAACTTTTGAGACCAACAAGTAAATAACTGAAATAGTGGGTTGTTTTTTGAGAAAGTATATATAATGACAGATAGAATGATAGTATATGCAAGAATTTAAAGATTTACTTTTTCATTCCTTTCACTTGGTTGATCATAAATATTTTTATTTTTTGTAGCAAAGTTTTACCTCCACAGCCAAAGGTGTCCTCCTCATCTTCTACTTCAGTTGCTCAGGAACTGGATGATCTTTTGGCTTGCTTAGGAACAATCCAGTCCAAGGTGAATAATGGGATTGTAACTTAAATACCTTTTGAAATGAAAACTGATTGTTTATACAGAGTATAATAAACTCCCAATTCTAGGAGTTGAAGTCCACACATACCGAAGTTGCCAAGATTGAAAAACACTGACAAATAAATTAAGGAAAGATGGAGCTTGTCTACATTAAAGTCAGCTTGTATACTATACTTCAAATTCACATTGACAGGAAAAAATCATAAAGGGAGAGTAGAGGGTTTAAAAATACTTAGGAAGTGAGAATGAAGGCTATCATGAGTACTATTGTTCTGAATGTCTTTAAATTATTTCTCATGGTGGTTGTGTATATTATATTATATGCTTCTGTGTATATCTAGTTTATTTTATGATTGCATGTTGTTCTTGGCTTTTTTTCTTTTCTTGGTCCTGCATCTTTGATCACTCTGCAGCCTCCCTGACTGCCTATGTTTCAGATCTGGAAAAGAACTGTGGGACAGGGTTTTCATAATATCGTTTGGGGATGTAGTTTGAGCATAGGAAGTTAGGGGAGCTAAAAGCCTTGTGCAGATGAATGTACAAAATAAAAAAGAACATGTTTAAGAACCATGTCCTTACAGTATTACATAATTAAGAGTTCTTAAATTTGCCATTCAAATAGAAAAGCATGATTCTGTTGGTTCCAAACATTTTTTTCAGGAAAGAAAAGATGTGGGGATATATGTGAGAGTTATATGGTATTGAAAATGTTTTATAAAAGTGTGTGAATGTTACTGGTTAATAGATCACTAAATACCTGCCCTGGAAGCCGAGAAAGCAACACAAAAAGATAGAGAATTGCAAATTATTTATTCTCCGATAGGTCTCAGATGGCCTGGCCACTTTTGACCAGTCAACATCAGCAGAAGGGAACACCACTGACGACCTAGACAGCATGTTGAAGAGTTTGACTCATGATATGCAGGAACTTGGCGTTGCTACTGTGCCTAAGGGTAACTGTGCCTCTTGCCACAAACCTATTGCTGGAAAGGTAAGCATGGGGATGGGAATTGTGGATCTAGCTATCTGCTCTTTCTACCATTCTCAGTCTCACCGAGGTTGCTACGATCAATTGCTTATTTGTCACACTTTTAAATTGCATGACATCTATAATTAAGGCAAATTAGAGTTTCTTCTTTTGCAATTTTATCACTGAGAATCTTTATGTCTCAGCCTAAAGAGCTTCTGTTGCTCGCTAAGCCAGTGAGGGGAGCTTGATGTAAAACAGAGCATCTTTGAGAATATGTAGCTTCTGTTTGAGAGAGTCTGCACTGTAGAGAGTGAAGTGTCATTATCTAACGTCTTCAACTAATCCTTTAATGAATTCTAGGTGGTTACAGCTCTGGGAAAGATATGGCATCCTGAACACTTCACATGCGCCCATTGTGGAAAAGAAGTGGGTTCCCGGCCATTCTTTGAGAGGGACAACAAAGCTTACTGCCAAGAAGACTACCATCAGCTCTTCTCTCCTCGGTGTGCTTACTGTACTGCACCCATCCAGGAGGTATGTATCACTGTTTCTGCCTTCTGGTGATCAACTGCCTTCATAACTGGTCCCAAACATTAGCTACCGGTATCTGAGGCTAAAGATAAAATGATGCCACCATCCCTGTTCCATGTACCAAAGAAGCCCAAGCAACAGTGGAATTGCAGTTTCAGCACTAAGGATGTAAAAACCTGTTTCAACAAATCTGATCAGTATAGCTGAAGGTCTGCAAGATAGGCGGCAAAGTTCCCATAGCTTTGCAATTCAGCACCTCACTGCTGTCCTCTATGATCTGCCCATTAATGTAGATGCTTCCGTTTGTCTGCTGGAAGCTTTGCCCTTGAATATCCCTGATTCAGAGTAGGAGCAAGCTGGAGATATACCTTTCATGCCTGCCATCTTTTCTTTGTCATATATAATACTATTCCAGTAAAGCTTTCTTATTTTCTTTGCAGAAAATCCTAACAGCTATGGATAAGACTTGGCACCCTGAGCATTTCTTTTGTACACATTGTGGGACTGTGTTTGGCGATGATGGTGCGTCATTATTTCTCAAAGTTCCTGGCTTAGCTTTTGCAAGCTTGTTTAATGTCTTTATTGGTATAAATATAATCTAGGTAGATGAATATGAAACATTTCCAAGTAGAAGTATTCTTAGCCCCAAATGTCTCATTCCAACTCTGCAGGAAGTGATTCAATATTATACACAAGCAAAGAAAAATTCAAGGAGGTACTGTATATGAATTTACAAATGAGAAAATGGATGGAGAATTTTTTTAAAGATGGAAAATGTCACTAGAAAAGTTGCCAGTAGGATGGAGTAAGGAATCTTGTTGAAAGATGCAAAAACGTCTCTGAATAAATGTATGCTTCTGACTGCATTTGTTATATAGAAGTCAGAATTTGGTATATCAGGAGAAATATAAAAATGATGGATGCAGAGAAAATGGGGTACTTACATCTACAATAAAACAAGAAAAGATAGGATCAAGAATGAATGAATGAATAAGTGAGTGAATGGGAGCTGAATGAATGTGGATTGGATTAAAAAATGAAAGTACTAAAGAAGTACCTTAGGCGGTTCAGTTATACAGGGAGAAAGAATGAGGGCTGAACTGTAAAGCAAATATGTGAAGGAAGAGTGACTGCACTGAGAAAAAGGAGAAGTAAGAAAAATGTGTGGTTGGATGGAGTCAATAAGTGTTTCTAAAGAGGAGGCGGAATCCTTGAAGAACAAAAAGTAGTGGCTGAAGTTGAGTATGGACTTGATGGAAGGATAGAAGGTTCACAAGGATAGAAAGTATGAAGGCATCATAAATGATGTCAGTATAAATTGGCTGCAAATTGTTTCCTTTCATTTACCTCATGTGTTTAATTTTTTTGGCTTACTATTTCTTATGCTTTTTCTTCATGTCATATCATGTTGTCTGCTGATAGAAGAGAATATTCGTAGCTCGGACTTGAACTGTGGGGTCCTACTAGGTGCTCTCTGAGCTTGGTTGTTTTCTTGCAGACATTTCATTATCAAACTAGATAAAGCACTGATGACATTACCCGATTTGATGATGAAACATCTGCAAGAAAACTACCAAGCTCAGAGAATACCAAGGACCCCACCATATTGTCTGCCTTCTAAGGAAATAGCATGACATGTATGCATGTATGTATGGTCACTCAGGTAATGGCAGTTGTCTTCTAATGGATGCCAGTATCATAGTTTTCTTTGAATGCGTTTTATCTCTCCTGAGTGTAAGCTGATACACAGAGCATCAGAGGGGAGCACCGATTAAAGTGAGTCAATTTCATTTTTCCGAGGTAAGCATGCTGCAAATAATTGTTTTTTTCTGCTTGACAAACAAAATCAGAAAAGCATCAGCACACTCACAGTGGGATTTGATCACAGACGAGCACTAATAGGACACCAGTCCAGTAATTAGCTCCTAGTGGATCTCTGAGCCCATATCGGTAAAACCCGGGTCCCCAAGCTCCTAATTAGAACTAAAATGCGAAAAGTTTTACAGGTCAATTTAGAGATGAGCTGGATTCTAACTAAATTAAGTCTTTTAGGCAACCCAAGGGCACTATTCTTTCTTTCTTGGCCATGTGGGAGAATTTCCCCTGGGCACTGCTCACTGTTATTGCTTCATGCTTTTAGAAGCAATAGAACTTTCAGAACTTTATTGCATTGGCAGCAGTTTCTTCATCTTTGGTGTGGTGACTCAGATTCCAATGCAATAACTGCTTTGTGCAATTATGGATTGTTCTCTCTTGAAACATGTAAGAATTGCAGAAGTTTAGCAAAGCACTAGCTGACCCCACGGTGAACCAAATTATATTCTTACTCAGTGTGAACGGTAACAAGCTGGCTAGTGGCATGAGCAGGCTTGATTTGTCTAAACAATTATCCTTCTCTTCGTGGCTGTGGCAGCTCACTTCAACTAGATTGTTAATTCTGATTCGGCAGTAGAAACTTTTTATTAATCAAGTTGATTTATTTTATCTTAACATATTTTATAAAGAGAAATACAGGTAGTCCTTGACTTAGGACCATAATTGAGCCCAAAACTTCTGTTGCTAAGCACAGTTGTTAAGTGGGTTTTGCCCCATTTTACAACCTTTCTTGCCACAGTTGTTAAGTGAATCACTGCAGTTGTTAAGTTAGTAGTTAGTTGTTAAATGAATCTGGCGTTCCCATTGACTTTGCTTGACAGTATATTTATGACACTGCAACCATTATAAATCTATCAATCAGTTGTCAAGTTGAATCACATAGTCATGTGATCTGAATTTTGATCATATGACTATGAGGATGCTGCAATAGTTGTAAGTGTGGAAAATGGTCATAAATCACTTTTTTCAGTGCCAGTTTAACTTCAAACAGTCACTAAATGAACTGTTGTAAGTTGAGGAATTATGTGACAGAAAAATGGGGAAAAGAAAAGAAAATATAAAAAAGAAAAACACTTTATTCCAAAAAAAATTATATTTGAAGTCAAGGAAAGTCCTTAAAATAGTCATTGTGATAATTGATTTAATTTAACTGTTCTCCACATTCTGCTCACAATATCCAATAGATTTTTTGGCCCCCATTTTTGAAATAGATTCCATAAATAACGCTATTTCTCTAAATATTAATGGGCCTCAACATAAAAATCCAGCCTACAACCCAACAGAGCCCAAACATATCTAGTAGCTCACAGTCCCAAAAACAAAACAACCTTTCAACTGTATTATCAGTCCCAGCAATTAGAAGGATCTTAATGGAAATCAGCAAAAAACTTTCCAATAAAGCCAATACAAGTGGATACTCTGCTGAATTTTCATTCCACATAGATATGCCGTACTGTAGTCAATAAAATATAAGCTCAATTGAAAAGTTGCTAAATTAAAAGTACCTTTTTTAACATTGGAATTGTCAGGCATGAGAAACCAGGCCCACACATGAGCGTTCAATTTAACTGATTTATGGCTAAAAGCCTATGCATTGAAATGTTCTCAACTAACAGTCAACACCTGGTTAGAGCTAAATAAGGTTCAACTGCAATCAAGGGGGACTGAGTGCAGTTCGTTTGAGGTTACATAAGGACTCTAAACTGATCCCTCTTTTTATCCCCTCCCCCAGGTAACCCTGACAAAGGAAGAATTCAACAAAGTTTAAAGAATAATATAGTCTCTATTCCTTTACATAGCCTTAAGTTTGTTATTTGTAGCACTGTTAGCAACATACATCAGACCCACAATGTTAAAACTATGTCATTTAGCCTTAGAACTGAGGACTGTATACTGTTTCTTCTTCCACCATTAATGCTGAAAACCCCCAGAAGTACTAGAAACACTGCAAGGGATAACATTCATAGTATGTGGTAAAGATTGCCAGATGACTGGATTTTGGTGCTTGGAGATGTATAGTAATTGCCCAAAACCCCTGGCAATATCTAATTTGCAAAAATCTTGGCATCCTATATGGCCTACAAAATAGTGTCAATGATTGTCTTTTTGTGGGTAGTGTTCTTATACCATATTTTGTTGCTTTGCTCAAGTCATTATAAAGTCTAGTGTAGAGAGATCTTTTTTGGCATAACAAGTACATTTTACATCTAGTTGTTTCTTTCATGAACATCTCATTCATAACTTCTAATGTAATTGAGTAAACTGCTCAACTAAGGATGTTCAGATCTGGTTAGTATTTCAGTAAAAGACCAGCTGGAAAGCTAGGTCTATAGACCAGACAGAGAAGTAATCAACTGACCAATCAATCAATACTGGAAAAAGACAATGACATAATGCTGCCAAGAAAACTGAGTACACATATTCATAAAGTTATCTGAAATCAAGGTTGATTTTTTTTTTTTGCACTGCACAGTCTTAGTAATTGAGGGGGAACTTGTTCACTCTAACCTTATAAGAATATTCTATAATCTTCCTGAAGCCTTAATAGAAAATTAAATCAATTTATTAAGGATGAGGTCAGTATAGGAAGACTAAGCAAATTCACTAGAAACAGTGTATAGATGCCTTTCTAGAGATTGTGGAGTCCAAAAGAAGCCTTATAAACAATTATCTACCTAAAAAAACTCACACTATAGTATCTGCAAACAACCTGTGCTATAAAATATCCCAAGCATTTAAGTAGGTAAGATTGGTAATAAACAAAACAATTTCTTTTTGTTAGCAGCAACCTGTAGCTTCCACTTCCAAATTCTATATAAGGAAGTTTAAATAAATATATATCTAATAAAATTCTATATAAGGAAGTTTAGATAAATATACCCTTGAGTTGATCTACATGGAAACAGCCATGCATTTTTCTTGACCACAGTACCAAAAGGCAGTTGTCATTGCCTCTTAGAATAATACCATACTGATATTTCTTAGACAAGTTCAGCCAGGTATTGCACCAGATTAGATTTAGTAAAGTTTAGAGGAAATCAAATTGCATATGTTCCCAATATCAAGCTCTATCTTTAATGGCTTCTCATTTGAAACTCATCCTTGTTTTTGCTTCAAATTTTTTTTTTTTAAATCCTCCACTTTTCTGCATCACAGCAATTTGCCTTTACTGTGGTGCCTGTGGTGATTTTTTCTTTAAGCTATGTGAGGAATCTTAGGCTTTCTTGGAAACAGAGCAAATTTAAAAATCTAAATGTTCATGTTTAGCTATTTTGTGTGAAAGATAAGGGGGCAGAATTTGATGTACCAGAATTCTGTCTAGAATGGTTCATCTGCACTGATAATAGATCTGTTCTTGGGGTTCACTTCTTGGAATCCTCTCGTGGTCATAACAGCAAATCTTTTAGCCTTTACTTATTGGTCCAGTAACTTTCCTCTTAAACTCTCTGATATAGCCAGCTCATGAAAAGCACCCTGATCCTAGAGCCTCATGTTGAAAATATTTGTCACATAACGTCTTGTGAATGCACTTTCGTTATTATAGTTTTTGTAAATTAACATATGCATTAACAGATTCACAGCATGCTTGTATTTTATGTTCAAACAAAGTATTTCATTCTAGTACAACATGAAACCTTTATCTAGAGCAGAATTGGCTTGTAAAAAGGGGCCTGCTCTTTTTCTAGAACATGTAAAGCTCCATCATACTCACAAGGGCGCAGGAAAGCACATCGACATCATTTTCTTTGTCTAGCTTGGTCGCCAATACATAGAATGTATAGAAATCCCTCCATACCAAGTTTATGTATATTACACAGGCTCTACATACATTGGCAAAAATGAGATCTCAGAACATCCTGAGTTATACTGCTCCACAGAGATCTGAGATCTCATTTTTTGCCAGTTTATTCCACTTTTCTGTTGCATCTTAAAAGCTACTCCAGAGAATCGGGATTATAATAATATTTCTGTTATTAAGCTATGCAATAAAAGAATACATAATAAATAATTATTAACAAATCATTTATTATTATTAATCAACAATAAATAATTAATAAAGACTTGGACTAGAAGACCTCCGAGGTCCCTTTCTACTCTGTGTTCTGTAAGTCAGTGTTCTAATTAAGTCTTTCAAACTTAGAAGCCAGTAGAAATATTTAGTCTCCGGTCTGTGTATCTAGCTATTTCTGGTATACAGAAGGTAACTATCCAAGGGAGATTCTAGCTGGAGGTTTCTGGCTGCCTTTGGCTGAGAAACTCAGTCCTTATCAGTCTGGCACCACGAGCACACCTCCTCTGGCTGTGAGTGGGGGCTCATCTGGAAATAGAGATTGAAGGGTGTTGCAATAACATAGGGGCAGCCTCATTGCCCACCATACAGACACTGAAGTACAGCCATATGTGGCCATTTTGGACCCTTGCTTCCCAGGAATCAAGCTACCATTATTCAAAACCCCAGCAAACAAATAGAATTAGGGCACATGTGAGCATAGTCATAATATTATACCCAACCTGTAACCAAATTCTTTGCCCACTTGTCTTAATTCATCATTGCTAGCCACAGCTATTCCATTATTCCATCATTTTTAGAACTAGACTAATTTATAAGTCATTCATGTGTGCATTAAACATTTATTGCTTCCTTTTTTATATATTGTAGAATGCCACAACCTATTTTTAATTTTTTAATGTTTAATATTCTGTAAAGCAAAAAGAAACAAGAATATAAAATAACAATGCCAAACTGTCAACATTCAATCATAGGTTACATAACATTCAATTTATCAGTAGAAGAGTTATTATTAGAAGCACAACTTACTGTATATAATCTTTCCAGAACCAATAAAAACGTGATTCATCACTTAGCAAAGTCAGCATTCAAATTTTATCAGTCACTTTTTCCATAAGAACAATTGACCATACTTTTGCATGCCAATTATTCAATCACAGGTTTGATTGAAATTTATCTAGAGGTTATCTAGAAATTTCAGTTTTGAGCAATTTTCAATTCTGCAGCCAGGAGTAAGAATACAATTAGCTCCTTTTTATTTAGAGTTATTGCCCTCAAAAATATGTAATAATCACAATTCTTGAATGCATTCTATTTTTTGTTTAGTTATTATTCTAACTTTAAATAGTATCTTCCAATAATTCACCTTTTTACAAGTCTACCACACTGAAAAAAAATGTTCTTTTCTGATTCCAAGTCCTATAACAATTTGATGAATGACTATGGATCATTCATACTAATCCAGTTAGAATTAAATGCCAGGGATGTAATATCTTCTACTTCATTCCTTGTATGGAAGCTAATAGAAAACCATTAATTATAGATCCCTTTCTACCAGTCTCTTAAGTCTCCATCTCCCTATCCTTCTCTTCCTGTCTCCACCCTGTTTCTTCCTGCCTTTATGGCAAAACATTCACTCCTGCAATTTGTAAGAGCTCATAAAAAGAACTAGTACATGTCAAAATAGTTCTCGCTTTGAGAACCAAGATCTTTAACAGATCAATGTTCAATTAGTCTGAAGATTAGGGACCCTAATAAAAGAGTCTCTCCTTTCCTACTGCTTTTCCAAGCAAAGAGATAGCATGCCTTTGTGTCTGTGTGACAAATTCACTGTTTTTAATTATTATGTTCCCAAACCTTCTTCTGTAGGTTTCCAGGTGAAAGATGGAAAGCCATACTGCCAGAAAGATTTCCAGAGCATTTTTTCTCCCAAATGCAGAGGCTGTGATTGTCCTGTGATGAATCAATATTTGTCAGCTCTGAATGCCGTATGGCATCCCGAATGTTTTGTGTGCAGAGTAAGTATGTGGAATCACCCAGAGTTAGTATCTGTTTGGGTAGCGGGTAGTTAGGGGACATTTATTTGGTTGGATTTGGCTTAGTGGTACAGCCAATATTTAAGGGCCTCCAGATAGACTTTGGTCACAACCCCTGCATATAATTAGACTTCTTAAATGCCAGCTAATTAATGTGTTATTTGTATCTTGATATAAGGAAGTCTCTCAAACTAAAAATATTAAAATCTGATATTAAACCTGTGCTACAAAGCATGTGTATATTTTTGTGTGTACACACATACCTTACATGCATACACATGCACATACACATATAAACACACTATCCAAATATTGGTGATAGCAAGTTAATTTTGTTAAAAGTGGAAGAGAACACTGCAACACAATTTGAACGTCATATTAGCAAAAAATGGGCCCATTCTTGAGTGTCCTTATGTTGACCTGGATACCCGCATTGAAAAACCTTGGGCAGGATTAGCTGTTTTTGTAAGCTGCTATCCTGAATGGGTTTATGTTTCAAACATAATTCCAAGAAGAAAATAATGAATTGGGGGGGGGGGACAGCCAAAGTTATTTATTTTAAATAGTAGTGAACTAGCAACCAGGGTGCCTTTGCCCAATGCAGCACTGGGAAGAATCTTACCTATATGCCAATCTCAGAAATATTTTTATACCCTGACACAGGCTTCTTTCCTCTATTTTCAGGATTGTTTCTGCAGTTTTACTGATGGTTCTTTCTTTGAACTGAACGGTCAGCCATACTGTGAGCTTCACTTCCATCATCATCAGGGAACAGTGTGCCATGGTTGTGGAAAACCTATTGTTGGACGGTGTGTCAGTGCCATGGGGCACAAGTTTCACCCAGAGCACTTTGTTTGTGCCTTTTGCCTTACTCAGTTGCACAATGGTATTTTTCAGGAGCAGAATGGTAAAACCTACTGTCACTCTTGCTTTAAAAAACTCTTCGTTTAACTTAAAAGTATGGGAAACGTTACTCTTCCCAAGAACGTTGTTGCAAAACAAAAAATACAGTAAGACTGCAATCCCAGGACACTTCCTTGATGTACAGAGCTTTCTGAGATTTTCTCTTGAGTAAAAAAAACCCACAAAATTAGGCAACATTAAATATGATAACAAATATGGTAATTTGCCCAATATTGTAACACACTATTATACTTCAGTGTTTTCAAATTAACCAACTGTTAGGTATGTAACTTTTGTGTTGAATTTAAATAACTTTACTAGAATTCATTATCTGGAGATCTGGTTTTTTTTATAGAAATACCGGTATTAAGAGCATATATAAATGTTTTTTGAGAGGTTTTTTTTCAGCTAAGAACAAGTTGGTTTTTTATTCATCTGCAGAAATATCTTTCATTATTTCTATAATTTTTGTAACTAATAGCAGAGATCTATGATGTCTTGAAGTAGTTATGCTGCAAATTACAGAAAATTTTTCAAAAGCTACGGGCTTACTTCCTGATCAGGGTGGATAAAACTGTGCTGAGTAGGATAATCTCATTTAAAATGTTATTTAGATGACAAGGGGAAGATATGCCAATGCATCTTGAAATCATGAAAAAATGGCTTTTTAATGCTAGACTTGTACAAATATAGTCTGTGGAGTAAATGATATGGAATCAGTGTATTTCTCCCTGTGCTACACCGCTTACATCTTGCCCATTCAATGCTGCTCATCCTGAATGGCTCTGGCAGCAGTGTTCCATTAAGGTATCTTTTATATAAATGTTTTGAAGTCCCTTGTCAGATTATTTGAATATTTATCTTCCCCTTAATCTTCTTACGTTTTCATACACACTATGATGAAGAATGTCTTTGTTTTCATTATCTTGCTTGTAAACAATCATCTAATACATAAAGAAGAATAAATTTTATTTTCTTGTTGGTCATGAAATTTTGTGTGTTTGATTTTTAAAATTACAGTATTTTGCATGCAAATCTGGTTGATGCTGATTAGCATAAAAATAAGATAAGATTTCTACTATGTTACTATTAGGGTTGGCTTTAACAGGACAAATTTATTTAAAAAATAAAAGTAGGAATGAAAGATAAAGAAAAGATGCAATAATTCAGTGTTAATAAGAGAACAAATGTAAAAATTAAATATAAAAGCAGAATCAATCAAAGCATATTCTAATGAAAACAGAGCAGTCACAAAGTACATGATGGCATTCTTCAAGAAGTTGTTGAAATATTAAATACACACAATTTGTATTTGTTTCATATAAATTATAAATAAAATAAAATCCAAGTCAATTCACCCAGCTTGCTTAATGTGATATAAAGATGTTCCATTTCCTGTTTGCCATGGGCATATTCTCATAGTGGAGCCTCAATCTCCCATTGTTGAGGTGGGCTGAAGCCACTTACATGTTCCAACTTGTAAGTTGATAGTTTCTTCTTTATTATGCTTTGCAAAGCTAATTCTGAACATGTTGCACTATCTTCTAGACAGTATTCAAGGCTTTTGAACTAGTTATATAGACCCTGGCAATTGACTCTTTGAGACAGAGAAAGGGCAGATAGAGTAGGCTTTCGACTTCCAAAATTATTGCTCTCAAAATATTGAGAACAGGATGGACAACAAAGAAATGATGTGAAGGAGCTACATTAACTGGATCTTATTGTTCTTCTATACCTTGATCACAGTTGGTCCAAAACTTTCTACACAGAATACTGAAATGAATTTCTTGCAAGCTTTTGGCCTCTGAAGTTTTTATTGCTTCTTTAAAAACATTGTCACACTTAGATTCCACAGAACTGTTTTTTTTAAATAACAAATGGCATGTCTACTGGGGATAATATCTTGCAACAAGACAAAGACTATCCTGATTGGTTGGAGAAAAGATAGTGGCTATGAATAGATGGCTACCTTTGCTTTCCTTCCATTTCTGATTCAGTGAATTGAGAAGAACCTGACAACTATACTCAATCTAGCAAGTAACCTGCTGGACTCATCCTAGAAAAGGACTCACAGATAACTCACCTATAAAGCTGTGCCAGAAATCACTTTCCAATCTGTTCATAGACATTTGATTAAATTTCATTCACCTTTCATCTTTTGAGCCAGAAAAGATCGCCCCCCAAAAAAGAGAATTCCCCTTTGTTTTCGTAGGGTCAGTTGTGATTACTGAATTGTGATTACATTCTGAGCCCTACTAAAATCAGTTATAACTGTGAGAAAGGGAAAATTGAAATGGTTGATATAATCAGTTTCTGTAGCTATACATTTATGAGAACAAATTTATCTTTAAAAGGAGAAAACTGCAAAGATTAACTGAGAATATGATAATGGATGCTGTCTAAATCAGAGTGATAAGGGTGGAAACTGTTTTAATTCAGGAAATACTCCCTCTTTTCAGTAAATGGAATAGCAATAGCACTTAGACTTATATATCGCTTCATAGTGCTTTACAGCCCTCTCTAAGCAGTTTACAGAGTTAGCATATTGCCCCCAACAATCTGGGTCCTCATTTTACCCACCTCAGAAGGATGGAAGGCTGAGTCAACCTTGAGCCGGTGAGATTTGAACCGCCGAACTGCAGCTAGCAGTCAGCTGAAGTAGCCTGCAGTGCTGCACTCTAACCACTGCGCCACCTTGGCTCAGTGCTATCCTTTTCCTTGTAAATATTTTTTCAGCTTTGCATTTCTGTTCATCCAATCATTTTTCTTCTACCAGATTTTTCATTTTTGTCTGAGACATGAACATTAGAAACCTATAATAAAGCTATCATCTTTTAAAGAATGGTTACATTTTAGAGGTCTCACACATGTTGACATGAATTCTACCCAAACCACAAAAGCTGGCACCATAGGTGCTGAGAGATTTAAATCTGTACTACACATAAACTTTTGAACACTATTTTGTACATATAGGCTAGGTCTGTATTCTGTGAGTGTGCTTCTTTGCTTTTGGCAAGAATAATAAAGGTATCGTCTTAGAGGAATATTGGGATTTCTTGCAGTAGAATTTTCCTGGAGTTTGAAATGAAGCAATATGTACTTCTGATTTGTCACATTCACACCCTGATTGTAGTAAGATAATTTCAATTCCTGCTTTACCCAAAAGAAAACATATTTGATTAATTTCTTCAATTAATTCACAGTACGTTCATTGATGTTCAAATACTTACATTTTAACAATAAAATTTAAGTCTCTAACAGCATTGAATTGCAAAGGTGTGCCATCTTTTTCTGCAATCGCCATGAGGAATTTCCTAGAAAATGGATTGTACTTGCCTTTACATAAGTTCTTACTAGGGTTGGCCTTACAAGGCAGCCAATTCCCCAAACTGCAAAGGGTAGTAGTCTATGTTTCCCAGCTTTTGTTGCCACAAACCATCATGTAGGTCATGTAGACCAGGAGTAAACTCCACAGGACAGAAGAAGATGAGGTTGGGATATGTACACATTCTCACAATTTTAGAACCTGCTATTGGCCACACATTTTTCTGATGAATATTGTTTAGCCAATATAATTCCCCTCACCTAGAAGAGTTTCCTCACTAAAGCCCATTCTTTACATCTCCCCATTTCTTCCTTCCTCAACTGGAGAAAGATGTAAAAAGAAAAAACAGATATAATAACCTACACATAGGTCCCTACTTGTAATAGAACTGAGCTGGGCTGGCCACTGAATGTAAGAGTAATTAATTCAGTACTGACATTTAGCACTATAATCTTCTCCATATCAATCAGAATTTGGTGCAAGCCATTCAAAAGCATTTCCATGAATTCTGAATATTTTAGTGGCCATGTCTTATGTCCTTTTGGACCTGACAGCAGTGTTTTTACATATGACTACCGTAGCAGTAACTGCTGTCTAGGTTACTTAGATGTCAATAGCAGTGCACTTCAATGATTCAAATATTTTTTTTGTTTTCTCATTCTTTGGCAATATAACATGGTGGATTTCAGTCCTGAAAATTTCCCAAATACAGAATGTATCCCTCAGAAATCCTGAATCCTATTATGCTTATATGCTTCACAATGATTTTAGTATCATTGTTACAGTGCTTTTTATTGATCTTTGATGATCTTTGATGATGATGCTTAGACAAAAGAAACGCAATTTTCATTTAATCCATGGCTGCTTATCCTATCACCTCAAGCTGAAGGCGGATCAGTCAGAGGAACAGCTTGCCTTCAGAAGTTGTGGGAGCTCCATCACTTGAGACTTTCAAGAAGAGACTGGACTGCCATTTGTCAGAAATGGTGTAGAGTCTCCTGCTTGAGCAGGGGGTTGGACTAGATGACCTACAAGGTCCCTTCCAACTCTGTTAATCTGTTTTAAAAAGAGGCTGCCATGTTTCAGCATGAATATCCTTTCCAGGTTCTAGTCATCTAGTGTGTCATCCCCCGTTAGCCACCTGAGTTTCCTCCCCTAACCTCCACAGGATCACAACTGATGAACACCTGACTTTGTCCCCTTTTATTGATTGTTGAAACCTCACTCACATCTTGCCAGTTCTTAGGTTAATAACTGTTTTAATGTTAATTAATATATAAACACTGTCGTATTGCAAGATATAACAATGGCTATGGTACACATGATTGTATAGCTCTAAAAGAATTCATTTCTGATTTTGTACCTTTTGAAAAGTTATAGTATGATTTATATGAATTTCTGTTCAAATCTATGTTTATTTATAGGGCTTAAGCGTTCTCTGTGACTAGGCATTTGAAGCTATTGGTATACACACTGAATATCCACATACATTTTTAATGCATTTAAAATGTGACAGGAGTGGGAACAGGTTCTGATTATTACTTCATATAATCATAAATGGGAGGAGAGAAAAGAGTATTCCCAGCACAAAAAGATTGTTCAGAAATATTGTTTAAGTTGAGAGTTTATTCTTTATTATGCTTTGCAAAGCTAATTCTGAATGTGTCGCACTACTAGCTTTTAGAGTATTCAAGGCCTTTCAACCAGTTACATAGACCCTGGCTATTGACTCTTTGAGACAGAGAAAGGGCAGATAGAATAGGCTTTTGACTATCAAAATTACTGCTCTCAAAATATGGAGGACAGGATGGACAACAAAGAAAAGAGGAGAAGCAGCTATATTAACTGCATCTTTCTACCTCTTGAGCACAGTTGGTCCAAAACTTTCTATATAGAATATTGAAATGAATGTAGTCTTTGACCTCTGAAGTTTTTATTGCTTCTTTAAAAACATTGTCACACTTAGATTCCACAGGAGAACTGTTTTTTTTAAATGAATAACAAATACTTGGCATGCCTACTGGGGATAATATCTTGCAACAAGACAAAGACTACCCTGATTGGCTGGAGAAAAGATAGTGGCTATGAATAGATGGCTACTTTTGCTTGCCTTCCATTTCTCATTCAGTGACTTGGGAAGAACCTGACAACTATACTCAATCTAGCAAGTAACCTCCTGGACTCATCCTAGAAAAGGACTCACAGATATTAAAAAGCTGTGCCAGAAATCACTTTCCAATCTGTTCATAGACATTTGATTAAATTTCATTCCCCTTTCACCTTTTGAGCCAGAAAAGATCGCCAAGAAAAAGAGAATTCACCTTTGATTTTGTAGTCATGGATCAGAGGCATCTTACAAGGTAAGAAGAGGACATTATTTAGCTTTGCTGGATCCTTTGTTTCTGGGAGAGTTGAAAGGACTCTGAATGTCTAGGAGTCCCCAGGATTTCAGCCAGAGATTTTCCAGCTTAATTCAGAAATGCATGGGTTTTACTTTTAACTCATTTTCAATTCCTTTTTATTCCTTCTCCAGTATTGAGTCTGCAGTAGGCAGTGAGCAAAAATAGGAAGGTTTTAAGAGATGGCTGTTGATTAAATGTTTTTCTTCCCAAAATCAGGATTGATTCTGCTGAAATTCAGAACATTTTTCAAAATAATAGTCTTGGATTACATTCATAATGACAATGAACGTGTACCAGTTCAAGACCATAGTTGTGTATATTGAAGACATTCTGAGCACTGCTAAAATCTGTTGTAACAGTGAGAAAGGCAGAAGGGGAATGGATGATATAATCACTTTAGATATAGGTTTATGAGAATACTGTGACCTAGCCAATGCCATCCATATGGGAAACGTATGGATTATATTTATTTAGAAGCAATATTATGTTTATATAAATAATTTATCTTTAAAAAGAGAAAGCTACAAAGTTTAGCTGAGACTATAAAAATTGCTCTCCAGTATTTCAGAGTGATGGGGGTGGAATTTTTTTTTTAATAGTTTTTATTGAGTTTATATACATCTAAAAACAACACAACATATTAAACAAATAAAGAAATAAAACAAATTCAAACAAATTCAAACAAAATAAAACACAATATAATCAAACATAACAAAACAATACTGTCTTTACTGACAGTTATTCTAAATTTATCTTACGGTGCTAATATCGAAAGTATATGTTAAACTTATATGCTTTATATATTACACAAATAATATTCATATTTCTATAGTTTCTCTTCAATATTATACTTCATATTTGCTCATCCGACTTATTAATAATAAAATCCTATGTATATATTCCTATAGTTATTAGTAAAAAATAAAATATTTTAAGGTCACTATATATAGTTTTCTTTCTATTCGCTCTTTTCTTTTCAGTCTTTACTGACAGTTATTCTAAATTTATCTTACGGTGCTAATATCGAAAGTATATGTTAAACTTATATGCTTTATATATTACACAAATAATATTCATATTTCTATAGTTTCTCTTCAATATTATACTTCATATTTGCTCATCCGACTTATTAATAATAAAATCCTATGTATATATTCCTATAGTTATTAGTAAAAAATAAAATATTTTAAGGTCACTATACTGTAGTTTTCTTTCTATTCCCTCTTTTCTAACCATTCGTAAAATATGTTCCAAACTTCGTAGAATTTCGAGTCCTCCTTCTCGTTCAGCTCCAGAGTCATTTTGTT
>QLTV01004389.1:2902905-2915602 GCA_003457575.1 Thermophis baileyi
TTAAATACTTACATTTTAACAATAAAATTTAAGTCTCTAACAGCATTGAATTGCAAAGGTGTGCCATCTTTTTCTGCAATCGCCATGAGGAATTTCCTAGAAAATGGATTGTACTTGCCTTTACATAAGTTCTTACTAGGGTTGGCCTTACAAGGCAGCCAATTCCCCAAACTGCAAAGGGTAGTAGTCTATGTTTCCCAGCTTTTGTTGCCACAAACCATCATGTAGGTCATGCAGACCAGGAGTAAACTCCACAGGACAGAAGAAGATGAGGTTGGGATAAGTGCACAAGCGTGCCTACCGTCCCTGTCCTACTGTACCCATTTGTATGTACTCATTTTATGTGTTTATGGCTATGTTTTGCTTCTTTATATCCATTTATTTGTGCCATTTTTGAACCACTCGACGCCCAGCAATGTGGCCTGGTTCCCGGTGACAACGGTTAGGGGAAGTTTGCCTGAAAAATCCTTGAATTGTATGTGGACTTTGGCTCGGCCCAAAACTTGGATGGGGTTCCCTTGGAAGTCGTTCAGCTTTATGGGTTGCAGTTTGTGCTGTCCCTTTGATACCGTCACTTTGATGAGTTTTAGCATGTTCCAAGATATTATTGTAAAGACCGACCCGGTATCTATCTCCATCAGACAGGGAGTTCCTTCGATGGGGATCGTTATGTGGAATTTGTCCCCTTTGCCTGCATCTGAGTGTCCCACAGTGGTGTGGTAGATTCCCCAGCTGTTTGGATATTGCTCTTCCCTGTGCTTGTTTCCTTGGAATCCGGGTCTGGCTTGCCCTTGTCTCCCTGGTCCCATGGGTGGCCTGGGTTGGTAGGGTGTCGGCTGCATGGCTCTGCAGGCCTTGGCTATGTGGCCTTTTTGCTGGCACTGGCGGCAAACTGCGTCTTTGAAACGGCAGGCCGCTCTGGCATGGGGCCCCAGGCAACCTGAACAATGAGGTTGCTTAAAATCACGGTCCTTGGGGCTTACCCGCCTTTCCGGATGGATGCGGTGCACGGCTTCTTCCTCTTCGAATTCACCCTCGTACTCGTGAACTTCAGTCATCCAATCGGGCTCTCGATGGGCACGATGGACTCCGCTGGTCTTCCGGATGTCAGTGGCGGAGTTATCAGAGGATTCAGCCACTCTCGCTTCTTCCACTGCGTCCTTAAAAGTCACTCCTCGTCTCACCAGCAGTTTCTTTTGGAGGGTTAAGTCTCGCATTCCCAAGATGACTCGATCCCTCATCATCTCCTCGGGATTGATGAATTCACATTTCGTCGCGATCTCCCTCAGTTTGGCCACAAAATCATTGATCATTTCCCCTTCTCATTGGCACCGATAGTAGAACTCATTCTGGCTTACCATGGTGGTTGCAGTCGGTACATAGTGGTCTTTTAGGGTGCTTTGTAGTGTTGCCCAGGAAATGGCTTCTATGTTGGTAGGTGCGACAAGGGTCTGTGCCATCTTGTAAATTTTTGTACTGCAGTACGTGAGGAAAAGGGCTCTCTTGCAGTTGTCGGGTAGATCCTGGTAATAGTTGGCTTCCAGGAACATTCTGAACCAGCTCATGTACGTGTGCCATTCCTCTGATTTCGGGTCGAATATCGCTGGTGCGGGAGAGGTTTGGGTAGAACATCCTCAGGTTGGCCGGAGCAGGGTCGATCCTTGTTGTAAAGATGGCCACGGATGCCACGAGGTGGATGAACAGTCCCTTTGTCCTCCTTGGTCTTCTTCAGAATCCCACCTTTGTCGCCAGTGTTATGTAGGGTGCGTGGGAAGAAGAGGCAGGACGCGGGAGTCATTCAGCACCTTTTATTTCTTAGCTGCTAGCAATACGAACTGCAGGCAGGCTGCCGAAGCTCTCTATTTAACGAGCTCTGGCAGGCAAGCTGGCCACTGACAGCGGTTCATTTTTCCCGCCGCCAGTTAGACCAACCAGGAATGCTTATGTAAATTTCAACTACATCCATCCAGACGTAACAGACAGGATGGACAACAAAGAAAAGAGGATGGACAACAAAGAAAAGAGGAGAAACTGCATCTTATCATTCTTCTACCTCTTGAGCACAGTTGGTCCAAAACTTTCTATATAGAATACTGAAATGAATTTATTGCAAGTCTTTGACCTCTGAAGTTTTTATTGCTTCTTTAAAATTTTTTGTCTCACTGGGATTCCACAGGAGAACTGTTTTTTTTTTTTTTTAATGAATAACAAATACTTGGCATGCCTACTGGGGATAATATCTTGCAACAAGACAAAGACTACCCTGATTGGCTGAAGGAAAGATAGTGGCTACGAATAGATGGTTACTTTTGCTTGCCTTCCATTTCTGATTCAGTGAATTGGGAAGAACCTGACAACTATACTCAATCTAGCAAGTAACCTGCTGGACTCATCCTAAAAAAGGACTCACAGATATCTAAAAAGCTGTGCCAGAAATCACTTACCAAATCTGTTCATAAACATTTCATTAAATTTCATTCCCCTTTCATCTTTTGAGCCAGAAAAAATCACCAAGAAAAAGAGAATTCACATTTGATTTTGCAGTCATGGATCAGTGGCATCTTACAAGGTAAGAAGAGGACATTATTTAGCTTTGCTGGATCCTTTGTTTCCGGGAGAGTTAAGTGGACTGTGAATGTCTAGGAGTCCCCAGGATTTCAGCCAGAAATTTTCCAGCTTCATGAAGAGGTGCATGGGTTTTACTTTTAACTCATTTTCAATTCCTTTTTATTCCTTCTCCAGTATTGAGTCTGCAGTAGGCAGTGAGCAAAAATAGGAAGATTTTAAGAGATGGCTGTTGATTAAATGTTTTTCTTCCCAAAATCAGGATTCTGCTGACATTCAGAACATTTTTCAAAATAATGGTCTTGGATTACATTCATAATGACAATAAACGTGTACCAATTCAAGACAATAGTTGTGTATATTGAAGACATTCTGAGCACTGCTAAAATCTGTCAGTTTATGAGAATACTGTGACCTGGCAATCCATATGGGAAACGTATGGATTATATTTATTTAGAAGCAATATTATGTTTATATACTGTAAATAATTTACCTTTTAAAGGAGAAAGCTGCAAAGATTAAGTGAGAATATGACAATGGATGCTCTTTAATCTTTCAGAATGATGAAATTGTTTTATTTGAGGAATTTTTCAGTAAATGTAATCCTATTCTATTCCTTGTAAATATTTTTCAGCTTCACATCCAATCACTTTTTTTTCCTACCAGATTTTTCATTTGTCCCTGAAACAAAACAGTAGAATCCTAGATCAAAACTATCATCTTTTAAAGAAGTAGATAAACATTTTGGATTTCACATTTGTCTTAAAATGAATTTGAGTCCAAACACAAAAATTGGCAGTACAGATGTTGAGAAATTTAATTTATAATCTCCTAAAACAATATGAGCTAGGTTTGTTTTCTATAATTATGGGTTTTTTTCCTTTTTGCATGTATGACCCTATCTACTGTGGGAAGGTAAGCAGCACTAAGCATGATTAGTACTTGTATGAGATTTCACTAAGTAGAATCAAGGCTCAACTGGGAAGTTATAAACAGCCAGAAAACAATGGCAAACCACTTTTATTCTCTTACTGAGAAAATGACCTGGTTGTTTCCATGAAATTACCTGGATTTGAGCTCCACTCAAAGGAGACTATTTTTCTGCTATATGAACACTGCTAAATATGAAAGCAGCCTTTAAGGCTTATGCACAGGGATGGGCTGCTGGGGGTTCGCAGGGGTTCGGGAGAACCTCTAGCTAAGATTCTGTGCAGTTCGGAGAACCCATTCCTGGTCAATGCCTGGAATGCACTACCTGACTCTGTGGTTTCTTCCCCAAACTCCCAAAATTTTAACCTTAGACTGTCTACTGTTGACCTCACCCCATTCCTAAGAGGTCTGTAAGGGGTGTGCATAAGCGCACCAGTGTGCTTACCGTCCCTGTCCTAATGTTCCCTTTTATTCGTATTCATTTCATGTATTCAAATCATGTTTATACTTATATATATTATCTAATACGTGCTTGACAAAATAAATAAATAAATAAAAATAAATAAATAAATCCCCAAATCCCACTCCTGGCTGGCCCCGCTCACCCCGTCCCTCCCCTCCCAGGAGTCCCCACACAGCTCGTTTCGGATGCAGGTAAGTGCAGGGCACGCGCAGAGGCTTGGGGAGGGCAAAAACGGGCCTACTGGAAGTTTGGGAAGGCCGGAAACGGGCCTGTTTCCGGCCTCCAGAGGGCCTCCGAAGCCTGGGGAGGCCGTTTTCGCCCTCCCAGAGACTCGAGGAAAGCCTCTGAAGCCCGGGGAGGGCAAAAACGCCCCCCCCCGCCGTGGTGCAGGAGGCCGACTAGGCCACGCCCACCATAGCCACGCCCACCCAGCAACTGGGCAGAGAACCCCTTGCTAAAAATTTTGAAGCCCACCCCTGCTTATGCAACAAACAACATGTAAAACAAATTGTGGTTTAGGGAAACTTGTCAATTTAATGACAGAGAAAGACAAACCATCATACACTTTATCCATATTCATTCTTATTTTAACTCTAAAGTTTTCTAAGTGGAAATAAGTTTTCCCTGGCCTCATCTTATGTACCCCTGCTGTATTTATCTAAATTTTCTTTAGCCAACCCCCTGCAGGTTTCTACTATGGCATCAGTGATACTAACAGTAATCAGTACTGCAGCCTGGACAGCTGACTTGCCTAGGAAGGAAAGCCAGTAGCTGCTCCCTCATCTTCCTCACCTTGCTTCCTTGCCACAGGCTCAAAGGGGACAACACCACAAGCTGGAAGTGAGAAAGGAGCATCCTTGGCAAGACAAGCAATATTATATTAAAACTATCAGTAGAATCAAGAGGTCTGACCAGAGCTGAATCATTGGAACTATAAAGTGCTGTGAAATGAAATGCTATTCGGCACAGAAATGCCAGCTGCTTTACTCATCTCAGACAAAGTTCTGGTATTTTCAGCCTTCCCTTCAACTCTGTGACCCTTTGTTTTCTTGAGTCCAGGGATGAAATCCAGCAGGTTCTGACAGGTTCTGGAGAACCGGTAGTGGAAATTTTGAGTAGTTCGGAGAACCAGCAAATACCACCTCTGGCTGGCCCCAGGAGTGGGGAGGGAATGGGGATTTTGCAGAATCCTTCCCCTGCCACGCCCACCAAGCCACACCACACCCACCAAGCCACGCCCACAGAACCGGTAGTAAAAAAAAATTGGATTTCACCACTGCTTGGGTCTTAAACCTTCTTACACCAAAGCGGCTGCAAATATACCCCTGTCCCTGCTCTCTTGGAAGGTGGGGAACTCACACAACTGAACTTAAATGAAAGCCTGGTCTCGCCCATCTGTGGGATTATTGCCTTTTAAATGGCTCCTTTGCATTCAGAGGTTGCCCATTCCTGATAATAGTAGGAACTTGTTTTCAGAAGGGAAAAAAACAGGTGAGATGCTTGTATTTATGGATAATACAAATACTGTAAATACTATTTCGTCAGTTTTGGATAATTGATATTGTAATGCATCTAACGATCCTGGAAGTGTTGGGATTTGCTTGGGTACAGTCTAAATCAGGAGATGAAGGGGAAGAAAAAGTCTAGGATTAAACACTGAGATTTCATGAATGACAGATCTCAATAGCATACAGTCCACAAGATTTTACTTTGAAATGTATGGAAATACACATTACTGTTTAATTGGCTTTTCTTCTTGCCTTTTTTTTTACAGTGATAGATGAGATGTATCTGACAATTACTAACTGGTATAATCAGTCCATGGCCCATGAGTTCCTCTTCCAGACATTCTCCACTGTTCCTGAGATACAACATCTTATTTTCACTTTCTTTCTTTTGCTCTACCTCATAATCCTTTCTGGTAATATTTCCATCCTTTCAATTGTCTACATTGTCAGTTCCTTGCACACCCCCATGTATTTCTTCCTGGCTAGCCTCTCTTTTTTGGAGATCTGTTATATCACTGTAATAGTGCCTCAAATGCTTGCTAGCATTTCTGATTTCCACAGAACAATCCCATTGGCGAACTGTGCCATCCAGATGTTCTTTTTTACAACACTAGGGAGCACAGACTGTTTTATGTTGTCTGTCATGGCGTATGATCGCTACGTAGCCATCTGCCACCCACTTCGCTATACCCTCATCATGACTTGGCGGGTTTGCATATGGCTAGTGATTGGCTCCCTGATCCTTTCCGTAATGCTGTGTCTGCAGCTAACTGCCTTGGTTTTCAGTTTGCCTTTCTGTGGTAACAAACCCAAAATCAATCATTTCTTTTGTGATGTACCACCTGTTCTACAGGTGGCATGCGCAGACACCCATCTCCACCAAACTGCACTGTACGGTGTTGTCATCATTGTTTTAACAGTTCCGTTTGTTCTAATATGCATCTCCTACATCTATATTGTGGCTGCCATTCTTCGAATTAAGTCCTCATCTGGGAGGTACAAAGCCTTCTCCACCTGTTCCTCCCACCTGACAGTTGTATTCCTACAGTATGGTGTCTGCAGCCTTGTGTATCTACGTCCCAAGTCCAGCACTTTGGAGGATGAGGATAAGAAACTGGCTCTTATATATACCTTTGTCACTCCCCTCCTGAACCCCTTGATCTACACCCTGAGGAACAAAGATATCAAGCAGGCTTTAAGGAAGGTCATAAAGAAAATGGTTACATCTCAGATTTGAGTCTCAATTCATCTATAACATTATTACAGTGGTACCTTGGTACTCGTCATTAATTGGTTCCGGGAGGCATGATGAATACCAAAAACGACAAGTACCAAACAAATTTTTGCCATAAGGAATAATATGATAAATTTAATGCATTCCCAAACCAAAGACAGTGCACATTTTTGAGGCAATATATAAAAAGATAGATTGGTTTACAAATAAACCTAAAAATTAATACATACTTAAATAAAATAAAATAAAAACTTCACTTTACCTGTACTGATGAACAAAAGGGGCAAAAATACACAAAATGACCACAGAACCTAAGATAAGACTGCAAGGGGATGTGCACAGGGCAAGAGCGTGACTAACGTGTCATCCTTTGTTTTGGCTGGAAAGAGTAGCGAGTCACATGGTAATCAGTTGTGATTACTGAAGACATTGTGATCCCTGCTAAATTCAGTTATAACTGTGAGAAAGGGAGAATTGAAATGGTTGATATAATCAGTTTCTGTAGCTATACATTTATGAGAACAAATTTACCTTTAAAAGGAGAAAGCTGCAAAGATTAACTGAGAATATGATAATGGATGCTGTCTAATCTTTCAGACTGATAAGGGTGGAAACTGTTTTAATTCAGGAATTACTCCAGTGGTGGGATTCAAATAATTTAACAACTTGTTCTCTGCCCTAATGACTGGCTGGGTAGGCGTGGCCGGGTGGCCATGTGACTGGGTGGGTGTGGCCAACTCAACATCACTCATCACACCCAGCCCTGCCTCCCGGCCACTTTCCCTTTCCCCAGGCCTTGGGCCCATACGCAACACCTCCAGAAATGAAAGGGTTAACCAACCCTCAGTTTCTTGGTGCAAATGCCCCCCCCCCGCCCCAGTGAAAGGATGGGGAAAGACCAGCAAAGCATTCTGCTCCCATCACCAAGGAAAGTAAGACATTGGAGGTTGAGCTTATTAAAAAGCAATATATTGTGTCATAAGAGCCAACATTTCACACCTGAGGTGGCAGAGACAATAAATCCCATTGACTCCTCAGAAGCAATTTATAATTAAAGCCCATTTGCTCCCAAAAAATAAATAAATAGCAGATGAAGGATTGACAATACTTCTGTGCAGGCAATTCTGAAAGAGACTAAGCTAAAGCTGGATTAACCCCTTCCTTCCTTCCTTTTCGCCTTCCTTCCTTCTTTCCCTCCTTCCTGCTCCTCATTCCCATCTCTTTCCTTCCTTCTCTCCTTCCTTCCTTCCTTCCTTCCTTCCTTCCTTCCTTCCTTCCTTCCTTCCTTCCTTCCTTCCTTCCTTCCTTTTTTGGCCTGTTTTTTGGCCGTTTCTGGGCCATTTTCCAGGCCATTTTGGGGTGTTTTTCAGGTGTTTTTCAGCCCATTTTTCAGCCTGTTTTTGGGCCATTTTTCGGCCAAAAAACAGATGAAAAAGGCCCAGAAAATGGCCCGGAAATGGATGCAAAATGGCCTGGAAAACAGCTGAAAAATGGACCACAAACTGGCCCAAAACCAGCCTGGAAACCAGCCTGGAAATGGTTGAAAAATGGGCCAAAAAACAGACCGAAAAACAGGCAGGTGCGGGGCCAGCCAGAGGTGGGATTAGCCGATTCGCCGAACTGGGCAGAATTTTAACAACCGGTTCGCTTGAATCGGTCCAAACTGGCTGAATCCCACCTCTGAATTATCCTTTTCCTTGTAAATTGTTTTCAGCATTGCATTAATGTTCATCCAGTCATTTTTCTTCTACCAGATTTTTCATTTTTCCCTGAGACATGAACATTAGAAATCTATAATAAAGCTATCATCTTTTAAAGAATGGTTACATTTTAGAGGTCTCACACATGTTGACATGAATTCTACCCAAAACACAAAAGCTGGCACCATAGATGCTGAGAGATTTAAATCTGTACTACACATAAACTTTTGAACACTATTTTGTACATATAGGCTAGGTCTGTATTCTGTGAATGTGCTTCTTTGCTTTTGGCAAGAATAATAAAGGTATCGTCTTAGAGGAATATTGGGATTTCTTGCAGTAGAATTTTCCTGGAGTTTGAAATGAAGCAATACTTCTGATTTGTCACAAAATACTTACATTTTAACAATAAAATTTAAGTCTCTAACAGCATTGAATTGCAAAGGTGTGCCATCTTTTTCTGCAATCGCCATGAGGAATTTCCTAGAAAATGGATTGTACTTGCCTTACATAAGTTCTTACTAGGGTTGGCCTTACAAGGCAGCCAATTCCCCAAACTGCAAAGGGTAGTAGTCTATGTTTCCCAGCTTTTGTTGCCACAAACCATCATGTAGGTCATGTAGACCAGGAGTAAACTCCACAGGACAGAAGAAGATGAGACTGGGATATGTACACATTCTCACAATTTTAGAACTTGCTGCATAGATATCATTGCTTCCTCTCTTGCTCTGATCTATTGGCCGCACATTTTTCTGATGAATATTGTTTAGCCAATATAATTCCCCTCACCTAGAAGAGTTTCCTCACTAAAGCCCATTCTTTACATCTCCCCATTTCTTCCTTCCTCAACTGGAGAAAGATGTAAAAAGAAAAAACAGATATAATAACCTACACATAGGTCCCTACTTGTAATAGAACTGAGCTGGGCTGGCCACTGAATGTAAGAGTAATTAATTCAGTACTGACATTTAGCACTATAATCTTCTCCATATCAATCAGAATTTGGTGCAAGCCATTCAAAAGCATTTCCACGAATTCTGAATACTTTGGTGGTCACGTCCCAATGCCTTATATCCTTTTGGACCTGACAGCGGTGTTTTCACATATGACTAGCAGTAACTGCTGCCTGGGTTACTTAGATGTCAATGGCAGTGCACTTCAATGGTTAAAATATTTTTTGTTTTCTCATTCTTTAGCGATATATCGCAGATTTCAGTCCTGAAAATTTTCCCAATACAGAATGTATCCCTCAGAAATCCTGAATCCTATTATGTTTATATGCTTCACAATGATTTTAGTATCATTGTTACAATACTGTTTATTGATCTTTGATGATGATGCATAGACAAAAGAAATGCAATCTTCATTTAACCATGGCTGCTTATCCTATCACCTGAAGGCGGCTAAGTCAGAGGCTGCCATGTTTCAGCATGAATATCCTTTCCAGGTTCTAGTCATCTAGTGTGTCATCCCCCGTTAGCCACCTGAGTTTCCTCCCCTAACCTCCACAGGATCACAACTGATGAACCCCTGACTTTGCCCCCTTTTATTGATTGTTGAAACCTCACTCACATCTTGCCAGTTCTTAGGTTAATAACTGTTTTAATGTTAATTAATATATAAACACTGTCATATTGCAGGATATAACAATGGCTATGGTACACATGATTGTATAGCTCTAAAAGAATTCATTTCTGATTTTGTACCTTTTGATAAGTTATAGTATGATTTATATGAATTTCTGTTCAAATCTATGTTTATTTATAGGGCTTAAGCGTTCTCTGTGACTAGGCATTTGAAGCTTTTCACTATCAAAATTACTGCTCTCAAAATATTGAGGACAGGATGGACAACAAAGAAAAGATGTGAAGCAGCTACATTAACTGCATCTTATCATTCTTCTACCTCTTGAGCACAGTTGGTCCAAAACTTTCTATATAAAATACTGAAATGAATTTATTGGAAGTCTTTGACCTCTGAAGCAGGGGTGAAATCCAGCAGGTTCTGACAGGTTCTGGAGAAGCCCCAGAGTGGGGTGGGAATGGGGATTTTGTAGTATCCTTCCCCTGGAGTGGGGTGGGAATGGAGATTTTGCAGCATCCTTCCCCTGCCACGCCCACCAAGCCACGCCCACCAAGCCACGCCCATAGAACCGGTAGTAAAAAAAATTGGATTTCACCACTGCTCTGAAGTTTTTATTGCTTCTTTAAAAACATTGTCACACTTAGATTCCACAGGAGAACTGTTTTTTAAAAAAATAACAAATACTTGGCATGCCTACTGGGGATAATATCTTGCAACAAGACAAAGACTACCCTGATTGGCTAGAGAAAAGATAGTGGCTATAAATAGATGGCTTTGCTTTCCTTCCATTTCTGATTCAGTAAATTGAGAAGAACCTGACAACTATACTCAATCTAGCAAGTAACCTGCTGGACTCATCCTAGAAAAGGACTCACAGATAACTCACCTATAAAGCTGTGCCAGAAATCACTTTCCAATCTGTTCATAGACATTTGATTAAATTTCATTCCCCTTTCACCTTTTGAGCCAGAAAAGATCGCCAAGAAAAAGAGAATTCACCTTTGATTTTGTAGTCATGGATCAGAGGCATCTTACAAGGTAAGAAGAGGACATTATTTAGCTATGCTGGATCCTTTGTTTCTGGGAGAGTTGAGTGGACTCTGAATGTCTAGGAGTCCCCAGGATTTCAGCCAGAGATTTTCCAGCTTAATTCAGAAATGCATGGGTTTTACTTTTAACTCATTTTCAATTCCTTTTTATTCCTTCTCCAGTATTGAGTCTGCAGTAGGCAGTGAGCAAAAATAGGAAGGTTTTAAGAGATGGCTGTTGATTAAATATTTTTCTTCCCAAAATCAAGATTGATTCTGCTGACATTCAGAACATTTTTCAAAATAATGGTCTTGGATTACATTCATAATGACAATGAACGTGTACCAATTCAAGACCATAGTTGTGTATATTGAAGACATTCTGAGCATTGCTAAAATCTGTTGTAACAGTGAGAAAGGCAGAAGGGGAATGGATGATATAATCACTTTAGCTATAGGTTTATGAGAATACTGTGATCTAGCCAATGCCATCCATATGGGAAACGTATGGATTATATTTATTTAGAAGCAATATTATGTTTATATAAATAATTTATGTTTAAAAAGAGAAAGCTACAAAGTTTAGCTGAGAATATGAAAATTGCTCTCCAGTATTTCAGAGTGATGGGGGTGGAATTTTTTTTTAAATAGTTTTTATTGAGTTTATATACATCTAAAAACAACACAACAGATTAAACAAATAAAGAAATAAAACAAATAAACAAATTCAAACAAAATAAAACACAATATAATCAAACATAACAAAACAATACTGTCTTTACTGACAGTTATTCTAAATTTATCTTACGGTGCTAATATCGAAAGTATATGTTAAACTTATATGCTTTATATATTACACAAATAATATTCATATTTCTATAGTTTCTCTTCAATATTATACTTCATATTTGCTCATCCGACTTATTAATAATAAAATCCTATGTATATATTCCTATAGTTATTAGTAAAAAATAAAATATTTTAAGGTCACTATATATACTGTAGTTTTCTTTCTATTCCCTCTTTTCTACCATCCGTAAAATATGTTCCAAACTTCGTAGAATTTCGAGTCTTCCTTCTCGTTCAGCTCCAGAGTCATTTTGTCAAGCTCTGCACACTCAAAAATTTTCTTAATTACAATACTTTCAATTGGTACCTCCTTTTGCTTCCAATGTTGTGCAAGACAAATCCTTGCGCAGTTAGAATATGTTGTATAATATAATAATATTTTTTCTCCATTTTTTGGTCAATAATTCCTAGTAAAAAAATTTCTGGTTTCAAATCTAGTTTTTGTTTAGTAATTTCAATTAGCCAGGTCCGAATCTTACACCAAAATTTCTTTATATGAGGACCTGAGATTCTTATGGATACATTTGTTTTCTTTCCATTAACATCAAACTTCACATTCAGTTTTCAATCAACTACTATTTTGAGATCATTTTCACAAATATTCTCATCAAGTTTGATATCCTTCATGACTGTTGCTCTACATTTCATTCTTCTTCTTCTATATGGAAGGCTTTGTACTTCTCTTTCTCTTATTCCATTCAGGTTATTTTTCAGCCCATTGATGAACCATCAAGATGTGTTTTGAATTTTATATCTAGTTCTATCTTATACATTTAACACCCAATTTGAAATCAGCTGCCAACTAATAGCCTTTAAATTTTATTTTATTTAAATTA
>QLTV01004389.1:2933898-2944882 GCA_003457575.1 Thermophis baileyi
TTTCTCACCAAACAGGTCTCCTTTTCTTTTCTCCCAGTTCAAATACATTTGCTGCTAATTCTTCTCCGCTTCCTTCTAAAACAGCTGGCTGTCACGTCTTCCGACCGGCCATTAACAGGCCGGTCCCTTTCGCACACGATCTGAAGGCGCCTCTCGCCCGTGCAGGAGATCGCCTTTCTCCCTCTGGGGCTCCGAGGCTTCCCCTCTCCACCGGTGCTCTTTTCACGAGCGTTCCTTGCCTAACACGGCCACGATTATACAAAAAGCCGAGCAAGCCTTACGAGGTTTTCATCGGCATGCCCTCTCCAACGTGACGCCAACCGGAAGTCCAATGTGCACTCTCACCCCTTGTTTTCATAGATCTTAACTTCTTACATCAGAGCAGCTGAACCCGCCTTTCTCCCTCTGGGGCTCCGAGGCTTCCCCTCTCCACCGGTGCTCTTTTCACGAGCGTTCCTTGCCTAACACGGCCACGATTATACAAAAAGCCGAGCAAGCCTTACGAGGTTTTCATCGGCATGCCCTCTCCAACGTGACGCCAACCGGAAGTCCAATGTGCACTCTCACCCCTTGTTTTCATAGATCTTAACTTCTTACATCAGAGCAGCTGAAAATATATTCCTCTCCATGTTCTATTGGGAGATGGGAAACTCACACAACTGAATTTAAGCCAAAGTCTAATCTCAATCTTCCGTGGGACCTGGACTTGCCTTTTAATGTGGTTCCTTGCTTTCAAAGGTTGCCCTCTCCTGATATAGTAGGGACAAGGGTGAAATGCTTGTATCCCATTGATAACACAAGTTCTGTAAATACCAGCTTTTGTATCTACTTGATCAGTTTTGGACAATTGATATTGTAATACATCTAAAATAATATCCTGGAAGTGTTTGGGTAGAGCGTAATTGTGAGATGAAGGGAAATGAAAAAAACTAGGATTAACCATTGAGATTTCATGTATCAGACCTCAATATCATACAGTCCACAGGTTTTTGACTCTGAAACTTATGGAAATATACTGTACATAATTATTTAACTGTTTTTTTCTTTTTTCTTTTTTATAGTGATAGATGAGATGTATCTGACAATTACAAACTGGGATAATCAATCCATTGCCTATGAGTTCCTCTTCCAGGCATTCTCCACTGATCCTGAGATACAATTTCTCATCTTCACGTTCTTTCTTTTGCTCTATCTCATAATTCTTTTTGGTAATATCTCCATCCTTTGGATTATCTATACTCTCCGTTCCCTGCACACCCCAATGTATTTCTTCCTGGCCAATCTATCTTTTCTGGAAATTTGTTATACCACTGTGGTAGTACCTCAAATGCTTGCTAGCATTTCTGATTTCCACAGAACAATCCCATTGGTGAACTGTGCCATCCAGATGTTCTTCTTTACATCACTAGGCAGCACTGACTGTTTTATGTTGGCTGTCATGGCGTATGATCGCTACGTAGCCATCTGCCACCCACTTCGCTATACCCTCATCATGACCTGGCGGGTATGCATGTGGCTGGTGATTGGCTCCCTGATTCTTGCCATAGTGCTGTGTCTGCAACTAACCGCCTTGATTTTTAGCCTGCCTTTCTGTGGTTACCAACCAAAGATCAGTCATTTCCTATGTGATGTACCACCTGTGCTACAGCTGGCATGTGCTGACACGCAAATTCACCAAACTGTGCTATACGGTGTTGGCATCATGGTTTTAACAATTCCCTTTCTTCTGATATGCATATCGTATGTTTATATTGTGGTTGCCATTCTCCGGATTAAGTCCACATCTGGGCGGCACCAGGCCTTTTCCACCTGCTCCTCCCACTTGACAGTTGTGATCCTACAGTACGGAGTCTGCAGCCTTGTGTATCTGCGTCCCAAGTCCAGCACTTCAGAAGATGAGGATAGGAAACTGGCTCTTATATATACCTTTGTCACTCCCCTCCTGAACCCCTTGATCTATACCCTGAGGAATAAAGATATCAAGCAGGCTTTAAGAAAGGTCATGAAGAAAATGGTTGCATCTCAGACTTGAATCTCAATGTATCCATAACATTATTATACCCTCAAAACCAGTTTTGGATTAGCATTATCACACAAGGAAGTAATCTTGAATCCTTCAGGTAATTGCTGAACATCTCCCAGCATCTCTTAATGTTCTCCATGTTATCTAGGGTTCTGGGTTGTATTTTGTCACAGGTTCTCTACTTATCTGCTTAATTAATTACACTATGGTATGGATATCTAATAGATCTGCTTTAGCCAGAGATCTTTTTATAATGGACATCAGGTTGAGGAATGATCTTGCAGAAGATACCAAAACAAAAGCCTTATTCCAGCATTCTTTAGGACAGTCCTGACCCCATCTGTACTTGGCAGAAATGAATTTCCATATCTGTAGCCAAGGGTAGTGTTTATTATTGTTGTTAATATTAATATTAACCAAATTTAATAATTAACATATTATTGCTCAAAGCATAGGCAAATTAGGCAATCACATAGGGTACTGGGTTAAAGAAGGTATCAAATTACAAGAAAAATCTCCAACAGAAGAGAATATACTTAGCTCAGGGTTGAACATTACAGACCATTCAAAAGAGCAAAAAAAAAAAACAAAAACCAAAACCCTAGGGAGGAAATGAAAAGACTACAACAGCCCACATTCAGATAAGCAGAGATCAGCACCAGATAAACAATCAGGCAGAAAACAATAATCTAATCAAGGAATATGAAAAATATTGGGGGGAAATGTCCCATCGCCCATATTTATTTATTCAAATTTATTATAGACTCTTGCAGTGGTGAAATCCAAATTTTTTTACCACCGGTTCTGTGGGCGTGGCTTGGTAGGCATGGTGTGGCTTGGTGGGTGTGGCAGGGGAAGGATACTGCAAAATCTCCATGCCCACCCCACTCCAGGGGAATGTTGTGGCCCGCCGGCGGCCCGTGCAGTTGATCATGGATCCCGAGGACGATGAGGCGGTTGTGGCGAGGTACCATCGGCCCGTGTACCTGGCACCCGAGTCAGAGAGCAAGGAGGTTGGAGAGGACTTGGTGCCAGAGGCTGAGAGTCAACCAGGGCCTTCTGTACCTCCTGAGGAGCCCATCAGGGCCGAAGAAGAAGAGGAGGAGCGTCTTCTTCTCGATGCTCGGGCACGCAGGGCTCGGTTCTTGTTCCAGTACGGGTCTTATTTCCTGCATTCCTAGCTCTGGGAGCATTGCCAGATACAGTAAGACCTGCTCATTATCTCTTGGACTCCAGCCAGCTGTTAAGTTTATACATTTACCAGCTGAGGTTTGGAAAAACCTATTCTGCCTTTATTTTGTTTTCAAAATATTATTTTGCTACTAAGAAGTTATTAGGAGACCTTTTAGTAAAAGAACAGTGTTTTGTAGTTTGTGTGTGCGTATTATTGGTGGCTCGTCGCTGGGGCAGAACAGGGAAGGATACTGCAAAATCTCCATTCCCACCCCACTCTGGGGCCAGCCAGAGGTGGTATTTTCCGGTTCTCCAAACTACTGAAAATTTCCGCTACCGGTTCTCCGAACTACTCAAAATTTCTGCTACCGGTTCTCCAGAACCTGTCAGAACCTGCTGGATTTCACCCCTGGACTCTTGGCAGTGTACAAAATTGAAAAATCCATAAAAACAGATAAAATGTAAAACCACATAGACAGCCCATATTTATAAAGAGCAAAGGACAAAGACATATTTGTTGATAGGCCTTCTCAGAATGAGGGCCAAGTATTACATACTTTCAGAAATGAGTACTAATTTTATTAAAAGAAAGGCTTCCTTGATCAAGCATGCTCTTCAGAGTCCAATTTGTCATTTTTTCTTGTCTTGCAAATAAAGAATAATGTTTAAGACCCACAATTACCCAATTATAGCTGTACTTAATTATAGCTGTAAAAGATGTATAAATTCCTCACAGAATAGAATCTACATAGAGTTTAAGACCCAGTTACATGTGAAGAACATAATTAGCAAAGTTGCACCTGGTACAGATATACCCATTTTTGTAGTAATCAAACTAGTATACAACCACCCTGAGAAGTGTCTGTAAATATTCCATGGAGGTATATGAGCTGGGCCATATATCATAAATTATCTAGATTAAGCAACTGCACCCTAGGGATTCCACAAAGAACAAGACAGAAAAGTCTGGCTAATGTGTCCAGAGATTGATAGCACTTCACAGGCAGGTGAACACACATATTCTCAAGCAGATCCACTTTCTTCAGCAAGGGAGTAAGACCTTGGCTGTTTTAACCTATCTATGCAGCTCTTTTTCGAGGAAAATTTCCATTCCTCTTTTTCCTGATCAAACCTACGACTGAACAATCTTTTCATCTTGGCAGTCCAAATACAGACAGAAATCAGGACAAGAACAGTGGAGCTGCCACTAATCATCCTTGGTAAGTTGCTCGTTTTGCACCATTCCCTATTCTGTTTTCTAATTTTTATTTATTTGTTATTTATTAAATTTATATGCCACCCATCTTGCTGTCCGAGGTGACTCTAATGTCTTAAGTTCAATGTCATCATCATCTGCAGGGTAAGATGGCCTGAGAGATGAGAATACAAACAAGGGTGAAAGTTACCCTTCTATTCACCTTTGGTAGATTTTCATGTGTATCCAGTACCTTTGAAGCAAACATAACTATCAATGCGGTAGTTATTTGCAAATGATTTGTCAGGATGAATTAGTTTTCCCATTTTCCAAGTGCTAGTCAATACATTATGATCTTAAATAGAAATCACGGATTCACAATTCTATTGAACGACAGATGCCCATCAGTAGTGGGTTCTAAAACCCTTTACTACTAGTTCGCTCGCATGCGCGATGTTTCTGTGCATGCGCAGAAGCGTCCCAGGCGGGTGGGCAGAGCCTTCTACCGTCGCCGCTACTGGTTCTAAGAACCGGGCCGAACCGGGAGCAACCCACCGCTGATGCCCATATTACGAAAACATACAATGACATTATTTTCTTAGGATACAGAGAGGAAGTAATGTTTTTTTAAAAATCACTATCTAGCAAAAAAGCATGCTTTGTTAACTCTTGCACAAATGACTACCTACAAACATGTGACAAACAAGTAACTAGAATACAGCATTAACAGCAATTTCTTTTTTTTTTAAAAAAAATCAGCTTTGAGGAAAAAGAATGGAGAACCGAGAATCATAAAGGGTGGTGACTTATCTGAGATACTGGAAAGACTATCCTTGTACTATATATAAAGTCCTTCATGAGTGGTCCTACTCAACAATGGCAACTGCAATCTAGGAGAAGGCTTCTTCCACTGATGATGTGCTGCATTTTTTTTTTAATGTTCTCCAGGATAAACAGTAGAACTTTTAAAACCGAATAAAATACTTTCTAAAAATGTTTTCAAAGAGTTTTAAAATGTCAGCTGAATTATTATTCTGCTGTTCTTGCTCTACGTATATTCTGCTTCTGCTTTTTAGTTCTCGTTACTGAAACCAATATTGAGTTTTGTGGTAATTTAAATTAATGCATTTCTTGTAGTGTAAGGTTTCTATGGCCTAGACTAGAACAAAGAAAACTTTATGGATCTAACTTTTATGGATCTAACTTTTTTGACCTGCTATTTTGATCCAAACTTGTTCCTCCCTTGTGGTTCTACTGTACTTACAGAATTCCCCACCAAATTATTTTCAATAATTACACAAAGGAGGAGTTGCAGATTACACTTCTACCACTTACTTCTTTTTCATTACATTCATTCTGCATAATTTGCTTGAGATAGAATCTAAGCTTTTAAGTTGTAAGTCTAGACAAATGGGGAAAAAAATAGCGAAGAAATTTTATGAATTCAGGTGTGGAAATTTCCTGCCTTGCACATCTCTTTGAAAATAATTTTCATCACCTAATTTTGTATGTCTGTTTCAAGTAGGAGTGGGGGGTTATGCTTATATTTACTGCCAAATGCTATTTATGCCTTAATGCAGCGGTTCTCAACCTGTGGGTCGCGAGTCGCGACCCCTTTGGGGGTCGAACGACCCTTTCACAGGTGTCGCCTAAGCGCACGCTAGCCCACCACGCCCCCCTTGTCACCTCATCGTGCATGGGGAGGGGGCGGGGAGGGGGTTGCAGTGGCAGGGTTGGGGTCGCGGCATTAGGAAGATTGAGAACCACTGCCTTAATGGGACATCTAATTAAAACTAAGAGGTCAGGTCACCACTTTGTTCCAAAGAAGTATTTGCTTGATGCTTCACAATGTATGACAGGTGCTGAAGTACTGATAAGTTTGTCAGCTTGTGAAAATTTTTCCAAATCAACTATGCATGAAGATAAAGCAGTGGAGCATTATGATGGTCCTTTAGCCTCCAATTAAATGACCAAATGAGGTGAAACAGTGAAAAAGTAATGAATTACTGATAATGGAATCCTATATTCCAATTTGTGCAGGATGACCATGTAATTAACAAAAAGAACAAGCAATATGAAGTGAGTTTTAGCTACTATATATTAACCTGTTATTTAGTAAGCAGCAGTTTCCCCTTACCTGTTGACCTCCAAATTGTTGGATTTTAATCTCTGTTGAACCATGCTGGTTTGACCTCTAACACATTTCCCATGTGCTAACAAGTCTTCACTACTTCAGGTCTTCATAGTTTCAGCTGTGAACTCATCCCAACTTCATGGGAAATGCTAGTTCCTGAATATTCCTCCTTGCATTTAAGATCTGTTGCTAGCTGTGGTGGTGAAAATATATCATGCCTCAGTTTTACAACCAATTGTTTTTTTCAGTAGCTGAACACATAGGTAAATTATTGCTGCCTAATACCATCCAACCATTACTGAGGCACTATAAAGCCTGTATATATTGCAGTTATTTTGGGACAATGATGGCTGTACAAGACACTACAACATACAAGTGGAGACCACGACATAGCTCTGTGTGGTTGCTATGGAGGAAGGAAGAAAAGACATTTAAAACAATCCCTACAATCAATCACCAGGAACAGAATTTTGAAGGTTGTCAGGGAAGTAGGCTTGAGTTGCAAGGAATGGAGATGGTCCTGAAAAAAGCAGATAATTGTGCATTCCTATTCAGCAAGCAAGAAACTGCTAGCATTCCCTCCTGCCATCCACAAGACAGCGTCTTTAAAAAAATTTTAGCAGCAACTTGGTCCTTTGCATCAGAGAGAGAGATCCCCCCCCAGAATAGAAAAGGAAATGGAAATCTTGCCAATTTCTCCTCAGCACTCACTCACTGCCTAGACTAGTGTGCCTGGGGGTTGGGGAGTTGCAAGAAGCCACAAAGAATCAAAACAGTTCAGAATCATTCCACATGCGTTTTAAAGTGGAATTGCAGAATGGTGTTCATTTGTCTGGCCATAGTCAAAAATCAGAATGCAACGGTTGCAGTGAAGGACCTCTGAATAGAATAGGGTGAGTCAAGAGTTCCTCAGAATTGCCAAACTTCACCCCTGAAAATGGAAATAATCATTTTTTGGCTATTTCAAGTAAATCAGAGCTGATCCAGAAATAACTTTGCCCAGCTGCTGAACACGATTGTGTAAGAACACAAAACCCTAGAACCAATTCTGAAATAGTACAAAGAATGCAAACCATATTCAACTTCCCCGACTTCCAATTCTCCATAGCTTGACTCAGTCTTTTCTATGTTTATGCTGTGGATAAGAAAAACAGTAGCATTTCATCCAGGGGTGAAATCCAGCAGGTTCTGACAGGTTCTGGAGAACCGGTAGCGGAAATTTTGAGTACTTTGGAGAACTGGCAAATACCACCTCTGGCTGGCCCCAGAGTGGGGTGGGAATGGAGATCTTGCAGTATTCTTCCCCTGAGTGGGGTGGGAATGGAGATTTTGCAGTATCCTTCCCCTGCCACGCCCACCAAGCCATGCCCACCAAAAAAAAAAAAAAAGGAATTCACCACTGGTTTCATCCCATTCCCCTTTTTGACATGTGAACTTTTCAAAATGAAAAATCAAAATTAAAAGGACATTAGTTTTATCACATTAACAATCTATGCATATATTTATGTACTAAAATTATATATAATCTTTTCTGAAAAATTAATTATAGGCTGGCTCACCAGATTCTTTTTCTAAAGGATGAAAAACCTTAAACTTTTTTCCCTGCTTTGTTTTGTTGTCATAACATCTCAAACATATCTTAGTCCTGTAAATTATTTAATACAGCATTTCTCCTGGGATCATGATTTTTTTTTAAAATAAATAAATTTGCACCTCTAGAAGTCTGTGGCAGGAGGTGACATTTTTCCAGTTGAAAAATCAGTTTCTCAAAATCCATCCCACTTGCCCTGTTGTTTCAAAAGTTCAAAAAGCAGCTATTCAAAAATTACAAAGCAACTACTCACATGAAACTATATGCTGTGATTCTGTATTGCTTATTCTTTGGCTTATGAATATTTATTCATGCTATTGCATGAACTGCAATAGCAGCAATCAAGGATTTCAGTAAACATAACAGTTAGATACAGAATCATAAGATGACCATGTATAGGTGTGTCAATTAAACTTCCCAAACAGAAGGATATATTTGCACCATACAAATAAAAAGTGGTAATTCAAGAATATGAACAGCATTATTTTAGTCTGGTGCGAATTTCTATAGTTTGGGAGCCCTCTTGCATATTTTCCCCCCTTGGTTTAGTGCAAGGACTAGTAATGTGATCCTCCAGAGGCTGTTGAATTCTAATTCTCTCTAACCCATCATTTTCCTGCCCAATGAGGGGGATTCATAGAAACTCCAGCCCAACATTAGAGAACCACACATTGACCTTTACCCTTTTGTCATATCAAAGCCCCTGTTTATTTCAGGTAAAATGTGCCTTTTATATACTGGCTTGATCACGGATTTTCTTATTTTCTATTTGGATTACTTTTAGGATAGGAGCAATCATTCTGGATGCTTCAGGAGAACTGTACGGCAATGCTGGATTTTATGCTTTTGGCTTTTCCCACTCAACCACAGTATCAGTCTTTGCTTTTCTTGGGCATTAGCACAGTTTATGCAATCATAATCACAGGTAACACACTGATTATATTAGCTATCTGGAGGAACCCTCACCTGCACATCCCTATGTATTTCTTTTTGGGCGCTCTCTCTGTGATTGAACTCTGCTATACAGCAACTGTGGTCCCACAGATTTTGGTGACCAGCTTGCAGAAGAAGAAGTTCATCAGTTTTAGGAGCTGCTGTGCTCAGATGTTTCTTTTCATTGGACTAGGTAGTGCTGATTGCTTCTTGCTGGCTATCATGGCCTTTGACCGTTATGTGGCTATTTGCAAGCCTTTGAGATACATCTTCATCATGAGTCAGCAGCTATGCATTCAGCTAGTAGTTGTGTCATTGATTGTTGCTTTCCTGATTTCCCTGATGTTGGTATGGCTGGTCTTTCACCTCTCCTTCTGTGCTGAGCTTGGAATTGAACACTTCTTCTGTGATGTGCCCCCTATATACCAGCTCATAAGTAACAAGACTGAACTCAGTGAAGTTGGGATACTGTTTTCAGGGATAATGGCCATTGCAGTGCCTTTCATATTGATCTGTATCTCTTATCTTTTCATCACTGTTGAAGTGCTGCGGATCCACTCAGCCAATGCTCGTCAAAAGACTATATCTACTTGCTCTTCCCATCTAGCTGTGGTGGCCCTCCAGTATGGTTGCTGCAGCTTTATGTACTTGCGTCCAAACACCAGCTTCTCTCCAAAGCAAGACCAGCTACTTTCCATGGTCTATACTCTGGGCACACCGTTACTCAACCCCATAATCTACAGTCTAAGGAACAAAGAGATGAAGGTAGCCCTGAAGAAAGTCCTCAGCCACTGAATTCTTCAGAAGGCCTAATGTCTGTTAGAATGGACATCCTTAAAGACTCCTAAAATCCTGCATCACAGCCAACTTGCCATGGCCAATTCACTCTGGCCAACTCATCATGGCCAACTCGCTTCAGACCACTAATATCAAAGAAATGGTGGAATAGAAAGGATGTAAAAGGAGGGAGAAAATGAAATGTGAATGACAAAAATTAAAATATTTTTTAATTTATGTTAAATAATTAAATTGAATTGTTAAATTGTTCCATGGCGAGTTGGCCATGATGAGTTGGCCATAGCGAGTTGGCTGTGGCGAGTTGTCCCATTCCACAACAGTAATGCAGCTCCTTCTTTGCCCTTTGATTTTCTTTTATAACCACTATTCCCAACGGCTCTTTAATTATTTTCTCAGCTGAGTGCTTAGACGAAACCAAACTGGTTGGAGGATTTGCAAAGGAGAATAAGGAAGCATTAAAAAAAAACAATGAGACTGGCCCGCGTCACCCATGCCAGCAGAAAGGGCATGCTGTGGGCCCATCAGTCAAGGAGTTCCTTCTCTGCCATGGCTCCTGCCCTTTGGAACATCTTGCACCCCCACCCACCCCCAAGGTGAGAGCCATACTGACCCTCCAGACCTTCTGTAAGGTCCTAAAGACCTGGCTCTGCCAGTTGGCCTGGAGCCCCAATGAGGGGGGGACATCACTCTGGAGGTGGATATTAGATTAGAACACCCCCACCTCTCCCTGTGCTCCCTTCTCCCCCCCCATCTTTTAATGTTACATTATTATTGTGTCATTTATTCTTTATTTCTTTTAATGTTTACTACTTTTAATATTTGTAAGCTGCCCAAAGTTGCCTCTAAATGAGATGGACAGCATATAAATTTACTAAATCACAATATAAAACAGAACACAGAGCACAGAACACAGAACACAGAACACAGCACAGCACAACATAAAACAACATAAAACAATATAAAACATAACATAACAACATAACAACATAACATAACATAACATAACATAACATAACATAACATAACATAACATAACATAACATAACATAACATAACATAACATAACATAACATAACATAACATAACATAACATAACATAACATAACATAACATAACATAACATAACATAACATAACA
>QLTV01004389.1:2948161-2960277 GCA_003457575.1 Thermophis baileyi
AGTAGCGCCCCGCTGGGGCCATCACAATGACATCACCGATCCGGTCCGGTCGGTGCCGGTCCGTGGGCGCCGCCCTTTTTTTTTGTTCCGGGTTTTTTCTTCTGCGCATGCGCAGAAACCGAGTTTCTGGCACTGCGCATGCACTGCCAGCTTGTTTTTGGCTTTTTTTGCTTGTTTTTGCTTCTGCACATGTGCAGAAGCCGAGTTTTCGGCGGGGGGGGGGGAAATGCTTGCCCAACTGCTCCCTCCCTAAGCAACCTCGGAAGTTTTCAAGCTCGTCTGGAGAGGCATTTTTTTTAAGAAAACCCCGAAAAAGCCACAAGATCTGGAGTTGCCAGTCTCTGGTAAGATGCACATCTTGTGGCCCGCCCCGCCCCATCCCAATCAAAAGCAGCTGCTTTCTCGGGCAGGCAGGTCAAAGGGGCAGGCGGGACCCAGCCAGAAAACCTCTCCACATGCAAACTACAGCGAAACAGATCTGGCTGGGGAGGGAAGGGGTGCAGAGAGGAGGGGTGGGGTTGGCTGAAGACCTCTCCGTCCCCAACCCCGAAGCTGATCTTTTTTTCACTGTGGTTTGCACAACTAGGGTTTTTTATGGGGGTTTTGTATGCATGTGTGTGCCATCCGTATGTGTGAATATAATGGACACACACAAGCAACTTTATAGAGAGAGATGCATGGAGTCGCTTGCGTTGCTTCGTCATGCTGTTACTTGTTCCAGATATTTTAGGGATCCCCTCCAATATTGCAGGGATCCCCTCTAAGCCGCAATAGGAGGAACCCGGGGTGGGGTGGGGGCAACATGCATGACTGCAGGGCACAAGCGCGCACGTGCTATCCGGGCTCTGCAGTTTCCCACAGCTCCCGCCACACCTGGGGGTGTTTTGGGGGGTTGCAGCCGGTTCCTCCTCCCCCCCTTATCCCGAGCCAGGATCAGGTGAACTTTCCTCCCTCCCTCCCTCCCGCCCTGCTTGCACAGTCCAGCGCCTTGCCTGCATTTTTTCCTATCTCACACCCTTTCCTTCCCATTGTCTCCCCCCCCACCACTCGCCCGCTGGATTTATAAACATAGGCGTGTCCTCCGGGCTGCAAAGTTTAATGCTTTGGTTCCTTCTAGGAAACTTATGGCTTTTCCACACCCTAAATCCTCTGGCAGTCTATTTTTGGGAGTTTTTCCCCTCTCTTCCCCCCCCCTTCCCTCTGTCAGAGTCCCAAAATTTTTCACCACCATTTTGGTGGGCATGGCTAGGTGGGGGGGTCATGTGACTGAGTGTGCATGAGTGACATCAAGTTGGCCACGCCCACTCAATCACATGCCCCCACCTAGCCACGCCCACAGAACCGGTAGTAAACATTTTTAGAACCCACCCCTGTGTGTGGTAATGTCCTGATGAAAACTTTCACCATGTTCGTCACTGACTGCACCTAGATTTTCAGGAAAGAAGTCTAAGTGTGAATGCAGAAAATGAATCTTCAGTGGCATGTTGTGCTTCATGGTCTTGGTATGCTGTAAGAAGTTTGTCAACCAGCTGAATATAGTTTGGTGCTCTGTAGTTGCCAAGAAAATTCTCAGCAATAGTGGAGGCAAAAATATCCTTGTTGGATCAACTAGTGGTTCACATGCCACATTTTTCTGTCCTGGAACCAAATTCTTTCAGAGTGACCATTTCTTTTTAATGTAATACAACTCTTTTGCAAAGTGTCTCATTTGTATGTATATATAACAACAGTACTTAGTATATCCGAGCTGCATTCCAAGCAGGACCAAATTTCCTCAATGTCAAATTAGGTACAATGATATAAGTTAAAGTAATTTCCAATTAAGACCTTTGATTGGATTTACATCATTTGCTCAGCCTTTCAAACATTTTCTAGATCTTTTAAGGTCAATGCATACGAAGTTTAGGTGCTGGAAAGGAGCTGAAGAGACCTTCATCCTGTAGTAAACTGATTTGGATGATGATGATATCCCACCTGGCTGACTATGCATTATATTAAAAATGAATCATTCCCTAATTATCAAAGTAATTTACAATCTAGAAAACCAGTGAGAAGAGCAATCAGTCCAAAAAACATGAGAGCCTTGGACTCAAATAAAATGAGACAGAAAAATTATTCTTTTACAGTTAAAAGAACATGGATGCAAAAGTGTAAAATACTATTATTCATTACATTTTCATACTATTAAACTTTTTAGATTCACAGAGGCTTATAACAATCCTAAATATCTACAGTAAATCACATTGTGCAGTACAATTTTATTAAGACTTTTTTTTTTCAAAGCAACAGATACAACACCCTATACCAAATAAACAAGAGACTAAAAAGGTAAAGTTCAAGATGGCGCACAACCATCCCCAAAAGCCTTCCACAAGAAAAGACCCTAATTGCTGGAAGACAGTCACCCAGAGCAGGGGTCTCCAACCTTGGCGACTTTAAGACTTGTGGACCTCAGTTGGCTGAGGAACTCTGGGAATTGAAGTCCACAAGTCTTAAAGTCGCCAAGGTTGGAGACCCTTCTCCCAGAGGACCAACCTAACTTCTAGATGCACGTTGTTTCAGAGTATAGTTTTCAAGACTGAAAATTCATGGAACCTTCACTTCACAAAATCAGTTTACCGTAAGTAGTTTTTTTTACAAGAGGATCTCTTCAGTTAATTGTGGTTGGAGGAAGCAGTTCTGATAGGTACAGCATAGGACTTTACATCAATCCTAGCATTTTGATTAACTTGAATAAATAACTTTGAATAAAGAAACCTGTTGGTAGTATATCATACGATTATTATAGCCATTAGTGCCAATCAATAGGTAGAGCACTGAGTTTTGATTGAATTCTAGTTTACTGTGGTCTTCAAAGGCAACTCTCCTGTATGTACAGGGCACTCCAGAAACCGAATCTCTAAATGACAAAGGTATGAGTTGCTATAGCTATCGTATCCTGATCTAGGAAGGGCTGCCTTTCCTAATAATATAGGTGTTAAAGTAATAAAGTGGAGGCTTAAAGATTAACAAATTTATTTTGAGATAACATATTATTAATGTTAAAATAATTTTGATGGAGGAGAGAGCTTTTTATGATGCAGGAATAAGTACATTTTTCTTTAGAGGTCAATGGAATTAAACAAGTATACTCTAATGAAAATGAAAAGTGATTGATAAAAAAATTTCTAAAGACCCAAAGCAAAAAGACTAGCTAAAGCTTATAATACCCTCAATACCTTTAAATTCCCCTCCCAAATCAGACCACTTAGTTGAGTTCAGCAATTATTATAGCCAGCAGTGTTGCACTTTGGTGATTTCAGCTCTGAGCTTCATGATTTAATTCAGGGAAAGGAATTCATGAAGTGATAAATGTACTATTGCATTTACTTCAAAATACTGGAAACCTGCCCTAATGTACGTAGGGCTCCTGTGTTTATTCAGTGGAACAGGATCCAGGACCTCTACTCTAAAATTCTGCAGTGATGGCACTGCTGATCATAACACATGCAATGACGTTAATTTGGAATAGCTATTGCTTGTAGTGTTTAGTATATTACTCACCCTTGCTCTGGCTCTCAACTATGGAGTAATTTTATTTTCCTGATAAAAGACTTAGGATTCTCTTTGGAAAAGAAAAAAACAGGATATAAAAAGTAACATAAAACGTTTTCCTGCCACTATCCCAATAATTTCTCATTTGGCCCAGCTATTTTCCTGATAACAATTTTGCACAAATGACAATCCTGTAAAATGTTTCAGCACCTATAAAAATGGGTGGAATCTCCTGCTAAAATTAAGCAGTCAATTCCACTCTTTGTTTATAATCCCAAGAAATTGAATAAACAAAGGGATATCATTAGTGATTCTGAACTAATCTTGCTCTCCCTTAGCCCTTCCCTAACCCATAATAATAATATGAATGCTTGTTTTATCGTTGATGTCACATTACAACAGGCTTTTTCTTGGAAATAATTCTACATAAAGCAGCCTTCACTTCTGTATTCCTTAAACTGTAGATTAGAGGGTCAAGGACAGGTGTGACTATTGCATAAAAGACTGACACCACCTTGTTGAGGTTGATTGAGGAGGTAACTTTGATACGGACATACATAAAGAAGAGTGTCCCATAAAAAACAGCTACTACCATTAAGTGGGCAGTACAGGTTGAAAAGGCTCGTTGCCGTCCAACCAACGAGTTAATTCTGAGCACTGTAATGATAATATGAACATATGATGTGATAATAACCAAAGAAGAGATCAACAGTACCAAAAGAGAGACCAAGAAGTCTACTGATTCCTTCAGTGAAATGTCAGTGCAGGAGAGAATAAGGAGTGGGGAAGCATCACAGAAGAAGTGATCTATCACATTGGGGCCACAAAATGTCCACTGTGACATGAAATAAACAGGCAGCACTGGGGTAAGAAAACCAGTTAACCATGAGCCAATTGCAAGAATCAGACAGGTGTTTCGATCTACAATCTTTTGGTACCGCAGAGGCATACAAATAGCCACATAGTGGTCATAGGCCATGGCTGCCAGCAAGAAGCATTCTGTACTGCCCAAGAAAGTGAAGAGGTAAAGTTGAGTCAAGCAGGCAGAATAAGAGATCCTCTGACCTGCTGGATATCCAAACCCAGCCAGCATTTTGGGCACAGTGAGAGAGGTATACCAAATGTCCAAGAAGGAGAGATGGATGAGAAAAAAGTACATAGGGGGGGTGTAAGCGCTTTTCTGTTGCTACCACTAAGACCAGGATGCCATTTTCCATCAGGGTTAGCAAGTACATGATTAGGAAGAAGCCAAAGAGAGGCAACCATGCCTCCTGGATGCCTGTGAAGCTTACCAAGACAAATTCTGTCACCAATGTCCAATTTTCATGTGGAGACCGCATCTAGGAGTCAGCACAGAATTGTTTGAATAGTAGGACACAGAAACAATAGTGGGAGATTCATTCTTCACATTCAGGGTTGGGAATAAGTGTAATGAGTTTTGCAAGTTATCTTTCCATTCTAAGGGATGAAAAAAATGCACTAAAAAAAACCAAAACACCCCAGTATGAACAGAATGATTACCAGTAAGCTGAGTGCATTTAACTATCATCTCAGCTACAAAGCACATTGAGTATATTTATTTATTTATTAATCAAATTTGTATAAATCTTGTACCAAGCCCACTGTAACAACATTGCCAAAAAGGCACTAAGAGTAGTCAACTTAATCCTGCGTAGCTTCTTCTCTGGCAACGTTACACTGCTAACTAGAGCATACAAAACGTTCGCTAGACCAATTCTCGAATACAGCTCACCTGTCTGGAACCCGCACTGCATATCGGATATTAATACAATTGAGAGAGTCCAAAAATATTTCACGAGAAGAGTCCTCCACTCCTCCACTCGCAACAGAATACCTTATTCCACAAGACTTGAAATTTTGGGCTTAGACAACTTAGAACTACGTCGCCTTAGAACCGATCTAAATGTAGTTCATAAAATTATCTGCCACAATTCACTACCTGACTCTGGTTTCTTCCCCAAACCCAAAAAACTTTAACCTTAGACTGTCTACTGTCGACCTCACCCCATTCCTAAGAGGTCTGTAAGGGGCGTGCATAAGCGCACCAGCGTGCCTACCGTCCCTGTCCTACTATCCTATTGTCCTCATCTATCTGTATTCACTTTGATTATGTTTATGTTTATACCTATACCTGCTATCTTGTACATGTTTGACAAATAAATAAATAAATAAAGAAATAAAGTGCTTACAGGTTGTAGGGGAAAAAATGAAAGCAGTCTCTGAAAATCCCTTGCAAAAATTGGGGCTTATTTATTTGGTTTTAAGTGAAGCTCCAGCATTCAAAGACATATATATGCAAGGAGGAAGGGTCATTTTCCATATTGCATTTTGAGTCATTATATATATGACTTGAATAAATACTGTGCATATATGATATTCCTATGTAAGCATTATTTCTGTAATCTTTACACATGGCCACAGAAGACTACTAATTTCCACAGAACAAGTATCACTGGACTGTATTATAAGTCAGTTGTATGCAGCAGCTTATCATAAAATTTATATCTCCATCACTTTAATTTTGGTTGAAAAATATTTTGGTTTTATACTTTTTAATGTATTCATTCACTGTTTTTATCTCTGTTAAACACCACCCAGAGTCACTTGTTTGTAAGATGGATGGTTATATAAATTGGTTTGATAAATAAATAATACATATATTGCAAAACTTCCAGGTGAACCATTACTTATTAGTTTTTTCCTGGTAGCCATAAAACTGGCATTGGGACATAGAAACAAGAACCTAAAACAAAATAGGCACTAACTTTATCCAACCTACTATATAATTCCTTACAGTTAGTCATCCTTCTGCACCAGTCTTCTGTAGCTCGGCGGGCTCCAGAAGTTCCCATTATTGGTTGGAGAAACGTATTCTAGGATAGCCATATTCACTACTCACACTTCCAAGAGATGGTTCCTGAAGTCTGCTTCTGTTGCTATTCTCTAAGAGGGGGTTTCAGGGATGCAGCTTGGCACAATTCATCCTCCTTCAGCCACATCTTTGCCTTTGAATACAACTAACCGGTGGTTGTGGACCAAGAGGAGACACAGAATTTGTGTGTGTGTGTGTGTGTGTGTGTGTGTAAGTTTAAGTTTAAGAAATAAAGACAAAAATATATGATTGCTGCAAAGCCTCCCTATGATCCCGATCAGGGAATGGGGTCTCTAAGAGACACCAGGAATTATCTAATGAGTAGCTAGGGAACATCAGGGCATGCAGAGGAGACACACATACAGGCCCTCACTAGACAGCCTATAGATTTCATTTTCAAATAATGGTCAAAATACAAATCAGTAAATACATAGAGGGCATAATTTTTAGTGTCAGTCACATGCTATTGCAGAATACTTCGTTATTGCATATAGAAAACTAAATTCAATGTAGTCAGACCTTCACTTCAAAGAACTGATTGAGATGTTGACATGAGCATAGAAAGCTATATTTTACTTGATGAGACCATAGGTATATCTAAGGCAGGGTGCACAGTTCTCTTTTTTAGGTCAAGAGCCATACTCCTCATATTAGCCAATAGTCCCTAGGCTGGCAACGACTTTCCAGATTACTGTTAGCCCTATTTCAGGGTGATACTTGCTATAAGACAAGAGATGCCTGGGATATTTTCTACATGGTAAAGTTATTATGTAATCACATCTGATTACATAAATTTTCTGTAATCACATCTGTACTTTTCTTGTCAACAATATAAAAATAGTTCAAGATTGCCTTCTTCTGAGACTTTCCAGTCTAACCTAGAATTCTGAGTGATCCCTTGGCCTCCCATTAAAGTACTATCCAGATCTAATCTTACTTAGCTTTAGTTAAGGTCAGCCAAGACTATTAGATGCTGCCCCCTGCTATAGGGAACATGTTTTTATAGAACTGTTTTTTTAATTAGATATGGTCCAAGATACAGAATAAAAGAAAAATGTATTAAAAATTTACATTTTTACAAGTGTACTTGTAGAGCAACATAGCAAACTTTCAGATGGAAAAGTCTGTATATATATTAAAACATTGCCAGCCTTATCTACACAAAGCAGGTAGAACATCTTAACCAACATTTCTCAATCTGTTATCCTCCAAATGTAGTAGGATTCAGATAATCTACTTCTTCAATTGTGAATTGATTCCCCACCCTTTTAACAATCTTCTCAAAAAAGAGAAGTTTCAAGATTTGATAATCATTCTCCAAAATTGGTGAGTTTAGAGAGGCCTCTTAAGGAGCAAGTATGCCATAGTTCCTTTAAGGAGGTGAAGATGCCTCCTTTTCCAAGATGAGTTTATAATATATATGGAATCCTTTGTGCTCTCTAAGTTTGGTTGTTTACTTGCAGACATTTCATTACCCAACTAGGTAACATCATCAGTGCTAGTGAGTGTGGGGTTTGCTCTCTATTTATATACAGTAGCTTGCCCTGCCAGTGTTGGTGGAAGTGTGGTTTTTCTCCTTGATAGTTCTTTGATTAGGGTATTGTTTTCTGCCTGGTTGTTTGTCTAGTGTTAATCCCTGATTATCTGGGTCTTGGTTGTTAGAGAGGAAAAAAGTCTCTTTTGAATGTAAATGTGGTAGCTGTATTGATCCAGTGTTCCAATATCTAAGGGGCTGCCACAAAGAAGAGGGGGTCAACCTATTCTCCAAAGCACTTGAAAGCAGGACAAGAAGCAATGGATGGAAACTAATCAAGGAGAGATCCAATCTAGAACTAAGGAGGAATTTCCTGACAGTTAGAACAATTAATCAGTGGAACGACTTAATTCCAGAAGTTGTGGATGCTCCAATACTGGAGGTTTTAAAGAAGAGATTGGACAACCACTTGTCTGAAATGGTATAAGGGCCTGAACTAGAAAACCTCCAAGGTTCCTTCCAACTCTCTTATTCTATTACTCTGATTTATCTCTATGTGCTGTTGCTGGCTGATTTGTCTGAATGCTAAGCTTCCCAGAATTCCCTAGTATTTTGAATTGGTCTAGGATGGTCATAGTTTCCTAGTACAAGGAGTCTGTCCAAGGTGTTGTAAGATTAAGGCATTTTCATCATGTCTTCTGGCAATTAGTTGGTGTTCATGGATGCATTTCTGCCTATCTGTCCTACATAGCGGCTGTTACAGTTCTTACACTGTATGTTGTAGATGACTCCTGTTTAGCTTTAGTTGGTTGTGTGGTACAGTGATGCCAGGTGGTTGTAACAGTCTGTTGGTAGTTTCTCACATGTGCTTGATGAATGGCAGTATTATACTTTTCATAGTTTATGTTGGTTGAGCTGCAGTGGGTTACATGGTCAGAAACTTTTGACAAAATAGTATGGGTATTCATTTTGTTAGAATATGTTGTGTAGGTGATCTGTTTCCTCTTTTTGGTGTTCTGAATTGCTGCAGTGCATTTATATTCATCTGAATAATGTTCTTACACAGCTCCTCTTATGTGAAACTGGGTTGTTAAAACTACTACTAATAGTAATACTATTTCAATAAATAAGCAGAAAACAATACTCTAAATTATCAAGGAGAAAACCAACACTGGCAGGCCAAGCTACTGTACAGTATATAGACAGGGAGCAAACCTCACACTGAGTAGTACTGATGATGTTATCAGTCATTAAACATCAGGTAGGCAAATAACCAACCTCAAAAACACCAAGAACTCCACAGTTCAACCCTTTCTTCTGGTTGAATCACATGGAGTCTGTCTGGCTGTATTTTGAGAAAATACACCCCCACCTCAGTCATGACATACCATATTGTTGGCTATTGTTGTCACTTAGGACTCCCTCTATAGATATGATTTCAATGCTCTTCGTTCCACTCTGGAACCAGCAAATCTTCAACAGCCAATGCTACCTAAATTCAGCTTGCTTTTGTAGCCATCTTCTTTTTCATTTCCCCCAAACTTTAGTGAAATTTCTCCCTTCCTGACAGCTCTTATCTTATATTTTCAACTTTATCTCCTCCCAGCCTGACAATTTCTTTCTGAGTGAAAACTACCTGTTTCACCCCAAGTAAACTGTCAGGCTTCAGCTTATCAGCAGAGTTTGTCTGGGAGACTGCATGACAAAATGGCAGACAGCATATAACTTCTCTGGACTAGGCCATATCACAGTTGGTGTGAAATTGGAGAAGATTGTGTGAGGAGTGAGGTATATAGCAATAGCACTTAGACTTATATACCGCTTCATAGTGCTTTACAGCCCTCTCTAAGCGGTTTACAAAGTTAGCATATTGCCCCCAACAATCTGGGTCCTCATTTTACCCACCTCAGAAGGCTGGAAGGCTGAGTCAACCTTGAGCCGGTGAGATTCGATCTGCCGAACTGCAGCTAAGCAGTCAGCTGAAGTAGCCTGCAGTGCTGCACTCTAACCACTGCGCCACCTCGGCTCTTCAAGCTGTGTGGAAATGCTCTATGATGCTAGAAAAACTGTAGCCCTGGATACCTGAAAATACAGTATACCAAGTTGAACAAGATTGAGTTTGTACTCATATGTGATTCCTAGTTTTTCTTTATGAGCTTCACTGACTTTGATAACTACAGTGACGAATAAATGCATTAAAAACATTAAATCAACAAGAGAATTATAGAGTTGTGATTTAGAGCTAGAACAGAGACAAATCTCTAAAGAAATAGAAAAAGGGGAAAAATTGTTTTATTTAAGTTAACAAGTTCCCCAATGTTGCTGCCAAGTAATAATTAACTGGGGGGGGAGGGGGAGATATAGAGAACATAGCAAGAGAATAGAAATTTGCATGACTAAATTTTTCACCAGTTACCTATGCCAAGTCTTTCATTCCTGGAAGGAATCCTATACCATTACTCTAGACCAGTGGTTCCCAAAGTGGGCGGTACCGCCCCCTGGGGGGCAATGGGATGATTTAGGGGGGCGCTAAGAGGCAGGGAGGGCGACAAGAGGCAAGGGGGGCAGCAGGGGGGTGCTAAGAGGCCACCTGGAAGGCAGGAAAGCATGTCAGGGCGGCGGGGAAGGGAGGTAGTAGCCTACTCCCTTCCCCACAGCCCTGCCATGTTTGGCGGCCTTCCACGCGGCCTTCCCAGTGGTCCCCCATGCCCGCTTGCCTTCCGAGGTCGGTGTCCGGCCCGGCCAGTGGGTGGGCGGGCAGCCCTTGGTGGAAATGCAGACGCTGAGAGGGGCGGCAGAAGGGCAAGCAGATGTCCCGGGGCTGCTGCACATGCGCCCGCCCCGTTCCTGCAAAGGCAGAGCCCCCCCCTTGCAGGGCGATCCAAAGAGGGGAGGGGGATGCTGAGAAAAGGCCGCCTTCCACCGATGCCGGCTCCGCAGCACTTGGGGCTCCGAAGCAGCCCACTGGCTTCTCACCCGGCCACCTGCCTGCTCTCTTTGTGGATCGGCCCGGCCAACCGCTGGTGCCACTCTATGAACTCAGCCCACAGCGCCGGGTTGGAAGCCAGTGGGCTGCTTTGGAGCCCCAAGTCCCGTGGAGCCGTCACAGGAGGCACGGGTGGAAGGCGGCCTTTTCTACAGCATCCCCCTCCCCTCTTTAGATCGCCCTGCAGAGCTCTGCCTTTGCAGAAACGGGGCGGGCGGTTTGTATGGAGGATTGGTGGGGGGGAATGCGCGGCCCTCCAGGATGGAGAGCGGGGCAAAAGAAGGCACAATAGGCTGCGCTGCCCTGGCCCCGCTCAACCGTGCTTCTTCCAGCCCATCCACCCCACGGCGCCGTGAACGAGACAATCGGCCACGCCTCCCCACCCGGCCTTCCTTGCCGGGCGCTGCTGCACTGGTGGCTCCGCCCTGCCCAGCTCCACCTGCCACCAGTTCCCATGAACTTCCCAGGAGATGGCCAGAGTGAGGGGCGGGAGCGCGTGGGCCCGGCTGGCGTTCAGCTTACCTTCCTGGCGAGGCTTGGAGACCGCCCGGCATGCCCATCCACTGGCTCTCCAGGCAGCGCCACTTTCTCCCTGCCCCAAGGCCCCCGCCAGCCCGGAGACCACGCTCTGGGACAGCACATGACAGGGGATGCGCCACTGCCGGGCCGGAGCACGGTTGCCACCACCGTCGCCCCTCTCGTCTTCCCGGCTTCAGCTCTGGGACCTTTGCAGGCTGGGAAGCATCGGGGTGTGCTACGATGCTTACGGAGCTCCGCCGGCCTCAGGTCCACCGGCTTCTGGGCTGGCGGGGGCCTTGGCAGGGCAGGGAGAAAGTGATGCTGCCTGTAGAGCCAGCGGATGGGCGTGCCGGGCAGTCTCCGAGCTTCGCCAGGAAAGTAAGCCGAGCGCCGGCCAGGGCACTTTCTTCCTTCTCCCGCTGCCGAGAAGAGAGAAAGAGAAAGAAAGAAAGAAGATTGGAAAAGGCAGGGATGTTTCTCATGTGCATTCACACATTCAGGGACGCCCTCACTTTCTCTCGTCCAGATATACCTGCACACATGGAACGATTTTATAAGCCATAAACTCTATGTCAGGAATCCCCCGTCTTGGCAGTTGGTGAGTAATTTGGAATTTTAGGAGCATCTCATAGCTGCTGTCACAAGATATTTGCCTTGGGGGAGGTTGCTTTCTACTGCAGAAGAAAGAGAGAGAGAAAAGAAAGAAAGAA
>QLTV01004389.1:2960574-2971946 GCA_003457575.1 Thermophis baileyi
TACAGGTATTAGAAAAGAATGGAGCAGGTATAATAAACTTACGTTCAGGTACCCACAAATGCGTTCCAGATCTTTAAAATTCAGAGCCAAATCACTGTTGGCTTATTCGGATTCTCAGATTAAAGCCAGCATCCTCAAATTCAGCATTAAAGGTAGTCCTCTCTTAGGAACACAATTGAGCCCAAAATTTTGGTTGCTAAGCAAGAGCATTGTTAAGTGAGTTTCACCTCATTTTACAAGTTGGCCACGCCCACCTGGTCACCTGACCACCAAGCCATGCCCACCTGAAGGGGGTGGGGGTGGGGGAACTGAGGATGAGTTTGTAGCACCAAGGGGGCAGTGGACTGAAAAAGTTTGGGAACCACTGCTCTAGACCATAGATGTGTGTCAGTCATTAATTCAGGAGCCACATCAGACTTTGTGCACCATGTCAAGTGCATAAGTGCAAGGGCCCTTTTTGTAAAGAGGTTTCAGGGATCAAATGGACACTATAAGCCCTTAGAAGGCTTACAGCTCCCATTTTATCTCTTAAAGTCTCCAACCACCCAAAAAATGCAAAACAGTCGTGCAAATATTGTGTGTATGCATATGTATGTGTGTGTGTTTACATATATATAGACATGCTTAAATGATCCCTTGTTGAGGTAGTCATTCTTATTCTCCTTCACTTAGGTTTGTATATTTATTTTTTAATTTATTAATATAGATTTATATCTTTTTTATATCTGTTGTTTTTATATCTACTTCAGTACTGCATCCAACTGTTGTGCGCAGCCCAGAATCACATTTGATGAGATGGACAGCTGTATATATTTTATTAATAAACAAACAAATAAATAATAAATATACATATTTGTTTCCTTCTAAGCCACTTTAGAAAAGTAGAATATGTTTTGCCATAGTTTATTATGTAGAAATTGGTGCTCAGTGCAAGAGCATCTGCCTTCCTCCCTGAAATGGAGGGGGGGTTACCTACTCACAATATCTTCCTTGTTATAATAGGGAACAGCTTCCTGCATTTGCCCCAAATTGCAGATTGCAATTGATAAATATACCATTTACAATAATTCTTGTTTAATGACTGCCTTCACACTTAGAGCAGCGATGAAAAAGCATCTTGTAACTAATCTTCGCATTTACGATCTTTAAGTTTGTAGAGCAGGTTTGTAGAGCAAAGGAAAGCTGAAGTAATTGTTGTAAGGAATATCCTTCTGGGTTCGGTTCCAAGTGGGGAAAAAGACACTGGAAGCATGGCGACTGCTTGGAAAGATGGTATAATGGTGGACAGCAGGACCACATGGTCTGAGGTCCTGGGGAAAAGGGGGATCACATGCCTCAAAGATATTGAAGAAGAAGAGAAGGGGCTTGCTGAGAGTCCCTGAGTTTTTTATACTTTCTGTTGGGCCCCACCTTAAGAGTTTCCTGTTCCTGTGTAAGAAATGTATCCCATTGGCTGTCAGACTCCCAGGGGGCGGGGGTCTTAGCTAACTCTGTAGGCTTTGTCTGTGTCCCAGGCTAGTTTGAGTGCTGGCTGATGCAATCTTCCCAGGTGCCATGTGGTGAGATGGGCAGAGGGCTAATCCTATCTTTGTTATGTAGAATAGACTGCCCATTGACAAAGGTGGGGGGAATGAGTGAGCTGGGCTCAGGCTTAATGGTCCATTGAGAAAGGTGGGGGCTATTAAGAGTTAGTCTATTTTCTGCCTAAAAACAAGTTTCTCCATTTTCTCATCCATATAAGGTTCTGTCTTTTTTAATATTTCCTAAAATATTTCATTCCTCTAGGAGGGGGGTAGGTGCTAACTTCCTACATAATAAAGCGCAGTTGCAGTTTCACTTAGTAACTGCCTTGCTTAATAACTGAGTTGCTGTTTTCCTTCCAGAATTTTGCCTCTTAATTTTATTCCCACAATAGTGCTGCGTAATATGTCAGGGTGAGACAGGGCAACTAGTGCTAAAGCCAGCCCAGTAAGCTTCATGGCAAAGGGAAATTTTAATCCACGTCTTCCCAATCCTCAAAACAACCCTCTACTCACTATTCTGTGCTGTTTGTTGCAATGTACCTCTCAGGTCACTCTTGCCAAGTAATACAGCTAAAGGACTCCTGTGTTATTTCTCCCCCAGAATACAGGTTATGAGAAAAGGCGTAGACAGTTTTGTTTGGCCCACCTCACTTTCCCTTCCTTCTTAACATTTCTTCAATTGTGACACCTTTCCAAATGCAGCAGTGCCTGCACGCTCTGCTTTTAAAAAGAAATGAGCGACAGACATTCCATTTCAAAATTTCAGCTGATCTGGTGTATCCTCCAATCTAGCATTCCTCCAATCTATGAGAATGAAAGACACTCTTATTTACAGCCATTTATAGCAGGCAGGAGTTATTCAGTGGACAGTAATGAGTTAGACATTATCTTCTAGAGCAGGGGTGGGTTCTAACTTACCTCGCTACTGGTTCGCTTCCTCCCGCGCCGTGTGATCGTGCCTCGTGGGCGTGCACGCGCTTTGCACGTGTGCGCAGTGCCGAAAAATCTGGAAAAAAATGCAAAAAAAAAAAAAAGCCAAAAACAAGATGGCGACGCATGCGCAGTGCCGGAAACTCAGCTTCTGCGCATGTGCAGAAGAAAAAAACCCGGGAAAATTTTTTTAAAAAATCAAAAAAAATTTTTTTTAAAGGATGGTGGCACCCAAGGACTGGCACCGACCGAACCGGATCCGTGACATCACTGTGACATTACCAGTGGGTTGCTACCGGTTCGGGCGAACCGGTCTGAACCGGGAGGAACCCACCCCTGTTCTAGAGCACTGTTTTTCACACTTTTTCAGCTAAGAATCAGTTACCGTAGTTAAAAACAAATTTCCCATACCCCGATAGGACCCAAGGCTTTACTGACAGAAAATTGGTTGTGTTCACATAAACTACACCCTATCAAAGAAACCCATCAACTTCTTATGAGATTCTAAGATTTGAGAAACACAATTTAAAGAGCCCTGTTCCAGGAGGGCTGCACCACCTTTCATTGGTGGACATCCATCCTTCGCAATTCTTTGCAGCCTGAATAACAATAGCCTACCTTAAAAGATCTTCCTATAACTGCCACAAGCATGTGATAAAAGGTTCACCTAGAAACAGCTATAATTATTCTGCTGGTCAGGAAATGGACATCTATCTCTAAATTCTGCTCGAGGCTCACCATGGATAAGATTACTTTTGTATTTATATGGTTTGAACTTAGGAATTCACTCCACCCTTCTTGGTATTCCAAAGACTGGATTGTTCTTTGTTGTACATTTATTATGCCCAAGTGATGTATTGAGCTAATGTGGGTGAAGAGTCACTGCTGTACAAATGTATTAGAAAACATATTTTATTTTCTGTTTCAAGAAAAAACAATCTCTTCCTTGTTTGGCTTTGATTTTTTTTGTTGTTGTTAATTGTTACAACAAAAAACACGTCCAACAATAATACAGGTTTGAAGACAATTCCTCAGTGTATGTCATGTGCTAATACACAGCATAAAAATATATAAACTGATGTTTACAAGGACTCAAAAATGTCACTTTATTGTCAGTTAAAAGCCCATGTGTGAGTCTTCTGTTCAAAGAGATGTTTATTTACTGCAACCTTCCCTCAGCTTGTCAATTTTGTCTGGTGAGATTTATGATATTTTTCTTTGCTTGTTCTTTACATGGTAGAGGACCTTTTCCACAGCTCTTTTCACATCTTTGTTTCTCAGGGTGTAGATAATTGGATTCAACACTGGAGTGACAACAGCATAGAGCAAAGAGACAACTTTGTCCATTTCAAAAGTCTGATCAGAATGAGGGCACAGATATGTGAAGATTACTGTCCCGTAGAAGATAGTAACCACCATGAGGTGACTGGAACAGGTAGAAAAGGCCTTGTGCCTTCCTGACACAGAAGGGATATGGCAGATGGTTGAAACAATCAGCGTATACGAAGTCAACGTCAGAAGGAAAGATAGGAGGACAATTACCGCAGAGACCAGGAATACCATTGTGTCAGCCATGAAAGTATTTCCAGTCGAGAGCTTAATCAAGGGCCCCGTGTCACAGAAGAAGTGGTTGATCTGGTTGCTGCTGTTAAATGGCAGCTGTGAAATGAAGGCTATGGGCAGGAAGGGGGTCAAAAATCCAATCAGCCAGGAACCCAAGGCGAGGCAGACACAAGCATGGCTGTCCATGAGAACTGGATATTGCAGTGGGTGACAGATGGCTAAATACCTATCATAGGCCATGGTAGCCAAGAGAAGGAACTCTGTGGAACCAAAGAAAAAGAAGAAATACATCTGAGTGAGGCAGGTCCAGAAGGAGATGGCACAGGATGCCCTGAGGACATTTCCCAGCAGCTGGGGAAGAGTAACTGAGGTATAACACATCTCAAGGAATGAGAAATGCCTCAGGAAGAAGTACATGGGGAATCGCAAGCTCACATCTATATGGGAGAGGACAATGATCAAGGCATTGCCAAGGAGTATGAAGAGATAGATGGAGAGGAGAATGACAAAGGAGATCAACGGGAACTCCTGAAGCTCAGGAAAGCCGAGCAACATGAATTTGGGGGCGGAGGTGCCATTCAGCATATTCTTGGTCCAGTCTGTACAGCCAGCATCAAAAGGAAATGGAAGACATAGGAAAGAAACAAAATGTGTTTGAGAATAGAGATGCTAGGGGGGAAAAGGCATTTATTCTTCCAATAAACACATTCAAGGCATCCATTCACCATTTTCAACTTTGATTCAAACAAAGCCACCTGAATTAACTTGGTACAAGTACACATTTCATATACAATATTATATACGTATTAAAGTCCGTTTGGAATTTCCCACTACTTTGGTATGCTGGATAGCTCTTGCTTACATTATGAAAGCATAGCTCCCTATATTCTGCCCTGGGTGCCAAAATAGCAATAGCAATAGCACTTAGACTTATATACCGCTTCATAGTGCTTTACAGCCCTCTCTAAGCGGTTTACAGAGTCAGCATATTGCCCCCAACAATAGGTTTGAATTGGAATAGCAACAGGAACTGTTCAGCAGGACTTCAAGACCAGTTGGTTTATTAATCAGACTGATATCTCAGTGACCGATCCCATAAAGACACCACTCAGAGTAAGAAACAGAGCCAAATGAAATATCTTATAAATGCATGCAAAAATTAAAAACAATATCAGACCCCAAGCCCAGCCCTCCCCCAGAATAGCTCTGTCTTCATTTTTTTTTCCAGAAAGCAGATAATGTTGGAGATAGGTGAAGGTCCAGGCACAATCAAAATGGTTGGGTCAACAGTAATGAGAGATGTGATCCTGCAGGTAATCCAAAGGTAGCAGAGATATAAAAGGTTTTATAGGTTGAAACCCATAAATTGTATGAATTCATATTAATCAGCTTTAAATCAAGATAAATGGACATATCTACGTCTTTCTATGATGTAACATAAAAACCATATTTAGAGATTTCAAATTCAACAAATCCCATCGGTCACCATATAATTCAAGTAACAAGTTTCCTCAACTAGGAACTAGGCACATAGACTAGTTCCCCAACCTGATGCTTTTGAGATGTGTTACAATTCCTATAGATGGGTATCTCCCAACATGAGCAGCTTTGAGATGTGTGGACTTCACTTTGGTGACAAATTCTGAGAGTCAATCAATCAATCAATCAATCAATCAATTAATCAATCAGAAATTCAGAATACTGCTGGAAGGAACCTTGGAAGTCTTTTAGTCCAGCCCATACACCACTGCTCAGTCTGGAACATAGACCACAGTGATTATGGAAGTTAAAATTCAATGTAACTGATAAATTCCAGGTTGGAAAATATATACCTGGACTTATAAGTAGACTGGACACAGATAGAACTATCACTGCTGCTATTCTAAGTTTTAAATACTATTATATGACGATCATTTATATGAACTGAAAGAATAACTGAAAGAATAAACATGAATAGAAAGTAGGAAAAAACCGGGAAAAACACGCAGCTTCAAAATTTGTACCAATAAAGAAAATTGATGGTGGCCACTGTGATCAGTTCCAGATGGCATACGTGCATTTTTGTTTTATGCTACAATACAGGAGCTATTTTATGGGGTTTTAAACCCACCCCATCATTCTGAGTAAAGATGAAGGTGCTCGAAAGAGTTGCAGAAAGAGGCTACATTCGTGTCCTGTGCTTTCAGAAGCTTCTTTCTGGAACCAAATCTGAAGATGTGTACAGAGATGTAAAAGGGATTTCCATTTAGCTCAACAAAAGATGTTGTCAAAAACCAAAATTCAGAACATTTAAGCTTATCAATATCTACAGTTTAATATTTGCTTTAATTTTGCTTTCCAGAGTTACTTGGGAGAGGAAGCTTGCAATTTACCATACCATATATTCAGTAGGATAGAAAGATAACATCATGTTCAGCTTATTCTTGGGAATAGTCCCAGGTCATCTTTCGGGCCACACATTTATATATTTGGAATATTGCATATATTTCTACTCAATGCTGGTTGCTCGGCAACACAAGTATTAGGGGATAGTGTACTCACAATTTATTGGAGCTTTCCATAGATATCTAATGGCCACTTGGGGAAGAAAAAGCTGGAATAGATAGACTTTTGGTCCAATTAGCATGACTTACAGTCTTTCTTAAACATGTCCATTTAAAAAATGACTTTTTTAGAACAAATACAGTACACACAGATTTTCTATTTCCCTTGTGTGCAGATATGGTTATGGTAACAACTGAATGCACACCTAATTTCACCAAACGTTATTCTGTTTTCCTGATAAGTGGAGTATAATAACCAAGATGCCTTGGATTCTGAAGTAAAGAATCACTAAAAATATCCAGCAGCAACAAATACAGTATTCTGCAGGTCTGGTATCTATATTTTCCAAATGTAATACTCTTAATTCTTAAAACAATCAGTATCTCCAGAAATTGAGGTTAGTTTTATCAGGGACCAAAAGTGGTTCACATAAGACATTGGAAAGCAAACTCTTTGTGCAGGAGCATATAGCTTTGAGGGCATATAAAGAAATATGTCAACTTTGTGGAATGAAAACTTCCACATCCTAGTTGTTAGCCCATAAACTATACTCATCTGGTCCTCTAGGCCTTTACAGATTGCCCAAATCTTTTTTTGTTTTCCAAAGCAGCCATAAGAAGTAGGGTTATGCAATTATCTCATAACAACTCAAGAACAGAGAGATGAAAGGATACTCCTGTCACTTACCTTAATCAGAATCAGTTTCCCACTTACTGAGATGTAATTAGAGCAGAAGAAAAGCACAGAATTTCTATTACAGTAGCCTCAATCCAGTCCAGAGAATAAAAGGTTCAGGCAATTGTTATACTTATCAGCTGATAATCTTTGGGTGATAAAGAAAGGTTTCACTTACATCTTCCTTTAAACATTCTTTCTCACTTTACTACATTTGGATTTAACGTGTAACATGTGTTGCAAACTATCCCTGTCAGTGATGCCTATCTTTCAAAACCACTCAAAGCAGCAATCACATAAGGTATGATCACACCCAAATTTTGCATGCATCAGTCATGCTTCCACCTCTCTCCAAAGGCAAACTAAGCAGGCTAGTAGTGGCAAATGACAGAAAAGGTGCAGAGCTGCTGATATAACCAGCTGGGGGCCTCAGAGGGTTGCAGAAAGTTGTCTCAACATAATAAACTCACATGGGCCAATTTCCCAGTTAACTTAATTGGAAAGTCGGTTCAATTGGGGAGACAAAAGGCTGTTTATAACTTTCTTTCCCCAACCTGGTGCCCTTGGCCAGAAGTTGCCCTGTTGCTTCAATTGCTCTAATAGGTGGCCTGCTGAGTCATTGGCTTGCTTTTGCCTGGAAGGACTTTGATGTCCTCCGATGATGTGGACAATTTACCTCTTGTTCTATTGTGTGCCTGACCTGTAGGTAGAAAGCAAAAAGCCACACCACCAGTAGCTTCTGTATCTAATGGGCTTGAAATTATGACTGGTTATAGCTCTGGTGTAACTTAATTTTATTACCTATCTTCTATTGTTAGTACGGTAGAAGATTGGTGTGTGTGTGAGATTAGGAGCATGAATTTTTGAAGGTACAAATCAAATATCTCTTTGTACATTACTATTAATTTACTTGATCTTTACTATATGAGTTGTGAGGTGGAGGCAAAAGAAAAGGCCAAACTTTAAATCTCACATTAGACCACCAGATTTTGGTGAAAATTTAAATAAACTGTAAGATTTTTAAAAATATTTTAATTTATGGGATTTTTTTAAATATATTTTTTATTTTTTTAATATACATCCATATTGTGTGTGAACAGAGTTGCTTCTGGGTATCATTCATATTAATCCAATTCACAATAACAGTATTATTGTAATAATCTCTATCACATTTATCAACTTTAAGTAATCCTCATTATATTGTTCAAACATACATAAGCAAGAAATGCCTAACTCCTCATCTTTATCTCTATTTTCATCTCTATCTTTCTTGTTCAATCTAAACATTTCTCTATTATATATGAACAAATTTGACTAGGTATCATTCATATTGATCCAATTCACGCTAACATTGTTAATAATCTCTATCACATTTATCAAATTTATATAATCCTTATTATATTATTTAAACATACATAAAAGGAAAATGCCTAACGTCATCTCTTCTCCTCTTTAGTGCTTGAATTCTTATCCATTTTTCATATCATTCATATTGATCCAATTCGCACTAACATTGTTAATAATCTCTATCACATTGATCAAATTTATGTAATCCTCATTATCTTATTTAANCCTCTCTTCTCCTCTTTAATCAAAGATTTTTCTGCCTTTCTTTCATATTAATCCATTTCACAATAACAGTATTAGTAATCTCTATCACATTTATCAAATTTAGGTAATCCTCATTATATTGTTCAAACATACATAAACATTCGTGCTAACATTGTTAATAATCTCTATCACATTAATCAAATTTATGTAATCCTCATTATATTATTTAAACGTACAGTACATAAAAGAAAAATGTCTAACATCTGTAAACTTCTAATCTTTCTATTATTTTTATTCATTCTATAATACAATTTATGTTCTAATATTTTCCCTATCTAATTTTATTTCTGCCTCCTTAACTTACAATCAGGCTACTTTAAAATTTAAAGGGCAACTTTTCTATCCATCATCTCTTCTCCTCTTTAGTGCTTCAATTCTTATCCATTTTTTAATTCGCCTCCCACACTCCTCATCTTTATCTCTATCTTCATCTATATCTTTTTTGTTCAATCTAAACATTTCTCCCAGTACAATCCAGTTGTCTGCCCATATCCCAATCTCCTCATCAAAGGTATTTTCCTGTCTCTCCAATTGTTGATTTGTCTGTTTTATTTTTTCCGGTCTTTCTTCCTTTGTCAGCTGATTTGTCAATCCTATTTTTTGCTCCAGTCCTTGATTTATTTGTTGATGTGTTCTTTCCGCTTTTGCTTACCATTTATCTGGTCCTCCTCTTCATCGAGCTGTTGCTTTTTTTGCTGATTTTTCTGATCCATATTTTTTCCCCTGTTCGTGTTCCATTTGTTGGCTTAAATGGTCCATTTCATCCAATCTTTCTGTTGCTTCCACCAGTTCATGGGCAGTTTGGTTTTTGTTCCTTGTTCTTTGCAAAATGTTTTCCATTTTCTGATCCATACCATCGACTAAATTGATAATATTTTGGAACAAGGGCATCTCATTAAGAAATCCTCTCATTTCCACAGCTGTTCCTTCAACTCCAAACATAATAGCAATAAAAGTGGAATAAACAATCACGCCTCAATCGAATTCAGAGTCTCCAAAACCCTAGAAGTATGGTTTATTAAATGGAGCTCTCCTCTCAAATTTCCATACTGCCTTTTGTCCAGCAGATATTTGTTTCACTCAATCTCCATTTCTTTCAAAACAAGGTCAATTGTTTAAATGGGCCAATTCCAGCATTTACTCAATACTCTGATAGCCCAAAATATTTTCCAAGTTCTTTAAGTCTACTCTGTGGTTTTAGTCTTTTATTCTAGCTTCCCAGCGTCTCTTTTATAAAATGTCTTTCTTATTTCCACCTCTGGTAAGCATAAGGCAATAAACAGCTAGAAATCACAACCACCAAACATCAAGTATTTTCTCCTCTGTAATTTTCCAGGAGTCTAGGAGTCACTTTTCCTTTCGTCAGTAGATGGCACTCTCAACTTACATAAATCTCTAAAAATATTTTCTTCTGCAGCTTAAACAGTTATATTTTTAGAGTCTCTTCTCTAGGATTTTTTTTTATCCTTGGGGTAATTTGTAAAGAAAAAAGAATCATTTCACCCAGCAACACAGTCTCTGTTCACTGCTCCCTTTCCTCCTGCACTGTCTTAGGTGTTCTGACTGTCCCCAGCTTCATGGCAGCCATGTTAACTGCTGCTGCTCCTCGTCTTCAGATGAGGGGGATTTTCCAAGTCAGGGAGGAGAGATCTGACTCTCCTCGATCTGCAAGGCGCCCCCTTTACTTCACCACCCCTACAGGGTGGCTATGGCTCCTTTCAGAGCCCTCCGATGGGGAGAGCTTGGAGCGGGGCCATGGAGCTCACGGTCCACGCCTCCGATAGCGCTGGAAGTACAGCCAGAAATTCCAATTTATGGGATTGTTATGGATACCATATTACTGACCCATCTTTAAAATATTACAGGTGCTTGAAACCATTTTTGCCCAAACATCTGTACAAGTTATGTAATTAATATAGAGGATTGCTTTGAAGGACGCTGGGAATATCTGTTACCAAAGCAACAATCAGATAAATGAGACTTGAGGCCAAGCCAAAAAAGTTGGTTTACAAAAATGCCTCAGGCAGGTGTTCCTCCCACCCCTGGTCACTTCCAGTTCATGTGAGGATAAAAGATGATACAAGATAAAAGGGAGGAAGGGAAGCACATTCAGACTTGTAAGATTATGTTAACTACAACTGTTCTAATAAAAGTAGCTTTAGGTCTATGTGGTGTCTATTTTTTAGTCTGGTCTACTTTATAGAGCCGTGATGGTGAACCTATGGCACGCGTGCCACAGGTGGCATGTAGAGCCCTCTCTGTGGGCACAGGAGCCATCACCCCAGCTTAGCTCTACTGTGCATGCACGTGCGCCTCCCGCCGGCCAGCTGTTTTTTGGGTCTCTGCCGCGCATGTACAGGGGCAGGGTGCATGCGGGAGATGCACGTGCATGTGCGGAGGGTGAGGGGAGTGCGGGGGGGTCATGTGTGCATGCAGGGGGCGCATGCAGGGAGTTGTGCGTGCATGTGCGGGGGGACAGGGGAGCATGGGAGTTGTCACGCGTGCATGCACGGGGTGGGGCACACG
>QLTV01004389.1:2977481-2997384 GCA_003457575.1 Thermophis baileyi
GCAAGAGCGGTCTGTAGCGCCGGCACCGGAGTCCGAGATGGAAGAGGAAGCAGGGCCAGAGGACGATGCTCAATCAGGGCCTTCTGTACCTCCTCAGCAGGAGTTCAGTGACTCCAGTGAAGAGGAGGGGCCTCTGATTGATGCCAGAGCCCGCAGGGCAGCTAGCCGGCAAGAGTGGCTGTGTAGAAGGAGGTCTCCTCGAAAGTAAACTTGCAGGCAGAGGGCCACGCCCTAAGACTATATAAGGTTGGCTCACACCGCACACTCTTGCTGGCGACAATTGTTTGTATTCACCTTGGCTGCTTTTTGAACTTTGTTCCTATCAGTTGGATTGACTCCAGTCCGGGCTCTTGGCCAACTTCAGCAAGTAATTATATTTGATGGACTTAATGACCTGCTTGTGTCTTTCATATTTGGAATCCCGGCCAAAGTGTTCTGTGCTTGAAAACAAACACTTTCGTGCCTATCAGTTGGATTGACTCCAGTCCGGGCTCTTGGCCAACTCCAGCAAGTAATTGTATTTGATGGACTTAATGACCTGCTTGTGTCTTTCATATTTGGAATCCTGGCCAAAGTGTTCTGTGCTTGAAAACAAACACTTTGGCAAAGAATTAGTATTCACTTTAATACTAAGCAATTATTAGTATTAAAGCCTTTTTGTTTAAATAACAGTGTGTGTGTGTCGCTTTCTGGGGGTTTGCCGCGCTGGGTCACAACAAGAGTTCTGCTAAGTTTCCCCCTCTCATCCCAAAGTAAAAACACAACTGTCAGACTGTCATTTTTATTCTGTTTTTTTACTAGTCTTCAACAGTCCTGCCCGCAGAAAGGAAAACAATTGGCACCCGCTTTTTTGGCAAGGGTGAAAGGGGGCATGAAGCAGGGAAACCCACCAATTCAGAGACTAACTCCTGGTGCTCTCAGAGGTAGAACGGAAGAAGATCTAGACATCTGGAAAGAGATCTCTCAAATAGTGTCGTTTCTGGTCAGTCTAAGCATAAGATATAGACGCTGGACTTGAAGGCTGCAGTGTGGAAAAAACCCAAATGGTTAGCGTCTTGCATAATTTTAAGAGTTCATAGTCTGTTTCTTGTCCTTTTTTGCTATTTCACATCAATTTGTGACTTTCCTTCAATTTTGCTTTAGGCTGTTTCACCTTTTGTTTTCTCTCTCGCTTGTCCTTTTTTACTCAACACCAACAAATTTTGCGGCCCCAAACTCATGTTTTAATTCATTCACTCCAAACTCCCCGCATTTTTCACAAGTTCACCAAAATTCTAGGAGCATTTACTACCCTTAAGGACAGGAGTGGGTTCTAACTTACCTCGCTGCCGGTTTGCTTCCTCCCACACCGCGTGACCACGCCTTGTGGGCGCAGTGCCAAAAAATGAAAAAAATTCCAAAAAACCCAAAAAAGCTGAAAACAAGATGGCGACGCATGCGCAGTGTTGGAAACTCGGCTTCTGCACATGCACAGAAGAAATAAAAATTTTTTAAAAAAATCCCAATTTTTTTTTTAAAAAAAAATCCCCAAAAAAAGATGGCGGCGTCCACGGACCGGCACCGACCAAACCGGCTCTGTGACATCACCGTGACATCACCAGCGGTTGCTACCGGTTTGGGCGAACCGGTCCGAACTGGGAGGAACCCACCTCTGCTTAAGGAAAGATAAATGGCTCTGCTGGGTTTTTAAAATGTTCTGCTTCTTGCATGTTCAGCTTTCACAAATAATGGTAAATGTGAAACCTTGTTAGCATCTTCCTTGATTGCCAGAGCTAGCAAACATCATCTTTCTTGCCCTAGAGAAAAAGAAATATTCCATACTTCCCTTTCCATATTCTCCCTCCTACTTCACATCATTATCAGAATGGCAATAAACAGGGGAACATTTATTAAAAAACAAAACAAAACCTCCCTTGGCATTTTAAGGTTGAGTCCCAAGAAAGCTGAAGGATGACTCTGGAGAAATGCAAAGATATGCCTTTCTTATCACCCTCCTCCCCAAATCATCACAACAAAGACAGAAGGAAAGGTATTATTCAAAGTGTTATATTTTTCTACAGACTTACAAGTAAAACAAAAAGGTTCTGTGAAGAAAAGAGATAATTATTTATGTAGAAAACTCAAAATAATTCAGCTGTATAAAAATTCTCAATAAAACCATACTGCTATGGATCCAGCTTTTATTAACTTCAGAAAAGTGCTGTGAAGAATGTGAATGTGTATCAATATGCAGCAGAAATTTGCAATGTTCACAGCAATGTATTTATGTGTGTGCGTGCGTGTACATACACACACACACTCACACAGAGTGATCTGTATTTTGCAAGATCCTTCTCAAAGATCTATGACAACAGAGGTCTCATACTGATACAGCCGTATCATAGTCAATATCTCAGGGATGCCAGTATTTATCAGAGATGGGTAGGTTCCTTTGGCAGGAAGTCCCTGATAGATTTTTGATCTCCATAAAATTCTTAAAAATAAACTCCCTAAAGCTGAGCTTGATTCCTAATGAGGTTTTCAACACATTCATGCAAATGGCTTGGCTGATGTAGAAGGGATTTGCTATCACCTTTTTCCAAAAATATGAGCCAGCAGTGTGCAGCAGCAGGCAAAAAAAGCTAATACAATCCTGGGTTGTATAAAGAGAGGCATAGAATCAAGATCACAAGAAGTATTAGTACCGCTTTATAAAATCCTAGTAAGATCACACCTGGAATACTGCAAGCAATTTTGGTCACTATACTACAAAAAAGATGTTGAGACTTTGAAAAAAGTTCAGAGAAGAGCAACTAAGATGATGAAATGCCTGGAGACTAAAACATATGAAGAATGGCTGCAGGATTTGGGTTTGGCTAGTCTAAAGAAAAGAAGAATTAGGGGTGACATGATAGCAGTATTCTGGTATTTGAGGGGCTGCCACAAAGAAGAGGGAGTCAAATTATTCTCCACAGCACCAGAAGGCAGGAGAAGAAAGAATAGTTGGAAACTAATCAAAGAGAGAAGCAACCTGGAATTAAAGAGAAACTTCCTGAGGACAATTAACCAGTGGAACAGCTTGCCTTCAGAAATCATGGGTGCTCCATCACTGGATGCTTTTTAAGAAGAGATTAGATAGTCACTTATCTGAAATGGTATAGGTTCTCCTGCTTGAGCAGGGGGCTGGACTAGAAGACTTCCAAGGTCCCTTCCAGCTTGTTCTGTTCTGTTAGCAATAGCAATAGCACTTAGACTTATATACCGCTTCATAGTGCTTTACAGCCCTCTCTAAGCGGTTTACAGAGTTAGCATATTGCCCCCAACAATCTGGGTCCTCATTTTACCCACCTCGGAAGGATGGAAGGCTGAGTCAACCTTGAGCCGGTGAGATTTGAACCGCCGAACTGCAGCTAGCAGTCAGCTGAAGTAGCCTGCAGTGCTGCACTCTAACCACTGCGCCACCTCGGCTTTGTTCTGTTCTGTTCTGTTCTATTATTCTATTCTATTCTATTCTATTCTATTCTATTCTATTCTATTCTATTCTATTCTACTCTACTCTACTCTACTCTACTCTACTCTACTCTACTCTACTCTACTCTACTCTATTCTATTCTATTCTATTCTATTCTATTCTATTCTATTCCATTCTTATTACAGTTTTTGACTTCTCAGTCTAGCCTATCGCCCTGAAATTTTCTGGTAGTTTCCCACCTAAGTATTAACTAAGTCTGATGCTCCTAGATCAACCAAGGACAACTTGGGACAGTGCAATAGAATTTTCTACATGGAACACAGTCAGATTTTTGCTTCCTTTTAAGATTTAGTTTCAGCATGAAACTGCCTTCTTAATACAAAAATCTACAGGCACCATAGATGATGACACAATCTTTGGGAGAAAAGACAAATGTTATTTAAAACTGCAGATATGCATGGCTTTTTCCCAAAAGATACAACACTGCCAGATGGGGCTTAGGAATTGATTTGATTGAATACCATAAAAAGATAGGAAAAGGGGGTGATTCATACAACTGAAACTCAGGAACAGCTGTATCAATAACACATGGGGAGGAAATGTGGACTAAGCCAGTTTATGTTGTCACTCATGGACTATATTCATGTGAGAGGGGCAGTTAGTCAGAATCACCCTTGGTGTATAAACTTACAGACCAGTTTGAACTATCAATTCAAAAGATCGTCTTTTTTATCTGATGCCAAGCCATAAATTCCTGTTGAGCCTAGCCATTCTATTAAAATTATTCTGAAAGAGAACTACATATGGTAACTCTTAAGATCTTTGGGGCCTTAATTTCTGAGGAACCCCTTAGAGAATCAAAGGTGCTCTTCAAAAGACTGGAATGCTTATTAAAAAGAATCTATCCAAAAAGTATTTCAGCTTTATTCTGAAATGTCAAATTGTGTCAGAGCACTGCATGAATCTCTGAGTTGGAGAATGCAGTCAATATAGCACATTGGCTAGCAAGATAATCTCTAAATTAGAAATCTTAGCTTGCAATAAAAGATTGTAAGTACTGTATGCTTGGAATAAAAAGAAATGTTGGTTACATTTGTGCCATACCAGATAAATGGGTCAAAATGGATTAAAAGAATCATTTCAACAGAAGAATACGATCACATGTTTCTTCTGTGTTGCAACTGCACAAGAATAAAAAGGTCTGCTTACATTTTTTTTCTTGCCAACAGTAAATTCAGTTGGAAAGTCTCAATGCAATTCTGCCAAAACTAGTTAATTTAGAATTAACGTCTTCACAAACTGTCTCCCTAGTGCAATGGGATATTAATTTTATTCAAACAAAATATAAGCTTGAGTTTTATTCACGAGTATTTGCAAGAGTTCAATTTCAGAAAACAGAGACGGAATCTTAGAAAGAATATACAAAATAAGATAAGAGAGGCTTTTTTTAAATAGAAGCAATCAGTTTTTCAAGAAGAATTGCCTTAGGACAGATGTAGCAAGAACTGTTCAGTAAAGGATGAATGAAAAAGACAAATACCAAAAGAATAAGTCATGTGCAAACAGGTTTATCTTTTGGGGAAAGGGTGGGGTGAGAAGAGCATTATCTGTGCATTGCTAGATAATGCAAAGTAAATTGCAATAAAATTCAATAGAATCAAGATATAGTAACTGATGGAGCCAATTATGTACCACATTTAGAGAACAATCTCCTAAATGTAAGAACAGCCATAAGATGAGTGTATAACATTATTTCCAAAGAAAATTACTGCTCGATTTATCAAGGTGGAAAACTGATCAGAAAGGGATTTTTGAAACAAAAGTATCTTTACCGAGTTTCATACTTAACACAGAAACTGAACAATGTGAAATAGTTCTTTCATAAAGATTGCATTAAATTATGGCATAGGATGTTTGGGTACAGAAATAGTTCAAACTTAATGAATTTAATGAATTCACATGTGCTTGTAATTAAATGCAATTTGAGCTACCTAAATGTCTGTCTAAGGAAAAACAGTGAAAAACCCCACTAGAATTAATCCATAAAGATTTGTATGGGCCTTTTAAAATAAAATTCTCCAAAAGAGAAATCTACTTCTCTAAAATTGCTAATAACTCTTCAAAGTGTTTTTCATCCACCTTCTAAAATGGAAAACTGAAGTACTGAAAAAGTTCAAGAGTATATTTCACGAGTATAAAACACACTTAGAAGAAAACCTAAGGTTTTACGCACTAATACCGTAGTGGAGCAAATATAAGGGAAAGGGAGCAACAGGGAATCTGAAAACAGGGAATCAGACATAAGAAAACAGAACAGTTTGTCCCAGAACAAAACTGTGAGTGGAAAGCCAAGAAAAAAAGCAATTGCAAATGATTAGAAGCATCCTTCAATAAGCTAGATTGCCAAAGCAAAACTGGGGAATTGGGAGCCATATTCCTGATACAGGAGCAAAGCAGTCGTAACTGTAATTTATTTACAGAACAGACTACCCATAAAGGGCAAAGAGGCAAAACTATTTGAAACCGAATATAAAGTGTAATAAAGTGCTTGGATCAAAGATATATGCTTATGTACCCAAAGCAAAAAGAAGCAAACTGTATTGTAGACATTAAGAGGACATTTTCATGAGATGTGACATAGGTGTCAAGGTTCCGATTGACGCACCCAACCAAAGCAAGCAGAATCAAGACGATTCAATCTCTCAATGCAAAACTTTATTGAATACATCATTTCGGCACTGATGAGGGCAAAATCAGCTCTAGCTAATTCCTGCGCAAGCCTACATAATTAAAGTATAGCATTCTCCCTCCCCCTATTAGCGCAGGTCACTTTGTCCAATTGAGTGTCATTGTATTGGTATGAAAAAAAGTCTTTGGTTTTGGCAAATACCTGCTGGAGTGTCCTTGGCTCTCACGGCTCATCTTCTAGATGTCTGGAGCCTATATTCCATCTCACCCTTCCATCCCTCCCTGGTTCGTTGCCAAGCTGAGAAGTGATAACAGTTGCAACAGCATAAGCACGCTTCGAACTTGACAGTAGGCTACAAAGAATACAGAATTCTTCATCTTGTGGGAAGTTTAAATATAATGCAGACTTGCTAAAATTGAGTCTTCCCAACCAGTTGGAATATCTCATGAAGGTCTGTTATGAGTCTCCCTCTCTCTGATGTGAGGGGATGATTGACAAAATGACAGACCTTTTCTATTGTGACCTACACACTTTGGAACTCCCCTCACAATTTTTAAAAGATCTGGAAAGACAGGTTTTTTTTCTTTAGACTTTCAACCTAGCTAAGTTTTATTGGCATCCATCTTAGGGGGAAAGTTCATTTCTTGTTACTATTGATTTATTGGAACTGTTGTTATTATTTGTCTTATATTGCTGCTTATTGTTTTAAGTTGCAAATGCAGAATCTTCTGAGTTTGGCCAGCAATTAAAATGTGTGGATAACCTCTTCAAGATGAACTTCTACAAGATAACAGTCAATATGGGAGAAGCAACTGGTAAGTTCCTACAAATATCAACAGTGACTAAACCCAGGGGTGGGTTCTAACTTACCTCGCTGCTGGTTCGCTTCCTCCCACGCCTCGTGGGCATGCCTCGTGGGCGCGCCTCATGGGTGCGCGTTGTGGGCACGCACGCTTTACACGCGCGCGCATGTGTAAAAATTCCAAAAAAAAGCCAAAAACAAGATGGCAATGCATGCACAGTGCCAGAAACTCGGCTTCTGCATATGCGCAGAAGAAAAAAAATTTAAAAAAAATTCCAAAAACAAAATATTTTTTCAAAAAAAAAATAATTCCAAAAAAAGATGGCGGCGCCCACGGACCGGCACCGACCAAACCGGATCTGTGACATCACCGTGACATCACCAGCGGGTCGCTACCGGTTCGGGCGAACCGGTCCGAACTGGGAGAAGCCCACCTCTGACTAAACCAAATATTGCATCAGTAGTACGACTACTGAAAGGTAAATATATAGTGGAAAAACAGCTTTTCTTGCTTGCATTTTTATCTTTTACACAAGGTTACTTTTTATTATCTATATTATTCTTTGTATCATCATCATCATCTCTTTTGATTAAAGATTTTACACCAAAGAGTAAAACATTTACTCTTGTCTGTGAGAGATCTAAAAACCTATCCGAGAAAAGTATGTGAGTTAGTTGCTGTAAAGATAGTTGCACGTATAATAAACTCATTTTCTGAAAGAGAATGGAAGCACCATTCTTTGGCTGTACTGTAGATACTGTGCATAAAATGCAGAGGACAAAGTTCAATTATTCAGCCTATGCTTCTTGGGAGAGAAGCTCACCTTCAATCTTTTAGCATTTTCCAATAAAACTTACTGTGATTGCGGGGTGGGAGCTGAAAACTTCTCTGCCTGGGATCTGGCAGAATTATTGTCAATTAGAAGAATACTGTAGTGCTCGTTTGGTTGGATAAGTATTCAGATTCTGTATATTGTGTTCTGAAGATCTGCCTCAGTAAGTTAATTTGCATAGCAGATAAAAAGGCCCCTTTCCAGTTCATCCTTAAAATATATTAATATATATGTACGAGGGATTGGCTGCCCTAGTGAAGCACATTAAACCTGCTGGAATCCAAGCTTCTGTGTTTGGAACAATGCAGTCCCAACGGCTGCCTAACAGGTGAGAAGAACTGCAAATCAAGACATGTCTATGAAAGCAAAGGCAAGATTTAATCCTAGATATTACTTTGTAAATGCAACAGAGCTACAGGGGAAATAATATAGGCACAAAGAAAACACATCTTATTCCAGGTATCATAGGTGGTGATAAAGCCATTTTAGCCTGGCAAGTTTATACAAGGCATGAACAAGAGCCCCCAAATCCCCAAATATCGGGGCTTGCAATCACACATAATTAGTGTGATTATGTCCCAGGCACAAGCAGTTCAACCTGATGCTCTTCAGGTGATTTGAATTTTGACTCCTTAAACTCCAGCTGAGGGATTAATGGAGCTGTCGTTTAAATATCTCGGCAGGAACTGAGTTGCTGGACCTTACTATTAAGAGGAACTTACATTATCACTGGATAGAGGCAATACTTAAAATATTTGTTTTTATTTACTTAGTGATTGATTTAAAAGATGCTAAAGTCAGAGGTGTGCAGGGAATTGGTGACTGCAATATATCGATTGTGGTTGGTGTAAGTGGTGAAGAACTGGGGAAAATTGGGAGGGGCTGTCCCCCAGGACTGGAAACTAGTGCTGAAGATATTTGGGGCATGCACCTCAATACCATCAAAATGTTCTGAGAAGTCTTTGGGTGATCATGGAAGAGTATGCAGCTGATAGCTGGTGTTCTACCCTGGTGCCTGACTGTTCTGGAGTCCACCCAACTGTCTGGAGAGGGTTGAGTTGTTTCACTGACTGCTGTGACACAACAATGGGCTGTTTTGGACTTAGTTGTGTGGCATGGGAGCAGGGAAGGAGGTTGCTAGTGTTTGGGGACAATATTTCAGATCAGGAGGCAGCTGCAGGATCTTTGGTGGATTTCCCAGCCGACTGACAGTGCAGATGGTGAGCCAGGCATGTTCAACCTTGGTGTTACTGAAGTTATGAGTACCCAGAGATAGCAATAGCAATAGCACTTAAACTTATATACCGCTTCATAGTGCTTTACAGCCCTCTCTAAGCGGTTTACAGAGTTAGCATATTGCCCCCAACAATCTGGGTCCTCATTTTACCCACCTCGGAAGGATGGAAGGCTGAGTCAACCTTGAGCCGGTGAGATTTGAACCGCCGAACTGCAGCTAGCAGTCAGCTGAAGTAGCCTGCAGTGCTGCACTCTAACCACTGCGCCACCTCGGCTCTGCAAGATCACTGCCCAGCTTGAATCCTGGATATGCTCTAGGACTTGTCACATGGAGATCACCTTGTACCTTCTCCTGTCTATGAGAGCAGGTAGGATTTGGAGGGGTGGGAATTGTGTGAATGGCTGGCCTGGGAGAAAGGACTATTCTGGACCTGGGTTGCTGGTTTAGAACTGACCCAGAGAAGTGGACTAATTCTTTGGCAATTTGATCATGCAACTAATGTGTGAGATGGGGCTCTCAGATGTGGGGGAAGGTCAATAGGGCTCAGAAGAGGGGGTGACATCAGGACAGAGGGAAATGGAGGGGGCCATTCTTGGGCAACAGTCTCATTGTTCCACATGAATCTCCACATTCCAACCCTATCCAGTCATCAGGTCATCAGCAGCTCAGGTTTTGGGTGGCTACTGCTGAACATCAGCTCAACCTGTTTTAAGGTCTCTGTCATTCAGGATTTAATAATAGATGAGAGGGCTGACCCAATGTACAGGTAGTCCTCAACTTACGACCACAATTGAGTCCAAATTTTATATTGTTAAGCAAGACAGTTGTTAATTTTGCCCCGTTTTACCACCTTTCTTGCCACAGTTGTTAAGTGAATCACTGCATTTGTTACGTTAGTAACACGGTTGTTAAGTGAATCTGGGCTTCCCCATTGATTTTGCTTGTCAGAAAGTTGCAAAAGGTGATCACATGACCCTGGAACACTGCAACTGTCGTGAGTCAGTTGCCACACATCTGAATTTTGATCACTTTACCATAGGGGTGCTGCAACAGTTGTGTGAAAAAGTCATGTCACTTTTTTCACTGCTGTTGTAACCTCAATCGCTAAATGAACTGTTGTAAGCCCAGGACTACTTGTACATTATTAAGATCTGCATGGGCACAGGGAGGAGCCTCTCTTCTTGGAAATGTGGTTGTCTGGATTTCTGATGCAGTATCACCAAAACCCCAGGACAGGGATGGTGGAGTGGCTATAGCCATTCAGGTTTTTCTAGGGTTTTCAGAGATCTTGCTCTGAAGATAATTGGCTGCAACTTCATTTGTAAGGTTGTTTCAGTTATCCATCTTCCTGCTGGCAAATTCCCTCTCTTGATTATGTAATAGCAATAGCACTTAAGACTTATATACCGCTTCATAGTGCTTTACAGCCTTCTCTAAGCAGTTTAGTCAGCATCTTGCCCCCAACAATCTGGGTCCTCATTTTACCAACCTTGGAAGGACAAAAGGCTGAGTCATCCTTGAGCCGGTGAGAATCGAACTGTGGTCAGTCAGCAGAATTAGCCTGCAATACTGCATTCTAACCACTGCGCCACTACGGCTCTTCAGTAAACAGTTTGGTCCTGGAATACCCAAGCCGCATAATCTTGTGGGTCAACGCTCAAGGAACAGGCTCTGAGGCATGGACGAATGGAGGTCTGCCAGACCCTTTAGAATCTTCCAGCTCCTCAAACGCAGCTGAGTCAGCCCCCGCCACCCTCAGACAACACAGAAATGTCACAAACTAACATGAGTGTCTTGCCAAGAGTAGTGGAGACTGCCCAGGCCATGATATAAAGGCTCTGCACTTCACCAAAGTGATTGCCGGGTGAGCAAATGGGAAGCCAATCAAGTTGGGCAGCAGCTGGGCAAGAGAAGCTGCAGTTGTAGATTCTCAGCAAAAAAATGGATTTCAATCATGGTCTGGCCTTTTGCTTGTTGTTGCATGCATCTTGTTCCTAGCTCTTGCTAGATGCATGAACTTCTTGTGTTCCTGACCAAGATCTTAGCTTTCTTTCTGGCATACATCTCATACACTGTAGGGTCTGACCCTGCTTGCTTTTGGCAAAGCATTAAAAGCAGTGTTTCTCAATCTCAGCCACTTTTCAGGCTGAGAATGCTGGCTGGGGAATGCTGGGAGTTGAAGTCCACACATCTTTAAAGTTGCCGAGGTTGAGAAACTTTTAAAAGCATCAGGCAATGAGCCAGGGTCCAAGGAAACACTTTTCAATGCTTTTTTTGTATTTGCTGGAGCGAAGTTCTAGGCCTCAAACAGAAACTATATTTGTACATATTTCTGTTGTTCGTTTTTGGTTTACTGTGGTTCTCTAAATCTATGTTAGCCATCTAGTGTCACAAGTGCAAGTTTGGTGGATAATTAGAATAAATAAATAATCCAAGCACTGAAAGTCCAAAAGTCTAATGAAACCTATTAAAAAGAGTTACCCTGAAGTAAGTTTATAAATTTTGGAAATAAATACCCAGAAATCTCTCTGCAATTGTCTACCAATCCAAAATGGAAACAATTCTGTAAAAGAATCTTGGAGAAAACTTTTCAGAACTACAATTGCCATTGCAAATATTCTTCCTAGCTTTCAATAGATGCACACTTGGCCAAAACAACTTAGCTGTAAAAGGACAATAGGCAGGGCTTTGTGCTGGGGAGCCAACCTATTGCTATATTTGGAGCCAGAAAGGAATTTCTTCCTCTCCTTATCAGTTATGCTGTTGACTAAGACATTCTACACCTTTTGCTCACTATGAAAAATCTGGTTTGTTGACTCGGTTGTTCTGTTGCACAAGAGCACCTGAATCAAACGGGGAGGGGTGTACGGCAGGCCCCACTTTTCTGTGGATAAGTTGAGATTACAACTCCAAGAACTGACAGCCACCCATCTGTAAAGCATCAGAACAGCAAAGGCTGCTGAAGGACGTGAACAATTCAGAGCTTCATTGGAGAGCAAATCAGAGTAAAACAATCCGAGAATTTTATTATTCTGCCAGCCAAGCCACTTCAGCTCTTTTCTTATACCAAAAAGACCACGCTCATACTGTGCCACGGGGCTACATTGACCCATTTCAATTTGTGATGACTTACAGATTAACCTGCTGTTTGGGATCATCTTTTGATCTGAATTGCCACCTTGAGAGGTAACCTGGTTACCTGGACTTACTTGGCTTTCACCTTCATGCTCCTTTGTATTTCTTCCTGGGCAGCTGCTCTTTCACCAATGCCTGCTATTCCTCCATGATAACTTTTCCTTGAAATTTTCCAATGGAGCAGCATCCATGACTCCAGGAAGCAGACTGGTCTATTGCTTAATAGTTCTCATTGTCAAGGAATTCCTCATGTCCTTTGGATTTCTCCTTAAGCTTTCACCTGTAGGTTCTTGCCCTAGCCTATCCTTAGGCATGATGGAGAATAAATCCCCACCCTCTTCCCTCTGCCAGCACAAATTTTGCATGGCCGCTAATATGCCTTATCTTAGCCTTTTCGTCTGTAGGTTAAACATTCTCAGGCCTTTTAACTGTCCATAGGATTTAGCCCCTATAAGCCCCATCACCATCTGTACTTGCTCTTCTCGACTTCCCCCCCCCCAAGTTCTCAGTATCCTCATCCAGAACTGGACACCCTACCACAGATGCAGTCTGACTGGTACAGCGTAGAGCAGAACTGTTGCCATCTCCTTATCTCAACACTGTAACTCTACAGATGCAAACCAATTGGCTCTTTTGGCAGCTGCAGCTCACTGACTTAATCAGTATTTAATTAAAAGTTAAACATCTGCAATGAACGCAATATATAACAATTCACAACATGATGATGCTATGTCACAATACCAACTACAGTTCAGGGACAACTTTGGAAGGGGCTCCAGGTAGGCTCAAGCAACCCAATTTGTCTCCTTATTGATAAGTTAGCAAAGAATAAACATCCCCCTTCTTTCCACTGCACCCCCCATATTACACACATCACATGTAACATGAAGCTCAAAGAAGCGAAGCAAGAGCCAGTTAGACACGCCTGTGAAGTTGGAACCCCAAAGCTGATGTTGGAAAAGAGCTTTTCCGGGCACCTCCCTAGAAGACTAGATGACACAACTGACCTCCTGTCGAACTTGGGCTACTAACACCAGTTGCACTATTCAAATCTTGAAAGTAAATACCCCTTGTGCTTCTGTAGAAAAACTGCCAAGACAAAAAAATATTCTGTTTGCTCACTATATTTTCTCCTATTTTACTGGTGTCCCAGGATAGAAACAGCAGATTCCCAGTTGTTATTTCCTGCTCTAAAATCAGGGGTGGGCTGCTGGGTGTTTGCAGGGGTTCGTGAGAACCTCTAGCTAAGATTCTGTGCAGTTCAGAGAACCCCCAAATCCCACTCCTGGCTGGCCCCGCCCACCCCACCCCTTCCAGGAGTCACCACGCGGCCCGTTTTGGATGCAGGTAAGTGCAGGGTGTGCGCGGAGGTTCGAGGAAGGCAAAAAACGGCCCTACTGGCCTCTGGAGGCCATTTTCGCCCTCCCGGAGGTTCCAGGAAAGCCTCCGGAGCCTGGGGAGGGCAAAAATGCCCTCCCCGCCATGGTGCAGGAGGCCAACTAGCCACACCCACAATGGCCACGCCCACCCAGCAACCAGGCAGAGAACCCCTTGCTAAAATTTTTGAAGCCCACCCGTCTAAAATACAAGGCAGCACGACCAATGGATGGCCAGGGTGATTGGAATTATAGTTATTTAGAACAGGGGTCCCCAATCCCTGGTCCATGGACTGGCACTGGTCCACGGCATGCCAGAAACCAGGCCGTGCAAACAAGCAAAGCCCCATCCACAGGATGCAGGCAGCACACCCCCTCTGGTCCACAGAAAAACCTCGAACCACAGAACCGGTACCTGGTGCCCAAAAGGTTGGGGAGCCACTGATCTAGAACACCAAGGTTACCAGGTGTGCAGTAGCCAGAGAGGTCCTGGACCACCCGCATCCTTCCAGATGCATACGAACAGCCGATGAGTTATAACACAGCTTGTTTTTTTTTTTTACAAGATATCTGCCAATGATGGGTGATAGATGCCGTGTTTTCTTTCTCAGATCCTGAAATCAGTATTTGCATTCCATTTTCTTGCTGCTTCTAAAGAATTAAGGTTCATTTCCATCGTTTAAAAAAACTTTTATACCAGTGGTCTCAGGAGGTAAAATTGGAGGAAATTGGAAAAAATTGGAGGAAGAGCAGGCACAGGCAGCATGCCTCCTTGTCTGTGATGTCTGAAGTGGAAGGGTACTATAGGATGTTGCTGCACAGGAGGAGACCAATCAGCAAGGGAGGGAGGGTTAAATCATCTGTCCACTTGGGATCTTTCTACAAGTCAACCTCAGGAGGACCTGCCTTTTGAAAACGTGTATCCTTTTTCCGCCAAGATGACCCAACCTTCCAAACGAAGATTGTCACAACAGAAATAGAGATGTGTTCTGCAAAGTGTAATTTTATGTTAGAACCACCTATTCCTGCTTACGATCTCTCTCTCTTTGCATGAACAAAAGCCAAACTCGCGAGGCCATTAAGAACTGGGTCAAATCCTCATTTGACACAGCTTATTTTAGAATAGGGATACAAACACACTGGAGGCAGGAAGAATTAATCCCTCCTGAAGTAAGCAAAACCTATTTTTGGGGTGCAAGGATTGGTCATCACAAAAAGACAGCAAGAGACAAACTCGGTAAGATTTGGATTAGTCAATTCCATTTTAACAAATACACACTTTAAAACTTTATTTATATAAAAATCATTTCAATTTAAAAGCATTGCAGAATGAATAAGGACTCAAAGAACAGCAGGATAACCCCTTCCCCGGGGGTGCAGAGGACAAGCAAAAAACGAGAGTCAGTGAGTGATTAGTTTCTTCTACAGCACTGAATTGGTCAGTGGGGAAGGGTAGTTTTGGTTCATCTGGATTAAAAAAGGAAATAGTGTTTTACATTAGAAAAAGTTGCGCAACCCCTCAGAGGGCCTTGATTTATACCTTTTAATTCCCCCCCCCCCAAAGGTAAGAAAAACTGGACTGGGGCAAAGAAGAGGCAGTAATAAGACTTTTCTACTGTAGACCTTCCCTCTTGTGCAATGGGGAGGTGGAGAGAAGTCAAGAGCAACCGAGTTCCTTCCAGTTGTTTGATGGAGGCAGAGCTGTGAGGGTGAGAGAGGTCGTAGTCCTCTTCAACAATAAAAGGGCAACCGGCACCAATGTGGTGCCCAGAGTAATTCACGATTGCCCATTTTACTGCTACTTTGCAGATTAAAGGCAGAGATCTGTAAGCAGACTCTAAATTCCTTATTCCCTGAAGAAGCAACCCACTAAGGTGCACATTGCAATCCTCACCCAACAGTGCTTTCTCTCCTTCCTCTCACCCTTGAGCCTTTAGCAGTGACATATTAGTTCCTGGTCTCCCCCACACAGCTCTATCACCCCTCTCCAATCTTGTGACTACATCCAGGGCAACAGCAGGACTCTGATTTCAATGCAAGAAAGGAGAGGGGAGAGGGAGGGAGAAGGAGAGGGAGAGACAGACAGAGAGAGAGGGAGCAGGAGGGAACTCTGTGCCAAAATCTCTATGGTCTAGGGATTGGCCCTCTGCACCTGAAATTAGCCAAAGCACCAAGCTATTTCACAGTAGCAAAGAAAAGGCACATGTAAATAGTGACCGATCATAGTTTCATTCCCTTGCCTGCATGGGAGGACTTGGGCAATATTTACAAATGGCCTTCTATCCTTCCTGCATCACCAAGCTTTCTATCTCATCAGCTCTCTCAGCAATTTGTGGCCCAATCTGGGCACTCACCACTTAAGTCAGCGACCCAAAACCAGATGCATCACACTGCCCTCTCCCGTGAGAGGCAAAATGGACACTTCTAGGTATGAAGACTATGCCCCTTCCACCAACTGTCATTTAACGTGCTCCACCCTCTTTCCCTCCCTTAAAGCGCTAGGCCCTAAGCATCTCTTCTCCCACAAATAAATAGCTTCCTAAACTCTGAGCTGATTCATCTCAGAAAGGCCATCAAGAAGCAACTAAGAGACAGGAGAAGGGGAAAAAAGAGACAAATCTACTATTTGTCCTCAGCCTGAGGATAAAGAAGTTACTGTCTCAAAGATGCGTATCTTGAAGGGCAGATGACCCAAATGCAATCACTCGCAAGCTGATCCCCTTTGTCATCTTGCCCCCACCACCACCACCAACTCTCCCCAACTAGGAATGTTCCAGTATTCCCAGCATCCTTTGTTGCAAACATGAGTGACACACAAAAATATATTCTATAGGCTAAGAGAAGATGGAGATGGCTTCTCTCTCTGCTTTTTGGAAGAAGAGAGTCAACATCTCCTTAATAAAAAATAAGTTCCAGTATGATTGAGTTTGCTGAGATCCATTTGCTCCGATTGTTTCCATCAGCTTCTGTGGATTGCATCATAAATGTGTATTTTTAAGTATCTGCCTTTGTTGTGTAATGAGATCCATCAAGAGTATTTGGTCTTTAGGAATTACTTTTTTTTTGTGGAGAATAAAAAAACGAAAATATGACGTCCAGAAGTTCAAATTCTACAGGGGGATGTGAGACCCTGTGGGCTTCAGAGAGCCGGTCATTTGGCTACATGGCCTCAAGATTTAAAAAAAGCTCAGTCCATTTCATCTCAAGAGTTATATAAAATATGTTATGAACCCAAAACTGAGAAGGCAGATGGTAGCATCTCTAGATCTTCTGCTGTGGAAAAACACAAACAAGTTAACATTAGCTATAATGAAAAACAGCAAAGGGCAGAGCTTTATCCATGACAATCTAATCCAGAGGTCTTCAAACTTGGCAACTTTAAGACTTGTGGACTTCAACTCCCAGAATTCTCCAGCCAGCATAGCTGGGAGTTGAAGTCCACAAGTCTTAAAGTTGCCAAGTTTGAGGACCCCTGATCTAATCCCACAGAATCATCAATCTATCCAAACCTCACTAATTTAAGCGTTGCTCATCCTCAAAAGCAAATACAAATTTCTTTTGTGTAAAAGACATATATACAAGATTTAACCCTGATTGGGAAAATAAGGATTCAGCACCCCTCCCTTTTTTAAATCACAGAAATAGAGGGTTAATATCAGAAAGCAAAGACCTACCATAGGAGGATAAAGCAACTGGTCAATTTCCTCAAGGGATTCGTGCCTTTCCTCCTGCTGTAGACATAGGTATGGTTAGTAAGAACAGCACACTGGGTCCAAGTGGGAGAAAGGGAGAGACAAAAAGCCTAACTAAAAATCCACTCAGAAAAGCAGAGGAGAGGTCAAATGGAGAGAGAAAAATCAATAGGATTGGGTTAGTCATTCAGTTTTTTAAAAAAGTGTTAACATGGTTTTGAAAGGAGGAGGAGGAGGAAGAAAACGTTAATACTTGCATTTTTTCTCAAGACACTATCTTCTTAAAAATATTTGTCTGTTCAAAGTTTGCTCAAAAGTAATTTCATTAAAAAAAAAAAATCTACCATCACAGAAATGCAGTAATTTCTGCTCTTTCCTAGCTTCCTCTGTGCGTAGTCTATTTTCTCCAAATTACTGGCCTCCAACTGTGTTATACTGTAACTCTTATACAGCCACAGTGGCAAGAAAATATGGGAGTGTAGATCAAAATATAAGGAGGCCATCAAGCTGGGCAAGGATGTCCTATAGCATCTCCTCCCACTGACCAAGAAGGCTTCTCTAAAGATCTCCATCAACTGAAATCCCGGTATTTACCACCAGTGGTGCTCCCTTCATAGGTTCCATTTCTTCTCCAGTTCGGTCCAATGTCCTATTGTGGTCCTGTTCATTCAATGTAGAGTAGTCTGAAATCAAAAGAGATAATGATGGGAGGAAATTTCTCACAGGCCTAACTCTGGTGAAGCTGGCAGAGATAATGGCTCCCTTCCTCTTCCACAATCACGTTATTGCTTACCAATCAACCAGCAAACAAGTGTCATTTTTTATTTCCCTGCCGCGCACTAATCCTAATCCTTTGCACTCTTCCCCTTCTTTTTGTCACCAGTAATGCTACCTGCAAGCTAGGCCCTATGGAACTGCCAAGCAGAAGCCACCACGAGGCTACTCAACATGGAATACAAATAATTCGTATGAATTATATTTAATTTTAATTCAGGAGAAAGGAAATCAAACTTGTTCTGACCCTTTCTCTCTCTCTCTTTTTTTTTTTAGGGTAGTCTTTGGCACATTGCTCAAAGTTCAAGTATAATCCTTGGCTTAGAAGAAATTCTTCTCTGCTCTGCAGTGTAATGAAGTCATTAACTCACTCATTTTGATTTCAAAGACTAAAGCATACCAAGCATAATTCCTGAAAGAGTTTGATCAACCTGAGGGTTAGGTTTGTGTGTGCAGTAGTTGCAGGCCCGTGAAAAATAGCAATGAGCTATGAATCCATATAGTCTGATCCCATTCCGGTAAAGCTAGAGACTTTTAGATTGTCCCGCAAAATTCCTTAACGTCACTATTTGTTGTAACAAGTGATGAAGGCATCACAGTTATGAAGTACTAAAGATAACATCCCAGAAGATTAACAAGCTCAGTGATTGCAGGGGGTTTATTCAAAGCAAGTACAGGTAGTTCTCGACTTATAATCATTTGTTTAGTGACCGTTCAAAGTTATGACACTAAAAAAAATGACTTATAACTTGCATTCACGACCACTGTAGCATCCCCATAGTCACATGATCAATATTCAGGTGCTTGGCAAACGGCATATATTTATGAAGGTTACAGCTTCCCAGGGTTATGTAATCTCTAGTTGCAACCTTCCCAGCCAGCTTCTGACAATCAAAGTCAATGGGGGAAGCCAGATTCGCTTACAGCCTAATGATTTATTAACAACTGCAGTGATTCACTTAAACAACCATGGCAAAAAAAAGGTTGTAAACTTGGGTGCGACTCACTGAACAACCACCTTGCTTAGCAATGGAAATTCTGGTGATTTGGAAATTCAATGGAAATTGTGGTCATAAGCCAATGACTACTTGTGTCTAACCCTCTAACCCAGTGGTTCTCAATCTTTCTAATGCTGCGACACCCCCGCGCCGCTGCGACCCCCTCCCCGCCCCCTCCCCACGCGGGATGAGGTGACAAAGGGGGCATGGCACCATGGGTGAAATGCTCCCAGTTCGGGCTTGCCTGCGGGTCGCCGGACAGCTGATAGCGACGGAAGCGGGAGACTTCGCCCGGACGCCGCCATTTGGGTTCTTTTATCCTCTGCGCATGCGCAAAGCATTCTGCGCATGTGCAGAGGGTAAAAGAACCCAAATGGTGGCGTCTGGGCGGGTGGGCGAAGTCTCCTGCTTCTGTCGCTATCGGCTGTCCGGCGACCCGCAGGCACGGCTGAACTGGGAGCATTTCACCCCTGCAAGTGACGGTGGCACCAAGATGGCGGGCTAACGCGCGCGGCAACCCCTGTGAAATGGTCGTTCGACCCCCAAAGGGGTCGCGACCCACAGGCTGAGAACCGCTGCTCTAATCCCTTGGATCTCTACAATGAAATGGATTGGTGACATTCTGGTAAGTAGGCATGCACAAGGAGACATGGGATCACATGTGCTTTGGCACTTTTTTGAAGCTGCAAAGGGTGATGCTTTAGATTGGTCAAAAAGTTTTTCCTCTATAAGACAGAAACGTACGTACCTGGTCCCAGGTTTCCCATCTGGATCTCTTCCCGAGAGGATTTCTTGTCTAAACAGAAAATAAAATTAAAATAGTTAAGAGTTCAGGCATTAAGAGTTGTAAACCTAATCTTGCATAGCTTCTTCTCCGGTAATATTACACCAGAGCATACAAAACATTTGCTAGACC